>VWZD01005522.1:37372-131095 GCA_013396695.1 Sakesphorus luctuosus | reverse complement strand
AAAAAAAAGTAACTTGCATTTTAAGTTCTGTGTTGCAAGACATAAACCATCAGATAAAAAAGACCTAAGCTAAAATAGTGTTAGTGTCCACTAATGAACTGTTTTTCCTGCCTAAAGTGTCTACCCCATCCTAATAAACTATTGCCTACAATATAGAAAAGTGAAAGACAGCTCTAAAAAAAACAAAGACTGTTAAAGCGCAAAAATAAATAAATTTAAAATATAAGTGATGTAATATGGTATGAAATAAAGAGTAGAGAATGTCATAAGTTTAGCTAATAAGCCTAAGTTTAGGCCTGAAAATTCAAATTTAAGCCTAAAATTGTCAGCTGCCTTCAGCTAGGCTGGGCTAGCTAGCAGCTGACTTCTTCTAGCCAATAATGTTGTATTTCATACCATCTTACATCATCTCAATAAGAGTAAAATCCAGTGTGTAAGAGTGGCTTAGCTCAGTTTCACTTCGGCCAAAGTACAAAGCAGACACCGTGCTGTCCCAAGAGAAATAGACAAGCCCAAGCCCACAGCATCAGCTCACCATCATGTTATCTTAAAAAAGTAAAATGTTTGTTCTTAGTTCTTCTCTTTGTTTAAGTTTATCTTAACATATCTAAACAAGTGATGAGGGAAGAATTCACAGAATGCAACTCAGTATTAATTCTTCACTGTTTTCCCCAAATTAGATATTCTGTGTGGGCATTATGTTAAGGACTATTCTCAAAGTGAACTATCAGTTAGGCATATGCTAAGTGAATGATTATTTCCCCAAATTTGACTTTGTCTTGATGCTTCCTGTCCCTTTTTTGAAAAGATGTAAAAAGAAGTTCAAAAAAATACCTCTGCCTTCTAAGAAACAGGTGCTATGTATGCAAAATTAGAATGCCACAAGTACAGCTAACCTGCTAGCACACACAGCTGTTTATAAATACTTGGGGGGAAAAAATAGAACCTTAGAGATAAGTTAAAATTGCTTAAGGAATCAGCATTGAATCACTTGCACTGAAGTCTAGCAGTGTATAATAGTAAGTATCAGAATAAGGGGCTGATTATTCTTCACAGATAGAGATAACAATGTAGGACACAGGAGTTAATAAATGCATAAGGAAATTTCAAAGGACTGCTCTCCACTAAAGAAACCAATGCACTCTTTATTGTCCTAGTTTAGCTATTAACACCTGCCTTTTTTTTCTTTTTTTTTTTTTATTTTTAGTGAGAATAAACTCAGTGCAATTGTAAGAATGTTTCTCCATGTTCCTTAGTTGGAAATCAGTTAGCAAAGTGGGTATCTTCTGAGGAAAAAGAAGTTAAGGTACAAAGATCTGAAAAAAATCTCTCTGAAAAGTTAGAGAAATTGTGTGGAGTCATTTGTCCATTCATCTATAACTGCCGTGAGAACCCAGATAAATGATGGGTTTTGTTTTAGCCATTTCTTTATGTTTGTTGTCTAGTTCTTCTCTTTGTTTCAGAGCATGTGGTAAAATGTCATGAAGGTCATGGAAACCATGATTATGTGCGATGCAATAGAAAACTAGAGGTCTTTTAGGGTCCTTCCAATGTTCCTGATTGTTGGCAGGGTACCTGCCAATTTTACTTAGGATAGAACAGACTATAGAGAAGAACCAACAGAACTGGCATAGAGGACTGAGGATGCTTCAACAAGTTCTGCAACTTAGAAGAGATGAAGTGAAAAATATTATTATACCTTGTTATTGTAGCTATTAGATGTACAGAAATGAACAGGCACTATATAAAAAGATTAAGTTACTTCATGCATAAAAGAAGATTAAACTGCTTTACAAGGTTTTATAATACAAAGTTTTTGCAGTCATCTGAGTTGGGAAAGGTATGCTCTTGATATAATATATAATTTTGCAGAGTTGCCAGTATGGTGCAAGGTTAATTCATTGTTCCAGTAACACAAAACAGCTGATAGAAGCCAGATGTATAATTCCATGTTTATTAATGGAAAATTAATATTTTCACTGCACAATTCTTGATACTTAACAGAGATCTCTATTTGTCCACTCAAAAAAGAACAATAGGTATTCTGCCATTTGAGTCTTGGAGTGGATTATAAACTATGATTTCCAAACCAATTGTTCAGTGCTGCTATTGATTGCAAAATGGAGGTTATTTTGTGTAGGAGTAAATCTCTTTGATTGAAAAAGAAAAAAAAAAAAGGTTGCATGTGACCATTACTGCCTACTGACTTGAAGAAGAAATCATCGCTCTGCACACAATGTAACCAAAAATCCATATTAATGCATTACTGGGACATTGAAAATGTGTCAGCTTTGCAGATTTGCTGGTGACTGACTTTCTGGCGTTTCAGAAATTACGGAGTAGCAGCCAACCAGAAGCTTCATTGCTGGAGATCTCCTAAGGCAGATGGCTAAAGTACTGAGGTATCTAAAATTCTCTTTCATAAAATAGTTTCTTTAGGTATTTTAAAGCAACTTAACTAATGGAGGTGTCACCCTCTATGGCATGTAGAAAAGGCCATCATGTTTCTCATAAAGGGGGTAAGTGGAAGAGGGTGCCTTCACCTAGTAGATTGTTGTCAGGCTATTTTTAAATACATACAATGAAGAGAATTCCTCAACACCCCCAGAGAAGCTGGTGCTGTATGTTTCACTGTTCAGTCCAAATTTCCCTGGCAGTACAGTAACCTAAACAGTCTTTAATAAATATGGAGATCCTCTTCTTAAAGAGCATGTCTCTCTAACATAAGTGCCCTGTTTTTTTTTAAATTTTTCAATCTTGGAAGATCATTATTAATTCCTTCGTGCCCTCCCATTTCTTAGACAAATAAAGCATAATTATTTTATTTTTATGAGCACACTTTTCAAATCTCTTGTTGCTCTTTCTTAGGTTCAGTGTTTGCAAACTATATTTCCCATATTTGATAGGCTGAATCTAGTGAACACAGAGAGGTGCTGAAAAAAAAGGTGCATTTCCTGGGCTATATTTGTGACACCAAGGCAGTTAAATGCCTCCTGTCATGTGATCCTGTCAGATCTCAGAAGCTAAGCAGGGTCAGCCCCAGTTAGTACTTGGATGGGAGTCCTCCTGGGAATACCGGGGCTGTAGGTTCTAGTCCTGAGGACTTCACTGTCACTGTCCAAGCTTGTTTGGCCATGGCAGATGAATGGACTTAAAAAGGGTGAGGCCAGTTCTGCTTATGCTGTGCCCCACCCCCCTCCCCCAAAAAATCCACTGCACAGGTGATGCCCAAAGAGGCAAAATAAGACTGTTTAGAGACATAGTTTTAGTCAATAAACAGCAAAGGTATTTATTGGTGCAACGTTGGGGAACTCCCGACTAGCATCGGACAAAAGAGTTCCAAAGTCTACAGTGCAAAGCTACAGTATTTATACATTTTCAGTGAGAGGTTACATCATTTTAACATACATATTCATGTTATTTCAACACTTGATTATAGTATTCATAACAGGTGGAGTTCAGGCGGAGTTAGGGCGGAGTCGTCCTTTTCGAGGAATATTATGGTGGGAGTTCCTCTCACTTCCTCTGGTAGGGGTCGTATCTCAGCTCCTCATCCTCAGTGAACTTTTCAACATTGCTTGGTTTTTCGCTGACTTTTGCCAAATGGATTATTTTGAATTCCTTATCTTCTTCCTCCAGGTCAGTCTGTTCTGTTATATGCCTAGATATGCATACCTTATCCTGTTTTGGACGAGTCTCAAGGTCTGTCTCTTGAATGATCCCTTACACCTGGTCTGTCTGTATGTTAGGTATTTTCCTGACTTAACTATATTCCTTTTAAAAGCTGCAACTCTTTAGGTTCTGGGTTTTGCTCTGCTTCACAGGCTTGAAGGACACACCCACATGGGTAGAGCCCTTCCCAAATCTTTGTTTGCAAAGCAGAGCCATACATACTACATACATACTATCAGACATGAGAGGGAAGAGAAGAAAAAAATACAATAGCACCTGGAAATGCTTTCCTAAGTCAGCATCAGACATAGTGTTAGCACACAAGTTCACACTTGTTTAGTGCTCAGCAGAACTTTCTGATCTATATGGCTCAACAAAATTGGTTTGAAAAACCCGCAAAAAGGCTCTGTCTTCTGAGGGGCTTTCTTTTTCTTTCTGAGGAATTTCTTTTTTAATAACTCTTCATAGGTCCAAAGTACCTGAGTTGTCATTAAGTATTGTGGTTCTTCTGCTTTGAGTCATAATTTGAGCATTATTAGAGGCATAAAGCAGAAGGGGGGTGGGGGGTGGGGGAAATGTTTCTGTATGAAATAAAATGTCTCTTTTATTCCTAACTAGAGCTTAAAAAATAAGCAAATTTAATTAAGCTTTCTGTAAATTACATAAAGAATTACTATGCTTAAACAGTTAATCTTAATTCCACTAAATGATAGTTCTCATCTAAAAACTTCACCTCAGAAATTAATATTACAGTAGTCGCCAATGACTTCATGGATGAGGAAATCAAGAAATAGAAGAAACGTACCATGTATTACCATGTAGAACTACCTAAATTGTATCTGCAATTTTCAGCAGCATTCCTTACTCCAGAAAAAGGATGACAGTTAAGTATCTTACACTTTGAATAGCCGAAGTAACTTTAGATTAGCTTGGGAATCTTTAGCCAAAGCTGCCTTTTTGTTTTGTTTTGGTTTATTGTGCACAAATGATGAAGACCAGAAGTTTAAAGAACTTCCTTATTTAAGGTTCTTTCACAGAGATGCCTTAAATCTGTGAGCTGAAAATGCTGAGTACCTACTTAGTCCACAGTCTGTTGTATTTTTATAAGTCATCGAAACTCCTGAAAAACATGATTGAGGCTATGGAAAATTACCAATAGATGTGGAAGTAGAGATGCTACATAATTTTTGACGCTAAGGTAGTTGCCTATGGTCTTAGAGCAGGTGGGTTTCAGGAAGATACATAGATGACTCATTCATAATCACTGAGCCCTGAAATACCTCGAGGCTTGTATCTTCTAGATCATTGTCTTGCACTTCAGGGGGATCTCCAAATTCTGGGCAGTACTCATCTAGCATGAAAAGATAATTAGTAGAGAATTCTGTCTGGAAAAAACTACCTGAGCCTTGGCAGAATAGAAATATCACTTCTGGAATAGTGCTTTTATGTAATCATTTGCAGAAATATAGAAATTCTATTACGATGTTAACTTCCATCTTTGTAATTTATTGTCCTTGAATAATTTGTAACCAATTACTTTTCCCTATTGTTTTAATCTGAGAAATGTATCAAAAATGTTTAAACAAAGTTTGAGTAAGAACTCCAGATTTCATACAGGGAGGATTAGTGGAATTTCAAAATGTCAGTTGAGAAGGCTCAAGTTTAATGTATTATTATGGTCTAATAAGGGCTAAATTAAAACATAGATCTTATTTTCTGAAGCTGCACAATGTCAACAATTCTTTCATTAAAACTTCAGAAAAATGGTAAGTCTTTACGAGGTAACAACATATAAACTGGTGGAATTTCTGCCTGGGTTGGCATCCAACTTAAAATTTCTTCATTTTTTAAATGGAGTGCTCATTTGGAAGCTGGTTGTTTTGGAGACGGATAATGTCGTTCCAATATTTGATGGTGTGCAGTCACAAAGAGCCCTGACTTCTGTTTCAACCTTGCTGTAATAGGATTGTGGCAGTGTGTGGAAAATATGCAGACTTCTTCAGTAACAGGTTGTGATGATACTATTCAGAACCTTCAGACAGAAATGAGACAGTGGTCTCTTTTAAGAAAGCAGGTCATGCAAGCAAGTATATCTGACTGTTTGAATTGTTGCAAATGGCTCTTCAGTGAGTGTAGTCAGAAATATTCCAGTTTTCAAAGAACAAGGATTCCCAGCATGGAGGAAAGGCATTGGGTTTGTTTGTTGTGAATTGGCAACTTGTCCCTACCATGATCTAATCACATGCTGCCTATGAGGCACAAACTACAGACAGACACAATTCGACTTTGTCTAAGAGTCTGTTTAGTAGCTTCTGGAATTCTTTTTTGATCTGAATCATCAGGGTTTTCATTGCATTAGATTTTTAATCTGGAAGAATACTTTTCATGCTCTAGTGTATTCAGTCTTTAATCTCCCAGGCTTGGTTAATGTTCTTCCAGCAGTAATCATTACCAGTGTCTGTCTTTATCTTCTTTCTGTATTCTAATCCCTTCCCGCTTTATTTTCCCTTTCTTTCTGTGACCTTTTTATTTTGTGGAATTTATGGCATGCCTTCCCTTGGCACTGTCTGTAAATATGTGCATTACTATTAGTTTCATCTCAATGTGTATGGGATTTATGCCCATACAGCTTGCCCTCCACTTAATTTAATCACAGGTTAATTAGATCCTCCACTTAATTTGATCAAAACCTTCCTTCAGCCAAATCACTTACATTAAGAAGACTAGTGGTACTTTCTGCCTTTTAGTTTGATCAATATTGATCTGTTTAAGCAAGTACTTCAGGGTAATTCAATTACTGGCTATGGATATTTTCCATTTAATTAATAGTAAAGAACAACATCCTTAATAAGAGGAGAAAATAAACATAGAAAATATCTGCAGACATGTGAAAAACAGTAAGTAAATTCTAGTTTCTTTGAGGGGGCACAGTTTTACTTCTGTTTCTGCTTCTATCCTGATGCAGTTCTTCTGGTGGCACAATGGTCATTCTCCTGCATGCAGTTGGACAGGGTTGTACTGATGGCAATGTTAGTAAATACACAGAAATAACAGCAAGGGATTTCAGTATATTATTGCTACATTTGAAAGTTGTGTTGATTACACATAAATTTTGCCTTAATTTTGGCTAGCAGAGACTGTATTGAAGCAAAGTTTTGTATTTCAATGTCCCGGTTTTGAGATATGGTATCATCACTTCTTTAGTTTTACAACTTTAATTTCTAATATTTACTGTTTCCAGTGTAGCAGAAATCCCCTGAGAGTCCTGGTATATTGTGTTTGGGTGATAACTAATAAAATGTTAATTCTAAAAGCCAGGGAGCAAGACATCNTTATTTAAGTGAGCATTTGTTCACATTACTGCTGCCACTGTTTTCAGGAAGAGTGTTTGCATTAATTCATGTGAGTTTATAGTGTCCAATCTGTCTCAGAAAAATGTGCTCAGATATGTATTATGAGGTAGCTGTGAAATATGTCTACTTGATCTAGACTTTCAGAGACATGTTAGCAGAATTAATGCAATCACTGAAGAATTAATTTCACCTAACTTTATCCATCAGAAAACTAGGTGTCTAGTCATCTATTCTCATCTAAAGCATGTGTGCTTGTAAGTGCACTTGATTTTAATTTACTTATGTGGAATTCTTTCTCTCTGTTGATGTTAAAGGAAGCTTACATTTCTAGCTTTAACAAGCCATTAAATTGTGAGATAGCTGAAGCTGGGTGAGGTGTTCCTTCTTATCACTTGTAAATATTGAAAACCATTTTAAAACCCTGTAGTAAAAAAGATTTTAAAAGACCTGCTGAGATATTTGTTACTGCTTGCTTATGAATGCTGTTACTGCTTGCTTATAAATTGCCCTTTCTTACAAATATCTCAAAACACATAAGTCTTATGAGTCTTGTATTAGTGATTGGAAATAAGTGAACTATGGGATTCTAATTCTTGAAGTCAAATTTTCATTAATGGTTTTTAAAGTTTAGAACCAAACTGTATTAAATTAAACCTTCTATCTCTGTTTATAAACTGATTCTTTAGGCTGCAAGAAATGTAGTTCACCCACAAGTCTAATTTGGAAACAATTTTATTTTCAAGCTTAACACTTTGAGTGTCATGTTGAGTTCAGGTGCTTCTCAACATGAGAGGCAAAGTGTTAAGGGTAAAAATAAAATATTTTCCAAATGAAGAGACTACTGTTAAAGTTAAAATTACAGGTTCTTAAAGCTTTTAATTCATATATAAGGTGGAATTTTTTATTTTTTTTTCATTTTTGAGCAAACTTGTTCCAGGTCTGATAATTCTTTCTGAAGATTTTCATTAGTGCAAATGAGGATCTGCATGGAGAATTATATCCATTTCCCATGTTTTGACAGAGTCTCTGAATTAAGGTTATGGTTAGTCCACAATCCCTTTATAGGCAGTAGATATATTTGATTATGATGGAAGGCTGATTCTTTCAATCCAACTGATGAACAGTGGAGACACCCAGGTCTCCCTCTCTGGATCTGGGGTACATCTGTGTACTCCATGCAGAAGTCTCACTGAGATGCCCAGAAGTACATAGTACTAAGGCTAGTTATACATGTGCAATTTTATGTATGCATTGGCTTCTTGACTGTGATTAGATTTTTTGCATGTAAAAATGTAAGCTTTTTTTGCCACATCAAATTAACTAAAATTTTTTTTCATATAGAGTTCTTTTTGTGTAGAAAGTGACCTCACTTTCAAATACCTGTTGACTTCCTGAGTTTACTTAAAAAGAGGAAAGGGAGGGAAATAGCAAAAAAATTGGTTTGCACTTTTGTTTGGGATGAAGTTGAGAGAGTTTGCAATAAATTCATGTTGAAGTGCCTATATTGTGATGGTTTCTTATGTAACAAATGTAAGAAATACACCACTGAGAATGAAACTAAAGATTCAGATTATGAGGGATTTTGGCAATGTCCACTGATGCTGACCCTTTCATGTTGCTATTGGTCCATGGCTAAGCAACGGTCCTGGATTTCAAAAGATTTTGCCATTGCTTCTATTTCCTTTGAAGTCAAACCAACGTTTTTTAGGTTTGTAGGGTTTTTTTGTAGGAAAAAGAGATGAGCAAAGATGTTCTAGAACAACAGAATAAAAGATGTTGATGTCTGTATTCCCCTGTCCAAACAGCAGACTGAATGATAATGGGAGGCACTGCAGAGAAATCAGAATATGGGCTGTTCTGTGGGGCCAGGGTTGGGGGCTTCAGAGAAAATCAAAGAAAGTCAGAAAAAGAAAATTAAATAAGGATGAATCTGTGGTACAACAGGTTACATTAAAAAGAATGTTGTTGCGTAGGACTGATTGACAGTATGTTATGGATGACATAAATGTAAGATAAACAAGACAAGGTAGTGTTTTTAAACTGTAGGTAGTGTTTTTGGTCTTTTGGGGAAGAGATGGAGGTACCTTCATGAACAATAGATGTTGGTCTCAGACTGATACTTATTTCTGCAGTAAAGTCTATGTAAGGTAGTAAAACTTCTTGGCCAGTAAGGCCCCCCAGTAAAGCCACTTAAATCTGAATGTATTTACCTTTCTTTTGGCTTCATAGACAAATTTTCACATCAATCACAGCTATTTGTTTTTAATGGGGGCTGTCTCCCTTCCAGCTCATCTTCTCCAGTTATTACTATATATTATGCAGAGCAGATATGGTGACATAGCAATCTTTTTCATTGTACAAATAATTAAGGGTACAGATAGCAATTTGAAATTTGTAAATATTCTGAAAAGTCAATTGCTTACTACCCATTTTAAACTCATAATCTTCCAAGGTAGACCTGCCACTGAAGGCAACATTGGCACTAACCCAGCATGGGCCATCACAGAGTGATATCTGGCAGTATGATAATAAAACACCAAAAGAACAACAGCAAAAGTGCATCTCAAAATGACAGCTATAAAAAACTTGCTAGCTGCAATAAAAAAATGTTGCTATTAAGAAATTAAAAATTGTACACCACAGTGATCATAGTGTATACCTGACTGCACCAATGCATGGCATAGCCGTAAGATTAGGACTTCTCTACGGTGAAGGTAGAGTCTGAGGTGCAACAGAGACATTTTTTCTCAAGCATGAATGACTCTAGTAAAACCAATGCAAATATGCAATATTCTTGGCAGCTTTTTCTTCTTCTTTTATTTCTTTTTTTTTTTTATGTGGTGTTTTCTATTTTCAAGTTTGGCTTGAAAGACTTCCCCTCTAATGAAATGTGCAAGGAGAGTCACAAATTTCAAAATACAGAGTGATATTGGTGTTACATACATTCTTGGTGCTTTGAGTAAAGAGTGAACAGAGCAGATGCTGTTTGATGTAATCAAAACAAGTTGCAATCTTAAGAGGTCATAAACATACACTGCATTTTGGTATTATTCTCTTTTCTTATTTTTGGAAAAGTATATTAAGTGAAATTTTGAATAGTTAACAGTTAAAGTACTATGAATAATACAATCTGCTCTTGAACTCAGCCTAGGTGTTTACATTTTTAGCTAATGATTTTTAACTTATTTTTAACTAATTCTCCCTTTTAACTCTTGGTGAACTAAGATTTTCCATCCTGTTTTGCACAGTGCAGGAATTGGAATCCCTGTCCATTGGGGTTTTTTTCCCCTTCAGACCATATGCCCTTACCTGTCCCCAGAGTGCGCTCTCTGCTTGGAGGTTCTCACGGCTTCCCAAATGCCTGCTGTCATTGCTGAAAAGTAGTCAATGTGCTTCTTAGATTGGAGGCATGGGCAGATGTTTCTTTTCCTTTCAAAGGATTACAGCATTCATTCTGATGGCAGTGCAAGAAACCAAAGCAGTTGGAAACTGAACCACCCCTGCCTGGACTTGGTTAGCATCTGAATCAGAGTCCTAAGCTTTACTTTATTGTGGAGTTATGTTCCAATATATAATATCTCTCCTACAAGTCCCTCATTCCTATGGATAAGGCTGTAGATTGTAACTCAGCTGTGCTGGGCAGTTATTGCCAGTTCAAGTGGTATTAGGAATCAAAAGTCCTGTAATTATCGTGTGGACCTCATTCTCCTTATGTAGGAGTGTCTCCTTTCCATTTAATTTGTCACTGTAATTTGCCTTAAACCAATTTAAGGAAAAGTATTCTCTTTCTGGATTAGGTATTCACCTATGGAATTACATCAGTACTATTTCACAATACTAGAAAAATTGCCTATGAACAAAAGCCTTCTGGCTGAGGAGATCTAAGCTGGATTCCCACCTCAAATTTGTGGACTGACTTACCAAAAAACAGGAGAAAATTGCTGTGGCTTGGCTTCACAGGCAGCAGCAAACTGCATCAGCCAGGATCCTGGTCAATAGCAAGCAGAAAAGAACACAGGGACTGTTTCATCTCCTCTCACTTTCATCACTCATGGAGAGAAATTGCAAGTTCCTAGCTCCATAATTTAGGTAGATTAGTTATGTGCTTCAATTTAGGAATGACGAATCAGTATCTTAATCCTTGTGCTTTAATTCTTCTTCATTCTACCTGTTGTTACATATATACACACCGTTGGTGCACCCTCATCACTCTGAGTACAGTACCCAGAACAAAGAAGTTGTGTTTCCCATATCATATGTCAAGAAACCATGGTAGTTAAGAATGAGGAATCAATACTATTTGGTAGTCAAATATTGTTATTTTCTACACTTCTTATTTTTTTTCTGCCCTGTTTTTTTTCAGGCAGCTAGAGGATTTTCACTCTCCCTGCTTTTTATGTCCAAGCTAAAGGTGATGCAAGCTTTTAATCATCAGGTTCCCAAACTGTAGTTCTGGAATTCTGTGGCCATCAATTGAGTGCCAGCAACTGTCTTAAAACAGAAAGGTTAAAATTTAAAATCTCTTTCATGGTTTCCTGATCCTTTTTTCTTTGGGAACAAGTAGCAAGACTTACACTGTCTGTAAAGGGATATTTGAAGCTGTTGTAGATGTAAACATGATGTGTTTAATGCCAAAATTCATTGTTATGAATATAAATGGTAATTTTATTCAGAACATTTAATTGCTTTTTTGACTAGCCTTTTATGATTTGTCACACTGCCACATATAATGGCTGACCTCTCTCCTATCACTGCAGAAGAAATTACAAGCAGGGAGTGTTATACTTCACAGCTGGTGAATAATAACCTCAGTGATTTGCCTAAGGACAAAGGGACCAAGATGTTGATACAATTGGTGCCTTTGTCAAAGGAAAACAGTGACCACTGTGGCAGCTGGAGCCATTAACCTACCTCCTGCTACTCATGACAGGTGTGTTAGTGGTGGCCAGAGCAACAAACGGAGAATCATCGTCAGTGTTCTCTCTCCTTTCCTCTCCCATTTACCTCCCGAGTAATCTTAGGCAGGATGGTTTCTGTAGATGCTCTGTGCCTTGGGCGACCAGTGTGTACAATGACACTGTGGAATTCACTGATCAAGCAAATATATTATATTTTTTCAACTAATATTTTTTAACTTCTGGGACCTTTGCATGGGAGGTATTTTGTATATCTCAAATTACATAGTTTATGGAATAGTAGCTTTCACATTTGTAATGTTCTTCATTTCTGGAAGTTATACTAATATTAAATAATATATTTAAAGCAATTTTTTTAAAAGTTATACAACCTTGAGGTAAACATCATGAGAAATTAATTGGATCTTCAGTTAGCTGTGTGATCAGCTGTTATGTACAAGACAAAAAAACTCCCAAAAAACAAAAAATAAAAACCAGCTACTTTTTCCAGCAAAGGATGCTGGAAATGTTGATACTTGTTAAATCTTTTTAGAGAGTGATGGCTGCTGTATCTTGTCCAAAAGTAGCATTGGCCTAGGAAGAGACGGAAAAAAACCAAGCTGCCTCTAGCATCTACATTAATAATTATCAGGAATATAATGTAGGTAGAAACACTACTAGCAAGAACAAAACTGCATTTATGAGAATTTAAGATTGACTTAGGTTTGATTTATCCTAATGTGTATCAAGAAATGTCCACAAATGAATACCATGAATATAAATTCTGGTAGTGACTGTAGTTTGTGATTTATTCTGCCAAAACAATGAATGCAACTATGGAGACCAGTTGTAGTGGATCTCAGGTTTAGTTTAAGGATATTCAATTATATCTGAGTGAAAACTAGGCCAGTCTGTGTCCAGACAAGAATGATGTATTCATCTCTCCAACTACTGGCATAGTAGTTTGTCATGATCAATCTCTTGTCAGTGCTGGACAGTGCTTGGAATGGACATCTGAATTTCTTATTATACTGGTATATGAAATGGGAATATTTGCCTTTTTATCTCTTTATGGCCAGGCTGAGTATGTTACTGGTCTGACCAAATTTATTTGTAGTTTGTTTGTGGGGTTATTTATATTCATTTCCCCTTTTTAGTCAGGGATATTTTCTAATTTAGCATTTTGCTTATTCTGGTCTTCACCATGATATCCAGGCAGTCCAGAATATCTGTAATTTTAGAATAACTTAGAGAGTCTCCACATACACTGGGGCAATCACAGCTCCATTAGTTCAGCTCTGTGTGGGGAATGTATTTATTTTATTTTTATCAAAACATAGCTGAACCCACATGTAGCCATCCTTTATGGCATAAAATGTCCTAATGGAGTGATGGGGTAAAAAGAATCAGTAGCCTCATCCCTCATTTATGTTTTCAGACCTGGGAGCCCCATGAACCTTGACTGAAAGACAGGTAACAGTGAGAAACCCCCACGCTTGGAGATCTCAGAGATATGACTTTCCTAAGGGAATTATACAACCTAGTTTGAAGTTTAGAAGGGCTCCAATGGCAACAGCAGAGACTTTTTACAGAAGTTTCTAAAAAGTGAGATGTGGACACATTTCCGTTAATTATATTTCTGATGGAAATAATTTTTTACATAAGATTTTTGATCAATTTTGGCTGTGTGTATCCACTTCCAAATTTATTCTGCAACTAAAATCCAGAAAGATTTCACTTGCTCAGTTTACAAGATTATAGCTTCCATCTAGCAACTTCAGTGTAGATGTTTTGCAGAAAGAGTTCTTCTTTGTCCTGAGTACTGAGTGATATGAATTGCAATAAGAAATGCAGCTCTGATACTCAGTTTTGGATCTCTTGCTCATAAGACTGTATATTCTCATGTAATGAAATACCAAGGGACAGGACTACAGCATGTGTGTGAGAGGCAAGGTGTTCCTTTGGGGGTTCTTTCTGCCTTGTTGGTGCTGTCTGTTGTAGGGATGCAATCTGCAATGGTATGGTGATTCTCCTGGTCCTGGAGGTTATTCCATTACCTAGGAGAAA
The DNA here is from genome assembly GCA_013396695.1 of Sakesphorus luctuosus. Taxonomy (NCBI): domain Eukaryota; kingdom Metazoa; phylum Chordata; class Aves; order Passeriformes; family Thamnophilidae; genus Sakesphorus; species Sakesphorus luctuosus. Next base: position 117,108 of record VWZD01005522.1, on the reverse strand, counting down.
ATGTGCTCGCTGCTTTCCCTGACCACATGGTCCCCGAGAGCCCCTGAGAAGGACACACAGAGACATTGGAGAGCGAGAAGGAGAAGAGAGCGTTTATCTCTAGTCAGGGGTTTATATAGACCTTGGAGGGATTCAAAACCCACCAACAGAAAACAAGAGAGGGTTTGGCTCTGGGCCAGTGGGAGTAAGGGGATTTACAATCAATAGGAGAGGGGTTCAGGTAGTAGGCATGTAGCAACCTTCCTCCAGAGCCTGCAATAACAGGGTATTCTGGGAAGAAGAAGCAGTGACTTTGCAAAAAGACATTTTAACAGACATTTTGTACATTCAAGCAACATTAAAAACATCAGTTGTTAAAGTATTATCAGTGGCTTGTTCATTTTCTTCACAAATCCATTTCTGGCAGGACTTTCTCCATTTCAGAAACTGTAAACCAATTCCTACAGCAAGGGAAGTGCTACAGAGCTCATTTTCACAGCTGGAGCCTTGGACTGACATTAAAGCAAATGAATTGGCATGTAGTTAACCATTCTTATTGTTAAATAACTCTTCCATATATTGCATATACACACTTTTTTACAGAGTCTTATAACTAATTATTTGCTAATGCTACTAGATAAATCTCTGTTGAGCTTGGAATTGATTTCTGGAAGCCATGGTAAAAGAATCCCTGCAGTGACACCCAGTTTCACTTAGTTCTGTGACTCCTAAATAGCTTACCAAAATTTAAACAGAAGCCATATTTACCTTGTGAAGTTTTCAGCCTAGCTCAATAGGCAAACCAGCTAACTGAGCCATAAGTCTCTAACACACTCAGGTCTTTCTGACATGATGCATCTGAATTGCAGGAGGTCTTTTTCTCCAGGAGTGTTATCAGAAGTGAAGTGACAAGCTATTAAACACACCATACAAGCATTATCTATTCCAAAATACAGAAATAATAATAAGAAGCCTCACTGAACTTCAAACCCAACACATCAACAGATGTGTGTTCTTTTACTATCAGATCTCAGGTACAGGATTTCTACAAGATATTCTGAATACTTGATGAGCATCTTGGATTTCTGTAATTATTGGTAGAGAGTTGGAATGGAATTTTTTGTTTGGTCTTTGCAACTTGGTTAGTTTTCTACATTTAGTGTCCTTTCCACTAGAACCATTACTTTCTTAATTGCTTAAAAAAGACCCCCATATAAAATTACTTGGTATTAAATTCTGAATGAACACACCTCTTCCACATAGAGCAACAATTACATTTTAGGAATAATAATGAATCCACAGATAATGACAATGTTCTATAGTAGAAAATTTCTCTTTTACATGAAATGAGTGGCATTACAGTTTCTGTGCATTGGTATTAGGTCCACAGAGAGATCTGCATAGAGGAAGAAGTGGCATAGTAAGGTAAAGTGGGCACTTAGAACATCTTCTCTGAAACAGCTCATTTCTTAAGGCTCCAAGTGCTGGCACTTCTTTGGGGATAGTTACATTTTCTGGTCTAGGCTTCTCTTTTCACTGTTATGTGAGGCCTCAAGTGATTTGGTCTAAACTTTGTTGTATCTCACTTCCACTAGGACACAGTTCACAGTCTTCTCAAATTCAGACACCTTTTTTTTTTAAAAAAAAACCCAAAACACCAAACCTCAAATGTCACATGCTTTTTTGAAAAGTCTTTTCTAAAGTCTTTTTATTTTTAAAAGCTTCCACCTCCTCCTTATTTATCAGCTCATCCTGTTTGGATATGTAACAACATGTTAAGCATTCACAAATAATAGCGTATATATCATGAAGATGCAGATTAATTCTGTTCTTTCTGTGTTTGACCATGAGATTTCAATTTTTTCACTAATCAAGAAGTTTCTTTTAACTAGTCTTGCCTAAGATCAATTAAAAAAAAAAAAAAAAGGGAAGCTCCAGAGATGCTAAGGATGCTATATGTGAAACAGCCAAACAAGTTTAGTTTCTCTGTTGCAGCAAATAGAGGATGAATTGAATCCAGAGGTGGGGATGTCAAAGTTTTAATGAAAAATTCATTAAGAAAATTGGAGGTTGGCCAAACACTGGTAAAATTTAGTGGTATCAGAAGGGATCCGAATTACTTGGTTATCTCTGCAGAGCTGCTGGAGAGTAGTGCAGAAGTGAGTTGTAATCTTACTCTCAGAGAGGAAAAGGAATTGTGTGAGATGTTGCTACTGGTGTCTGCAGAAGTACTTGTGCAGCTGCTACATGTGAGATCTTCTAGACATGTGTTATAGTTTAGCCAAGTAGGCCTAAATTTAAGCTTTAAAACTCAGATTAAGCCTAGAATTGTCAGCTGACTTGAGCTGGGCTGAGCTAGCTAATAGCTGGCTTCTTTTAGCCAATAATATTGTATTCCATACCATGCTACATCATCTCAAAAGAAATAAAATCCAGTGTGTGAAAGTAGCTTAAGCAGTTGCTTCGTAGCTGTTGCTCCAGCAAGACACACCATGCTGTCCCAGGGGGGACAGGGAGGCCCAAGCTCACAGCACTAGCTCACCATCATGTTATCTTAAAGAAATAAAATGTTTTTTCTTAGTTCTTCTCTTTGCTTAAGTCTGTCTTTAGAAAATTAACTTTTTTTTTAAATAATTTGTAGTCAGAATAGTAAAATCTGTGCTTACTAAAAAGTTATATATAACTTGTGTAAGTTTATGTTATATTGTAGTTTTCTCTTAATTTTCTCTTTTCTGTATAAATACATGTAGTTAGTTTCAGCATAAACCTAGTTTAAAGGGGGTTTTTTCCCCTCTCCTTCTTCTTCCCTTTTCCCTTAGCTAGTTAGAGAAGAAGAACAACCCTTTTTCTCTGTACTTGGGCAGTTGGCGTGTTGCCAGCTCAACCCAAAACAACGTGGTATGTAGGAAGTCTGCCTGCAGAGTCATATAGGAAGTAGAAAAAAACACAATGAAATACCCAAGTGGCTACAGAAATACAGTTATGACTTGCCTATCCAAACTAAGCCATCCGCTTCTATAAACAAAAAAAACCCCATACAATCTTATCCATCCCTGTTCTCTCAAAATTATTTCTTATTATGAAATTATGTTTCCAGGTCTATAGTGTTTTCTCTATTTCTCCTTAAACTTGTCTCTACCCAGATTTTAAAGTCCTCTAAGGTCCTTCTGACTTCATATTTTGCCTCCAAAGCATGTAAGGGGTAAAAATGTATTAGAACATTTTATTTTGTTTGCCATCTTATAGGTCTATGGATTCATAGGAGCTTTAAGCATTCAGAAGTCCTTGATAGATTACGCAATAATAAGGCAAGAATGAGAACTATGTATTTTATTTTTAGGAGCTGGCACATAAAAATCTTTAAGAAGAAAATACAGGAGATGGGTAATCTTTTGTAATAGGTCATTTATAAATAGCAGTAAATACTTTTCTAATGAGGAAAAATATTTCAGGTTAGTAAAAACCCTTGAGCTGGATATTCTGCAGTCAGGAATTCACTTATTTAATGAAGACAAAGAAGTGTAGTCAGACTTTTGTCTCATTGCCACTAAATAATAGAGAAAATATTTCTCCTCTCTAAACCAGGTGTATGGGAATTGAAGAAGTAGCATGAGAATACAAAGCGTCTAGCTTTGTTATAGGAATGAGGCCAACTGAAAGGAATAAGGAACTGCAAAGCTGTTCATAGAGAGGCACATTTGCTCAGAGAAAGCAACAATGCCCAAGCCTGGTAAGTAGAGCAATGCTTATCTGGAGCACTAACAAATGCTACTTCAGCATCTACCCCCTCAACTCAGAAATCGCCCCAGTTCTGAACAGAGAGTAGGCTTTCATTTAGCAACATGTGCCTGTATGTATACCTGTGTGGGGGTGTGTATATAAATATATATATATATATATACACACACACACACATATATACAGTACACAATGCACAATTCTAGTAGTAGACGTATGTTGAAAGGATTTGGGGAAACTCCTGTCTGTCCGCAGATCTGAACACCACTCTCTGTCCTGTATGTCAAGTAGGACTTCAGGGGTCCTTGCCTTGCCTTGCTCCTCTCCTTGATAATGTCAGGTTTTCCCAGATAGACACTTCTTTCCTTCATGACTTTTTGTCTTTAGTGTATTACTGGATGCCAGCCTCAATCCAGCTTTTTGGTGTTTGAAAATTCTGAAGGTGACCCGATTGTGACTAATCAGAATGCCTGTGCACCTAAACTCAAGTACATGAGGTGTTGCACTGCTTGCTTAAGGAATAACTGTGTGGGACATACTAGAGCAGAGGTGGTAGATTTACAGCATATACAGACAGACTTACTGACATTTGTGTTAGTCTGTAGCAAATGTATAGATACATAGTTCATCACAGAAAATATTGAGAATCAGATATGTCTTAATTTTGTAACTCTTGCGTGTGGTACTTGATGACGTAACCTTATTGCTACACTGAGCCAGTGAGGTTCTTACACATGCACAAGACGTTTATTTATATGATGTCTTCAAAAATTATGCTGGATGACTATCATCAAGAAAGGAAGAAAAAAAAACTTTTCTGGAGCAGTCTGAGTTCTTTCCTCTTTTTTGGCAAAACATGCATATGGTGGTGGAATCTGTCAGCACCTGCTCAGCTACATACTCTGAGGTTCACCTACAGATGATTTCTCTGGACTTCCACTTAACATCAGAATTTTTCTCATTTTCTGGGAAACCCATATTCCCCCTCACTGCTGGTAGTCCCCTTGGTTGGCAACCTCCCTGTGCATTTCCACTTTCAGAATTGACAGAAATAAGTAAGAAAAGGAAATAGTTTGGGTCCCTTGAGTTACACATTTGTCTCCATTATGCATATATGCAAGATGTGGGATGAAAAAAAGAGAGAAAGGTGAACAAAATACTCTTGCCTCTCTGTATTTCAGCAAAGATTTACAGTAGCTAATTTATGAGTCATAGTCACATTTGCATGGACCTGTAATTAAGTACCTACTTCCATGTTTTCTGAGGTTTGTGGTGTACAGACAAATACAGGCTGGAAGAATGCAATGCTTTGCAAACCCTAATTTTGAGTTTTACATTTTATTTATTTGTTTGTTTGTTTGTTAGTTAAATATTTAAATATTTTAATTTACTTTTTCATGTAAATAAGGAAATAAAACCACAGAGATCAAAAGGATTGAGAGGACACAAGTGAATACAAGAAGACCAACATTCAAGCACCCTGTTTCCATAAGAAGAACTTCCATAAAATAGTACAATGTTGCAGAATTTCCCATGCAAAAAGGAAGATTTAGAGCACATTGAGTTGTAGCTGAACTAATGAAGCTACTTGCAGACAGAGGGCATAAAACTGCTGAAAGCATGAACCTGTTTACAACAGGTTTCATCATGCTCTGAAGGTATCTGGCTCCAGCAGAACTCTGAACTTTGACTCTGTTCTTTCTATCGTCTTCCAGTAATTAAGTCAGAAGATGACCTAGGTTTGACTTGTTCCCTCTCAACACTTTTTCTGCTCTGAGCTCAATGGAAACTGGCTTCTTATTGTGCTTTTCACCAGTGATGAAGAAAATAACATTTGTTCTTATCTAACTGTTTCTGTAGCCAGGTAATAGGAAAGCAAACAATATTGTGGAAGCTGTTAATCTCAGCTATTGCTCTAAGTTATTGAATGAAAGGCTTCAAAGAATGGTGGTTATTGTTCTTGTTTCCAATCTTAAGGTGAAAAAGAAGAGGAATTCAGATTATGGATAAAAGCAGAGGCTCCTAACTCAACAGCAGAAGGCATCCTAGGCTGATAAAAATTCTACTTTTGAGATGTGAAAGAGAATGAAAGGCTTTGCCAATAGCAGCATAATGTTCTTGCTTAAACCAAGCCAAAGTAAATCCATTACTTAATGTATCAGAATTGGAATAAAGTGTGACTGGAGTTCCTATTGTATAATAAATTGCCTAAATTAGAGAACAGTGGGTACAGATACACTTGGATCCACTCCATCAAATAATTTACTTTTCCTGTACCAACTAAAATGAGGAGGATGCTAATTCTCTTGAGTAAAATTGAAATACGTTATGTGTCTGTGATGACTAAATGATTTTTTCTGGGATAAATTCCATTTAGTCTGACAGAACTAAGACTTATGCTGCTTTGCTTATAATGTTTGGTATCCCAGTAGTTGATCTAGACAGAATCTCTTTACCTACATAGATCAATAAGGTTGATTATTGGCCAGAATTGCAATTTAGCAAAGAACATAATATGAGTGTTTACAAGCACATGAAACAAATTGATTCCATAATTATTATATGGATATAATACCAAGTGAAGATATGTGATGTGGGATGGAATATATTAGTGAAAGATATCTATAAATGGACAAATCAGGCAAATGTTTTTATCAGAGCGCTCCTTCAATGGGATTTGAAAAATCTGGGTGGGATTGTTTGAGTGGATTCAGGGAGGCTTTTCTAAGTTCGTGCACTCAAACTGTGGTGTGACAAGCCTGAGGAAGTTAATAATTAATTAAAACCAACGCTGGCATAATGTTAAAAGTGATGGAAACATGGTGAAACTGTCTTTGCCTAAGTGGATTATGAGATAAAGTGTTCTTCCCTGCTTTTTTTTACATGATTATATTTGCTTTTGTACACTTTTTGTCCTATTGTCTTGTAGGATGATAAAGATTACAAAAACAGACCAATCTCCAATTTTCACCTGTTTAGAGGCATGGGGAAAACCCAGACAGACAAGATCAAAGGGCAGCAATAGAACTAGTAAGAGAATATACTTTTTTTTGCATAATGCCTCATTGCCTCAAGGAAATCAGAGCCTTGGGAGGTCAGACAGACAAATCTTGTAGATGCGTTTGATAATGTTAGGATCATGAATAATTTTTGCAGTTATGCAAGCTAAGACAACAACTCAATCTTGACACTTGATTGAATAAAGGAAATGCTTATTGAGGGATCAGGAATTTTCTTCTGCATATACATATATAGGTATATATTATTTCCAAATAGTAGTCAGTCTATTGTGGGCTAATTGTCTTTGAAAACTGTGCTATTGTGAAATCCAAAGGCCAAATGGACTAATGACCTGATCACGTGCTGTAGCTCTGGTGTACCTGTCAAATGTCTGCTTTTCTCAGGCACCTCTTGCAAGAATCTTCTAAAAGAAAGGACTTCCCACTCCACATCTAACTTTGATACCTTCTGAGCTTAATGCAGTTCCACAGCAGCACAAGCATCCAGATTAAAGCTTCTTTCCTTTTCTCTTCCTGGTTCCTCCACTCATGTTAGTAATAATGTTAATACGTCCATGAGAAGTGCCATATCAGAGAGCTGATCAGGAGGAGGAAATAAACTTAACAATTATTTCCCTGTCTCTCCCCCACCTGCTGCCACATAAATTTTGCTACAAACCACTGTGTTCCACATTATAGCCAACCTGTTAATGAGAAGGATTTTGCCCTTCCTCTGTCCTACTTACTTGCAGTGGCTCTGGCCCTCACCTGACTGGTGTGACAGTTCTGGCAGAGCTAAACTGGCAGAGAATACCATTAGGATAATTTACCTATGTCATGAAACTGCATTCTGCAAGGCTATTTCATGTTTCTTCCCACATTCCTTCCCCAAACTGTCAAATTAACGTGTGTAAAGTGAGGTAAGGTACAATTACGGACATTAGTTTAGGGCCTTTTTACTTGCCAAGAGATGCTTTGTAGTTGTGGGAACTGTGGAGGGAAAAGAGATCACAGAAAGAGAATAGGTGGAATGAAGAAGGAATAATTTAAAAACATTTTTACCCACTCATCTAGTCTAACAGTCTGTTCCTTACATCAGCTTAGAAACCTTTGCCTCCAATTCCCAATACACAACATCACTGTCTTACTTAAGTACCTCCAATTTTGTTCTGCATGTGCCTTATCATTTTCAAGAAATAAAGAAATGGGGCATTATAACTCCCCTACAGGTATCGTTGCTCTTCTTATGTGCCAGAAAAGTCATTTCAGCCTGTTTAGATACATCTCTTTGTGAATTCATTATGAAGGGCAGTACTGATGTACTTTGTAATTTTTGTTATCTTTTCCTTCATTTTAGCTCAGATTTTCCTGTTATCAACCATCATTTTGCTTAGCACCATCCTCTTGGTGGTTTGTCCTTTCCATGATATGCATTGTCTCACCATTATTAAATTTATACTTGAGTAATTTTTACTTTTCCTCATGTCACTTCTCAGTTAAGTTCCAAAAAGAACACCTTCTAGAGTTTAGATCTTTAATCACATTCAAGCAACTTAAAAGAAAAAAAAATATTTAAAAGCCTCCCATGATAACATTTGTACTCACTAGGCAAATATTCCAGTCATTAATGAGACACAATTAATAAAGAGGCTTTATTATACAGATAATGGCGCTTTAATGTTACTGGAGGTTTTTGTTGGGTTTTTTTTCCAATGGGATATTCATGACTGACAGCCTCAATGTCTTACTACAAATGTCATTAAGATTGGATGATCTGCATACACTATTGGTATATTCAGATTACCTACTCTCTTCCAAATAACAACACCCGCTTGGGAAGCACCGCAAACAATTGAGATGTAATTTGGCATAAGGAGGAGTCTACTGAGAACAGCATTAAGCTATATCTTAAAGCTTCTTATTTCTCATTACCTGTAAGACTTGATTTGTACACTCTCCCAGAGCCCTCTGCTAGCTTTATGTCTATGAGGAGGCAAGCTTAACAAAGATTATGGGGAAAAAAGTATCTAATCTCATATAGGCTTGCCAGAGTTAAAACTTGGGTTGCCTTCTGCACTGTTTGTAAACCAGCAAACACAGAGGCTTTACAACCATGTGTGCTGATTGTGATACTTCAAATCTTCCTCTTGCAGCCTGGATTTCTGGTCTTTATTCATCCTAATGCTGCCTAGCTTGTCTGACATTTCTTATATGTAGGTGGAATTTGGAAGATGTTACATAGCACTAATCAATTCTGAATCTGTCTGAGCATTCTAAAAATCAGAGCTTTGAGTGAAGTCTCAGGCATATAAATACAGAGCAGAAAAAGCTCTGTAGTCTTCTTTATCTGCTACTGTTGCATAAAGAAGACAAATTATAGGGATCCACTTCAAAAGTCCTGGAAATTGGGAAAATATGAAGAAGAAACATTTAGAATATTTAGTTTTAATTGAAGGGAGCCATCCTCTGTACAGAAGAAACAACTCTATCTGCAACAGTTAATACTTATCCTGTTACCCATTGCGCCAGCTGGTAATTCCCAGCAGTCCAGAATCAATGCATTGCATCTATTCAATAATATCACACCAGCAGCTCCAAAGGGTGGAGAGCATGATGTATTACCCAAGTAATGATGTGTGAAGAAGAAAATAGATGAACAAATAAAACCCCAAAACTGGGAGGTTCTGAAAGTCTTGCAATGGCAGCTACCCTGCTTTATTAAGGAAATCAACCCAGAAACTTTCATACTAGTAGATGAAAACAGGTGATAAAGGATTTGGTCTGGCCAAGCATGCTTTTGGATACTGTCTGCATTATCTTTCTCTTCCTTGGACATTTCATAGTCTAAACTAACAATTTTGCTATATAATACTGTGTTTTCATAGCGGTAATAGTGCTGCTGTACCTATGATAAAAGGAAAGGGCTAGTGTATCCAAAACTTTTTGCTTTTCCTTTTCTAATTCCATTGGCCTTGCAAAATAGGAATAGAATAGAATAGAATAGAATAGAATAGAATAGAATAGAATAGAATAGAATAGAATAGAATAGAATAGCTATTTCTGTTGGAAGGGACCTACAGTGATGATCTAGTCCAACTGCCTGGCCAGTTTAGGGCTGAGAAAAAAATTGAAGCATGCTGTTGTTAAGAGCTTCAGTGGTGTTTCTATGTCCCTAAAGGAAAAAGTAGAGTTAAAGGATCTGTACTCTAGAAAACAGTTTACTTCCATTGTTGTTCTAGAAATTGCAAATTAGAGCCATCCCTACAAAAATGTGGGTGGAGATACATATTTGGGGACAGTTTTCATATGATTGCATTCAGCAAAAGCAAATTTAGCTCCTAGAAATTATGAAAAAATACTTGGAAAAAACCCCCCTCACTGCTCATCATTCACCCAACTCATCACTAAGGGTAACACTGGCCGAGACCCTTTCTGATTGATGCAGTTCTGTAAGTGAGTCATGGAGGGACAGTGTCTGGTTTCAGACGGAGATGGGAGGCTTGAACTCACCATCTTCCTTCCATGCTTTGAGGTGTGTTTTAATGGAAAAAGATCTTGCTTTGGCCTTCTTGACTCTGTATCCCCTCTCATCTACCTTGTACTCTGGTTTTGTTTCCTTTCCTGTCAGATACTGTAACTCTTTGGTCAGAAAATTTACCTACTCTTCTTCTTGGGTTGTCTACATCCATTCCTGAGGTCTTCCTTTCTATTTTTACAGCTTTTTTTTTTTTTTGACATGGCCTCTGGAATTTGCATTTTCTTCCTGGAGACCATGTAGCTCATTAAGGCCTGGTTTTGCATGCCAGTGTCTTATTTAGTATGCCCCACCCCTGCAGCAATTACTTCCATTTCCCATTTATCTTTTACAGATGGCCTCAGCTACCTTACAAGACACACTTGGTCTGAAATATACAAAATCTATGTACTTTCCTTTAAATCTTTCAGCCTTAGTCAGCCAGCCCCCAGATCTCTTTAGCATGGTCCAAGTCAGACCTCCTGCAGCTACATTTTCTCCCCACCTTTATTTGTAGCACTGGATGTTCTCCTACCCAGTTCTTAGAAGGTCCTGGACTCCAGCTGTGGTGGAAAGAGAAATGCTCTTGGTTCAGGTGTTTGCAATTGCAGAAAAATTCCACTTGACCTTACACAGAACATCCCATGTAAGAAGTAAGGAATTTGTGTTGGTTTCTTTTTTTTTCTTTTGTGGGGGAGTATGAGTGTTATTTCTAAATGGTGATTTTCTACCACATCAACTGCAACTCTTAAAATCCATATGTAGCTAAACTTTGACTGACTTCCCTTCTAACAAGAAAAAAGGCTCAGCTCTTGACAGAGTTAACCCAACCCCAACTGGCTTTTAATTGCAAAAGTGGTTTCAGCAGAGGTAAAGCAGTCTCTCCGGGCAGATTAATGTGTGGGTGATGTTTCCCTTAAATGGTTCATTTTTCAGCCAGTACAGGTAAAATTTAGCAAACCAGTGAACATTTGCAAGCAGGGTCCAATAAAAGGAGATGTTAAGAAATTTTAATTGCTATGTTTTTCATACAGGCAATATTCTGTACCTAAATGGTTACTCAGTTGTAGTCTTCCAGCCTTTCACTTATTTGTTGGTTCATTTCAGACAAAAAGTCCTAGGAGAACCTGAAAGTTGGTCTGTGCAGCACAGTCCAAAGCAAAGTGTTTTTAAGTGGCATTGAGTATTTAGTAGTAGTTACAGCACAGAGCCCTCAGAATCTGTAATACTCAAGAGGTATCTGGGCTGGGTAAGTTTCACATGAGGGAGGTGCACATAAAATTTGTTCAGTAGTGTTAGTTACCTTATCTTTGACAGAGTGATCTTAGGAAATTGCCCTTCCCTGAGGATTCTTTGTTTATTTCTGAGGTGGAGGTGGTCTCTGAGCACAGTAGCAGTCATGCTGAGCATAGGTGGTTCACAAATGAGTGCAGAAATTAGACTGGTTCAATGCTTTTTTTGCCCTGTGTTTTGTTTTATTCTTAACATTAGAGGTTCATCTTGACCTATGCTATATAGCCCTCTGCACTCTGCCATGCGACATCCTAGATTAACCCTGGCTTGCAGAAGATGATGTATATCATTATTTTAGTGAAAGGGAACAAGGTTCATAAATTTAAGTGCAGACAAATCCACAGAACACAAATGATGAGGAACATGAACTGGCTATTTGCAGCTTAGATGCACACACGCTGATGTTTTTTCTTTTTTTTTTTCCCCCTTAGCTTGTGTCCATAGATTTCCTTACTTTGGTAGTGCTCATACAGTAATTTGTATGTTCTGTTGAGGAGATCAGAATCTTCTGCTTCTCAGCAAAATTTGATTTCCCATCTGTTTCTGACAGATTTCTCTATTCAGCAGACTCTGAGGAATAGTCTTGTCATTCTTGACGCATGGCAAGTTATGAGCATAACTCATATCCTTTTAATGTTCATGGGTGTTATCTGAATAAATCACTGACATTAAAGTCTTAACCCTTTTTAGTCTGAAAATTTATATTTTCAGAACTTAAGCTTCTCTCTCTGGCTAATGTTCTCTTGTTCTGCCAGATGTATGCAATGTCACTCATTTCAAAACCATTTACACTGTGCTTTGGAAGCTGTAACATCTTTAAATGGAAGCAATTATAGACTTATTCAGGGGCTGTCACTCTCCCTGTGCCTCTTTCCTTGTTACCAGTGGCATAAAGAAGCCAAGTAGGCAGTGTTCTTTTGTTAGGTTTAGCTAGTTTCTTTCAGGATTAGAAAGATCCTCTCTTAATATTGTCCTGGAGGTTAAGGTGATAAAGTGCGGGTGATCCAGCCAATACATCACACCTGAATATCACTGTGTCATCTCTGCTTCACTCAACCCTCATGAATTATCACTGTTAAGGTTAACTCTCTTTAATCAGTTCTTCTGACTGTACTTGTTGCTTCAGTTCCCTATCTTTATTATTTTAAACTGAAGAGTTATTGGATATAAGTTTACTATTTTTACTTTGTCCAGTTGCTTGCTTACCATTTATATCCCAGATTTTTATCCCAAATTTTTGTGTCCCCTTACCTCTTTCCCCATGAATATAGATAACACTTGCTTTAGGCATTAGCCTACTAAATAAATTTTGTTCATTCAAACCAATTTATTTAAATGAATTGAGTCAGCCAAGTTAAATGAGCAAGCATCTTTGCTATTGATTCTTGTCAGAATTGTTTATGAATATGATGCAGCATGATAAGAATCAACTAACCAAAGATTTTAAGAGGCACAGAAGTGGGTTGTGTGAGTCCACATGAGCAGAATTTAGATCTATATATATTTTTAGCTGAGCTTACTTTTGGGGTGCTCTCTTTCTTACTCTCTGGTATTCTTCTTCCTCCTCCTCCTCCTCATCATTATCATCATCATCATCAATTTTAAAGCTGCAGATATCTTGTATGCATCTGTGAATATTAAGTTCTGTAACAAAAAGCCCATTGCTGTGGAGCAGCACCAGTTCTAGAAATAAGACAAGAAAACTAAGCCAAACTTATAGAGGCCATACAGTTATCCTTGTGAGAGCTTAACTTGCAGTAAACCTTTTGATTTTCACTTCTTTCTTAAGAACGTGGCCTGGTTCTCCACTTTTGTGCCTTTTGACTTAATGCCATCTTGTAATATTAAAAAGGTCATTCAGAAGTTGAGGTACCAGCCTGGGGTTGGGAAAATCCATATTTAGTTCCCTGTCATGATAACTGTCAAAAATGGTTTTAAAGTTTGTGAAGCAGATAGGATATTTGGTCTCTTTGCAGTCACTGAGACTTGGGCTCCTACAGTTTCCTTAAACAGAAACAGGTAATAAAAAAATTCTTTAGTCTTTGAAAAAAACAACATTGAATAATCTTTTAAAGAGCATCATTTCCAGAGGCCTGTGGAAATAAAGACATTAAAGACTTCGAAGCACTTAAGAGTTAAAGTAGTCTGTAACACATCGTTTCTGAAAGAGTGGACTTATTTTCTCAAAATGAGAAGACAATTTATTTTTCCAAGAAAAAACTTTCCTGCATAGTACTATTGGTTTGTTCTTTGGAGACCATAATATGGAATATAATAAGCAGTGTGTGTAATTTAACTGTACCATCTTCTACTGATATGCCTTTTACTATTTAAGTCAATATAATATTTTTCTCCCTTTTTATCACTCTATCTTTCACGTTATGCTGATACAATATGAAATGCCATCTTGAAATCCATATAAAATTCTGAATACTCATATATTTTTATTATACAGTCATTCCAGCTTATGTATTCAATGCAGCCTAAACTCTTTTATTGCCAACATTTGATGCTTGGATGATGTAAGAAGCTCTGCCCTGCCTGCCTGCTTCTCAGTGAAGTCAGGTTAGTTGCTGCTGAATGGATCTTTCTCTAAACTGTTCTGTCAGTTTTTTCTCAATTAACAGTTCTAAGTCCTTTGTATATTTTGTGTCAAAAAAATTGGATAAATTCAAATGTAAATAAAAAGAAAAAGTCAAAAATTAATATTTAGAAGAAGGTTTACAATTCTTGCTGTTCCATAGTCCTTTCAGGTTTGGTTTGTTTGTGCAAATTTTATTTTATTTTAGAGAACCTTTTAATGAAGCTGCTTTTTTCTTTCTTTGCACTTGTACTGAGTAGGTCATATTTTATAGATGTCTTGTCCATGTTTGCTCATCCAAAAAACTCTTATGGTTCATTTTGCTTGAGGAAGAAAGCATCTCTGCACGACTGGAGGAGAGACTGTAGGAGCATGCCATGTGTAGTAACAACCCTAGGGAACACATGACATCCATGTTGGATTGGTGCTCTACTAGCACAGAATGAGGCCAGTGCTAGCACCCTTTCACAGCTTTTACTGCCTGCACTATCCCAGGTACCTCATCACTTGCTTCCATGCTCCCTTTTTCACACTTGTTTGTGAGCTTCTGGAAGAGCTTAAGGCTGTTCAGAAAAATGTTGCTGCTTAGAGCAAGAGCTACACACCTATTTGAAAGCAGAGCTTTGCATCATTTTAATAGCTGCAAGAATGAAAAAGAAACACATTGGTTACAGTTTAGGAGTTATTGGAAACGCTGGGGTTGCCGTGAAAGTCCCCAGTAAAGTATGTATTTTATAACTGAGAGAATTACCTATAGTAGTTAAAATCAGAAAAAAAGGAACTGCATCAGTTTTGTTATTCATTTTTGGGATATATGTGAAAGTCTGCACCCAAACAGAAACGTTGTTAACGCACATGTTTCTAAGTGTCATCCTCGTATACACTAATGGTCTCTTTTTGGGCTGAGTGTACTGTGGTATTTGCTGTTGGTCTCGATGTCCCAAATGAGCTCAAGCTGGCTCATTTCCATCACACTTCCTAACCAAAATCATCTGTACTGCATCTCCAGCATGGCACTAAGATACCTCTTGAGCTTTGTTGCACTGTGTAAAGCAGTGCAATCAGTCTTCAGACACCTTGTCAGCTTCCACAAAGTTGTCCTTGTTGCCAGAGTTCAGCAGCGTGAGAGAGGACACAGAGAGAGAAAGTCAAGGCAGGGAATCATGGCCTTGTTATTTACAGATTTCCCATGCTGGAGACCTGCAGTGTGGGTGGAAACAATGCCAGGAGAGAGGAGATTGGAGGTGAGGAAACCACAGACTGACCTCAGCCTTGGGGATCTGTGGAACTTTCCAGTATGCAATGAACTGCTGTTCAGGATCAAGTTGAGGGGCTTTCAGGACATTACACCATAGTTGGAAAACAGATACTTCTTTAGGGATGACTCTAACTGAACGCCTTCTAGGTCTGTAAGCACCATGCTGTAACCAGAAATTTCTCCCAGAATGGCTTAGAGAAGATTTATCAAGATATTATATAAAGTGTTGTATTATTACAGTTTTATGGAAAACTATCACAGCATTTACTGGAGAATGCTCATAAGTCATATTCAGTAATTTTGATAAATTGAATGTTACAGCTACAGTATTCTACTGAGTAACACAGGTTCATTAAAATTCTGTAAGAATCATATCACTCATTTTCAGAAGACTTTTGAATTCCAAGGAAACCTTTTGCTTTCCTCCCTATTATTCCTTATAGGCTTTTTTATAAGAACAGATTCTATTTAGCTAGGTGTTGGTGGTTCTGTAGTCTCTGGCTCTTTATGAGGCCAGGAATATCAGCAAGGCTCTTCATGTACTGTGGACCAGATCCAAAGTACACTGTGTAGTCAGTGAAAGTCTTTTCATTGATTTAAATAAATGTTGGCTTAGGCCCTGTAGTAGTGGCCAACTTTTTCTCTGCCATAATGGTCATAACAGTGCTTTTAAAAAGTCTTTTTCCTTCTTGGTAAATGGACCATATGCCAGCATCATAATTGCTTCAGAAAACACTGCATATATGTTCAAAGGGCACTGAATAGCTCTGTGTATAGAGAGCTATCAGACATAGGAGGATGTTTCATCTGAGCCATTCAGGCACATGTTTACTGTTGGTATTGCTGCCTCTGCTCTCCACTTCCTGCTCTGGTGATAAGTGCACTGATTTTTTTTTTTCTTTCAGTGATGCTGCTTTTTTAAAGTTGTTTCTGCTTTGGAGCTCCAAAATAGAATATCTAAGACTATATGTAGAGGATATCATGTCTGTGAATAATATGGAAAAATAATGGCCATCATCTTTATTGTTTTTCCGATCCTTCTACTGAACAGAGTTTTTTAGTCACTTCCAATAATCATGTTTAATTTATCAAAAAGGAAATGCAGTAAAATTGTAATGTAAAATCTCTGATTAGGTGTGTGAAGCTGAAGGCTTGAGTTTTTCCTTGCTCACTTGGAGTCTTTATCCTAAAGATGAATTCATTTGTTTTCTGAGCTTGCTTCTAGAGTCTGTGAAAAATATTCTAATGTTGGTCCACCTGGAATGTATATCCCTACTATCTATGCAGCTGTGTGTCTTAAGTATGACATTTCTTCTGTAGTGTCCATCATATTTACTGCTAAGACCATGGAAGTAGTAATGTAACTGTAAAGCAAGCAGCTTCAGTATTTGGACCTCACAAGTCTCAGCAGTCTGCATTTCCTATATAATGAATCCCTCTTAACTACACAAAGAGGAAGACTGAGATGGTCAGATATATTTAAATAAATTAATTGTACCTTAAGGCATGATACAGAAGACTGTCTGACTTGGCAAGTATGGAAAGCTTCCTGACTATTCCTTGGGTCCAAAGTTTGGACAGCATGACATGTCAAAATAACACTTTTTGCCTTTAAATAGGCTGAGGGTTAAAACAGAGATTTAAGCAAGTGTGATGGTAAAATATAATAGGTAAGGAAGTTTGCAAGTCATATCTACCTGGATTTACCTTCTGATATTGTGACACTCATGCACATGGTTAATTAAATTCTTGTGTGCCTTACTGCATTACCTGGGAACACTGCAAAGCCTACAACCTTAGTTCCTGTCCCAGAGAACTTTACAATCTATGTACAATCCCTAAGTATTCAAGCAAAAAGAGATAGAAGAAGGTTAGGGCAGTAAAAGAAACAGGCATTATTTGGTCCATATGCTCTGTGGGATGACAGTTTTTACAGCCTTATGGCCACCGAAATTTTCCTACAAACATCACATGAGATTCATGGAAGACAGATATGGTTTTGCCCAGGGATCTGTGTGTTTTGTAAGATGGAAAAAGTTAGCTGTAAATTAGGTAACCTGAGTTCCCAGGATGTTATGCCATGTTGGTGATGTGCTCTGTCTCACCTAATTCACCTTGACAAATCCTTGAAGGGCAGTTCACCCCAAGCATTAGAGACAATCTGTGAGAAAGCCAAGGGGTAATTTTTTGAAAGTGTAGTGAATGGACACCAGAGATGCCTACTAAGCACACATTAAAGTGGGTATTTTAGTGGACAGTAAAAAAAAAAAAAAGGTGGTCAAAATACAATATGGAAACAGTGAATTTCTGACCCTTAGCATGTTGTCCCCCACACAGCTGGTGACAGGGAAGAGCTCTTGCTAGCAACATTTTTTGCCTCCAACAAGAGTCTGCCAGCCATTGCTGGTCTCTCTAGGGAAAATGGCTATGAGACTTGGATGGAGGGTTATTGTGTTTTGAGTATGAGAAGAAAGAAAGAACAGAGGCAGGCAGTAAAAATAAATTAATTAATTAAAATTTAAAAACAAAATAACGAAGTGCACAAAAGTGTGAAAAAAGAAGAAAATAGGATGTTAGTTTGATTTGCTTTTGGTTTGTTGTTGTTGTTGTTGTGGTGGTTTGGTTTGGTTTGGGTTTTTTTACAGAATAAATTAACCCCTAGACCTACACTCTCATCTTTACGTATTGAGGTTATGGTCCACTCTGATGCTAAGAGACATCTGACTGTGTGAGGTTTTGAAATCACTGTACTGGGAAATACTAAGAACAACTGTGAGCTCGGTTTAGGGATGGTTTAATGATAATGGAAGTATGAAGAATATTTGTTCACTGGTAGTGACACTCAGTGCAACCTGTCTTTCTGAACATTAGAAGTAGATTGACTTAATGCTAAATGAAATTCATTCCCTAACATTGGCATATACCACTATTATCACTGTAAATTTGTCACATCTCATTTAAAATGTCAATCAGTCAAACACATCTCATAGGACAGAATGTCTTAATCTGGTCATATTAAAAACAAAATCAATCAGAAGCATTTCAATACCTTATTTCCAGATAAAGATTGAACTATAAAAAATCCATGGTGAAAACAAGGTCCCCCAATTTTTTTTTTTCTGAGCTAGATGGCAAGAAGAATGGATATGAATACAAAATAACCTTCTGATTACAGTCTTGAAAAAGGTATTTTTCTGGTCTGTTCCTTACATTTGGCTCAGTATTTTACAGGATCACAGAATATAGCCAGTCGGAACAGACCCACAATGGTCATCAAGGCCAGCTCCTGGCTTTGCACAGGACCATCTCAAAGAGTCATCCCATGTGCCTGAGAGCATCATCCAAATACTTCTTGAATTCTTTCAGGCTTGGTGCTGTGACCACTTCCCTGGGGAGCCTGTTCCAGCATCAAAAACCACTCTTTAGGTGATGAACCTTTTTCCTATATTCAACATAAACCTTCCCAGACACAACTTCAAGCCACTCCCTCAGTTGTGTCACTGGTCACCACAGAGGAGAGACCAGTGCCTGCCTCTCCTCTTCCCCTCACAAGGAAGTTATCTCTGCAATGAGGTCTCCCCCTCAGTCTCCTCCAGGCCAAATGACCTCAATCACTTTCATATGGCTTCCTCTCAAGGCCCTTCACCCTCCCTGTTGCTCTCCTTTGGACACTCTATAATAGCTTAATATATTTCTTATATTGTGGTGCCCAAAACTGAACACAATATCCAAGGTGTAGCCTCATAATAAAAGCTGATATCTAGGGGAAAAGTTCTATGTGTTTCAGTCTTATCAAGTAAATATTTAGATTGGCATTAGGCTGAAATAGTAGTATTTACTTCCTGCTGTTACCAAAGAATTGTATGAAAAAGTTAAATGAGAATGTGTAAGTATATACAGTGCTGCTAGACATGGTTTCACATTAGAGTTTATTGTTCAGCATTATCAACCTGGTTATGCACCAAGTGTTACTCATATGTGCTCAGCTTCAGTGTTTTACTGTAAAAGAAGGAAAGAGAGACATCTGAAAAGGAACAAATTTTGTCTCAGCACACACTGATAGAAGCAATGTGATTCTTTCCTTAATCTTTTCAAGGCCATATTCTCCCTCCATCCCTTCATTTCTCTTTACTCACAGATTTTACTCAAATATTAGTGCATGACCACTGCATGTCTGCTTTCTCTACCTGATCAGAGGTGTAGGCATCACATGTAATTGCAGTTATCATATGAGGAACCATGTGAGGGTTCTGCAATAACCCTTGTAAAGTGCCATGGACTGTAGTAGCAGTAAGAAAATATCTCACTTCAAGGTAAGCTGATTGCTGCAGAAGGAATCCAGCTCCTGACTTCCCCCACTTCCATCCCTGTACCTATCATGTATGCTTTGTTTTCAAGTTTTGAGACTCTGCATCTCTTCCAGAGACCTCCAGTAGTGACCTAGGAAAGCCCTGAGCTTACTGATTTCACTGCTCTGATACAAATACTGTGTACTTGCATCCTACAGCTGAGGAACCAAGAAAAGCAAAACTGCTTGGAAGATGCTCTAAATTAAGTTACTGTCTTATGTTCATAGAAGAGCAGTGTCACACTGGTGTGCCTTTTGTCAACACCCAGCATGGGTCAGTGCTGGCTATCAGCATCACTGTTCTCTAAATCTGGCCCATTAAACTTGAAATACGGGACTACTCTGGAGCATGAACTAATGTTTAGATGAAAGTTCTTCACTGACAGCATTTACAAAAATAGATTTTTTTTTTCCCCTTAAATTGAGTCAGAATGGGAATCTTGGTTGACACAGTTTGCTCTCAAGTGAGAGAGATTTTTAATGCATCTTGGATCAGTGGGGTGCAAAAGTTTGATTGTTTCTTTCCACTGAGTGCACAGAGGAGCAAGAAAACTACTTTTTATCTGCTCTGTTTGTTTTCTCGAGCTTCGGAGCTGAGAGTTTGAATGCAGCCTTTTCTCATGTAATACGTTACAATTTCTCCAATTTCCACCCTGTTAAGTGCTGAGACTTGCTTAATACAATAAATGTGATATTACAATCCCAATATTAGAAATTTATTAATTAATTATAATTAACTCTTCCTGGGGAAGAAAACAAAGCGTCCAAATCTGTAACATCTTCTACAAGACTGAGACATTAGTGGGTTCTTGGAGCATGAGGGGTAGTTCTTATTGTGAGAACTGAGAATATTCAAGTAGAGAGCCCTTTTAGCTTTTCATCTGGATTAGATTTTTCCGATCAAGATGTACCATATAATTCAGCCAAGGCTTATCAAAGAAATCATGGTGTGACATAAGCTTTTCTGCAGAATGGCATAGAAAGTCTTGTAAACTTTTCCTGATTCTGAAATTTCTACACTCTTTATTAAGAGTCTCTTGAATTTTATTTGTACATTCTCTATGTGCATGCTTCCACCTTTTTTTTTTGATAATTATGTTCTAATGTAACATTCATAAAATTTCCTTTCATTTTAAGCACCCCAGAAAAAGAATGATCTCAGAAGTTTTAATCTATTTAACTTGTGTTTGGCCAATTTTGTCTTTTAGATTTGAAATCTCTTTTTTTTCCAGTACCATCATGCATATCCAGTATATATCTCTCTGTCTCTTATTCAATTTGTTTTACAAAAGAAAAAAATTATTCAAGCACTTATTTTCAGGAAAGGAGGCAGAAGAGATAATTAATAATTTTAGATTTAAATTCTATTTAGTTTTAAGTGCATTGAAATCTTAAAAGTTTGGCCATTTTTTCAAGCAATGGCAGTTGTTGCATAAAGTTGTTCCTCTACCTTGAGATAAAATTTCTTTATAGTATTTAGAAGTTGAACTGAAACCCTTGCTGGCTTCAGAAAGAGCAGGTCTGGACCTTTATTTTCAAAAGATTACAGGATTATATGGTTTTATCATATTTGTCATTTACTGGCTATATAATAGTGATACTGACATTTGCCTCCAAAACACTCTCGATGTATAATCATGTCTCTTAAAAAATGTGGTCATCAGTTTCCCATCACAAGATCAAACTTCTTATCTATGGGCTGCTGATGTCTCATTACCAAATTATATTCTGATGTTAGACCTATCAGCCTACGAAATCACATGCTTAAAATCCAAATGTTAGCAGAAGTTATGTAGAAAACTTTGAGGCAGAGTCACTGAGATTTAGTAGGTATCTTAGTAATTTCATAAAAGTTATACAGAAAAGCCCTTTCCAAGGCTCTAAAACTCTTTATGATGTGACAGTGCTGAGGCCAAAACCAGAAATACAATACATAAATCAACCTCAAATTCGTTTCAGAGAAGAAAATAAAATATTTCAATTTGTATTGAGTAGCATGACTTAATGATTTTAATACTTAAAATGTATGTAAATTCAACAATTTTTAAACCATAGTGGCATTTTAATGGAACTGTTAGTAATTTGAAGATGGAAGAATTAAAAAAAATGGTAAATATTTAGAAAGCAATTTGAGGAAAACAATTAATTGCATCTTTATAATGAAGATTGTGCACAACAGATTCTGATTTGTCATTCTAAATTAATGTTAGTAGTTTAAAAACTCTGTATTATTAAATACACTTGAAGTTTCAAATTGTGATAATAGATTTCTTTAGAACTGAGACAAATTTTAGTAGAAAAAAACCCCTGAAATAATATTTTCATTTTGGAAAAAATACCAAATGGCCTTATTCAGTGTAAAACTAGTTTTGACATCACCAAGAAAATCCATTCAATGCTGGTCTGTCTAGATATTATTGTAACTTTTTTCTCAAATGGAAAATTTTCTTCTCAAATCTGTGGGGTACTAGTATATAAAAGAAAAACAAAACAAAACATAAGACCGTAAGGGCTTTTAAATGGTGCTGACTATTTGGCTTCACTACAACTCATTGTTAAAAATCTATAACTTAAATTTTTCATATAAGCATGTACCCATGTACCACCACACATCCACATGCAAGCAATTAACCTGCTGCCATCAGTCCAGCAGCATGAAAATAGGAAGGCCTGTGACTGAATGCAGAGTTAGTCCCCAACCAGGTCCTGCAAGGGGAAGCTTCAGGCTGAAGTGGTCATCCTGCTCTTTAATAATGATACAAAATAAGGAGAAAATATAAAGAGGGAACCAAGAAAGCTATCCTTTCACATGAACTCCGAGACTTCCAGCTTCATCATTAGAAATAAAATTGCTTGGTTTATTTTTGTACGGTTTTAACTAGCAGGTCATACATTCCTCTAATAGACTTTTAGCACAAGTGTGTAATTGTAATTGATCTGGTTTTTGGGTGGATTGCCATAGGGGAGTATTAACTAAGAGTAAAATTAAGTGACTTACATTCCAGATGTCATGGCATCCCTATGAAAATACAACAGCAAGGCTGCTTTTCTCTTAATTTCAATTCAGTAGCCCTTAAAGACAAAATATGAAACCGTCAGTTGTGGGCATCTGCTTCACTATCAACTAGTAAAATTTATAATACTGAGACGTCCTTGATTTGTCTCAATATAACACTGGTGTTATTCATTGCAGGTGGAGCTTCTTAGATGCCACTGCAGGGGCTGTGTGGCTGAGGGATAAGAAAAATATAAATACTTCCCCTCCTTTTCTGATCAAGCTATTAAATTTGTTATCTCAGGGGGAGTAACAGAAAGTTTCCTAAATGACAAAGGGCAAGTAGTGTTTCTAGCTGCACAATTTTTGTTGTATATCTCATACAAAAAAAATTTTAAATGCGTGGGTTACTACTTTTAGATTATTATAAGAATTTTCTATGTAAAAGATTAAGTTCTATTTGCTATCCTATGTAAAGACATGAGCATGGATGTAGGTGGAGAAGCAGTCTGCATTTAACTTTGAATGGCTCATATTTTATTTAAATGAAATTTTAAACCTTTTAATACTATTGGGCTGAAAAAGCAATAAGATACTGGAGGTGATAGATTAATGGGTTGAGGCAGGCAGAGAGACAAAAGGATGAAGGAGTGACAACACCAATAAAAAGTCATGTGCAGGCTCCCTGGTACACAGAAAACTCGTTGTGGAAGAGAGAAATTATTTGGCCAAGGGTGAGATGTTTGTGCAAAAAGATTGAGTTCTTTGTGTGATTTTGTGTCACAAAGCCAACCTCAGGCTTTAAATCTAACAGTTTGTATGAGTCATGTACGTTGGTTTCGTTTTTGTTTTTTTTCCTTAACCAGTATAGGCCTGGCTGGGTGAACTTGCCCTGCCTCCTTAGCTCTCTAAATGTCTTTTGATAAATGTAAGTAATATCTTTTATTATCCATGAACAAGGGAATGGAAAGACAGTGGAAAATATAAGAACATAAATGAAATAAGATTTTTATGGAAGCATCCTCTCAAACCATTTAGAAAGATTTGTGTTATTGCATTTAATTCCCTCCAGATGTTCTAGCAAAGGGGGAATTTGGATTAACCTAGGAAGGTCAATGGAAAAGCATGGATGGTTTCCTGATTTTAAAAATAAGGAAGAAAGGACCCTTATTGTGTCAGTCTGACAGCTTTACAATTAACAAGGTAGTAATTTACTTTGCTTACAGTGCAGAGAGAAAAATTTTTGGAAGAGGCACCACCATGACAGCTATTAAAATTCTAGGAACTTTCCTGCTGTTCAGAATCCCTGAAAAGCCAATAGGGAAGAGGGCCTCTGTGTTAGCATTGGATTAAGATTGTTTGCTTTTGGTCTGGGTTTTCTGAGACTAAATGTTGACGCTGACTGAAAGAAAGAAAGAACAAAGAAAATAAGAAAATGCTATCACCAGGAAGAGCTTAAATGAGCATCCTGTTTGGCAACGTCAGCAAAGTCTGAAGTTTCTTATCACTCTTAATCGACTGCTTTGCAAGGTTTTATCTCATGTGGAGAAGTAGGTCATATTTGAAGACTGAGAATAATTGCTCTGGTTTTAATATGGTGAATGTGGTGGGAAACTTAGATGGCTCATAGATGAAGTCATATGAAATAAGATGATGTCAAATGTTACTGTGTAGCCTGGAGAACTAGAGACAAGTTATCTGTGTCAGTTGCTTATTTGAGTAATGAAGATTGAATACACATTTTTTTTTCTATTTTGTGTTGACTATGACGTATGTAGTTCGTTTTTGCTGATGCTTCTCCTGTTCCTGACAAGATCAAAAGCTACTGACAAGCCAGTGGGACAGGTATGTGTCTGTGTATCTTTTTTCTGCTCTGTCATCACTGAGACAAACTGAACTCTGAGAACATAAAGACCCAGAAGTGCCAGTAAACAACAAACTTATAACAAGTCTCTTCTCTAAGACCTTTCTAGCTCTCCCAAACCTTACACCCCACCGCCTTCTGAAAGAAAGTTAAAATAAATACCATGCCATAATACAGAGTTGAGCTCCTGGAAAAAAATAGTTATTCTAAAGTCCTCAGTGTTGCGTGGTTTTCCTGTATATAGGAGTACAGTGAAAATTTAGATAATTTTTCATTGATACCTTCCCCAGTGCAGGGAAAGGGCCAGGCTAGGGACGTGGGTGTTTCTGGTGTGCTAGACAAGCATTTCCCCATGTTCCTTTGATTCAAAGAAATAAGGTTGAAGACCCAAAGTTCTTTCCATCTATAGCAGCCAAATTAGCTAAGCTGGCGCTTCCCAGATCTCAGTTTGTGTGTTGTCTATTTTGCTGTCTTGACATATTTCAGTAAAGAAGTTGACTTGGAGAAATATGCAGTAATTAAAACAGAAGCTTACTTCCTTCTCCTCAATGCATTGGTCCCTATCTTCCACAATGGGAGTAAGAAATATTAGTCATTATTAAAAATCCAAAAGGCAAAAAGTTTTCCCATGGTAATTTAGTGAAATTTTTATTTTCCCATTTACTTGTTCTTTCAGAAGTTAATGGTGATGAATTTTCTTACCATTTTGTGCAAATGACACTATATATGTGTGACAAATTTCAGGTCTATAAGTGTTTTCAGAAATTACTGTGCAAATTAATAAGATGTAATTGTAATCTAACTGAAGATCATTAATGAATGGGAAAAAAGAAAATACAAAAATGTATATGCTTCAGTAGATGCAAAGGAAACTTCTCTAATGTTTGGACTTCAGGACTGTTAGATTGCAGAAGCCCAGAAGGAGAGAGGGCAGAGATGTCAGTAGGATTTGGTAGGGTTTCTGTAAGACAAGATGAAGAACCATCAGCCATCATCATATTTTTCTGTGTAAGCCTGACTGCAGCTGCCACACCATTGCTGGAGTCTGATTTGTGTTCCAGTGTAGTCTGCTCCAAATATCTTGTTTCAACATGTTTAATTTGTTTTAATTTGCTTCTGTGTATGAAGGTGAACTTAAATGATATTTTTCTAAATATTATTACAGAATCACAGGATAGCTAGGTTTGGAAGAGACCTCTGGAGATCACATGGTCCAACCCCCCTGCTAAGGCAGGGTCACCTAGATCAGGTTACCCAGGAGCACGTCCAGGTAAATTTTGAATGTCTCCAGAGAGGGAGGTTCCATGAGCTCCCTGGGTAGCCCATTTCAGTCCTCTTTCACCCTCAGTGTAAAGAAGTTCTTCCTGATATCGAAGTGGAACTTTTTGTGCTGTCATTTACATACATCGATCTTTGTTCTGTCTCTGAGCACCACTGAAAAGAGTTTGGCACCATCCTCTAGGCACTTGTCTTTGAGATATTTGTATATATTGATAAGATCCCCTCTCAGTCTTCTCTAAACTAAACAGGCCCAGCTCCTGCAGTCTCTCCTCATAAGAGAGATCCTCCAGACCTGTAACAATCTTTATGCCCTTCTGCTAGACCCTGTCCAGTAACTCCTTGTCTTTCTTGAACTGTGGAGACCAGAACTGAACACAATACTCCAAATATGGCCTTACTAGGGCACAATAGAAGGGAAGGATGACCTCCTTCAACCTTTTTGTCACACTTCCCAATATATCCTAGGATTCCATTGGTCCTGCTGTCCACAGGGACACACCGCCAGCTCATGGTCAGCCCGTTATCCATCAATACCCTCAGGTACTTCTCAACAGATCTGCTCTCTAGATAGTAAGCCAACAAGTGCTCAGGGTTATTGCTCCCCTGATGCAGTACCCTACACTTTCCCTTGTTGAACCTCATTAGGTTTCTCTATCCAACTCTCTAGCCTATGAAGGTCCCACTACATGGTAACACAGCCTTTAGGTGTATCAACAACTCACCCTCACCATCCTCTCCCCAAGTTTTGTATCATCAGCAAGCTTGTTTGAAGTGTATTCTATCCCTTCATCCAAATTATTGATAAACAAGTTGAGTAAGTCTGGACCCAGTATTGTTCCCTGAGGAACACTGTTTACTACAGGTCTCTAGCTGGATTTTACTCCACTGATCGTGATCCTCTAAGCTCTGCAATTCAGCTGATTCTTGATCCATCTCACTGTCCATTCATCTAACACACATTTCCCGAGCTTAGCTATGAGGATGTTATAGGAGAGAGCACCAAAAACCTTGCTGAAGTCAAGGCAGACAACTTGCACTGCTCCCCCCTCACTGACCCATCCTGCCATGCCATCATAGAAGGTTGGTCAAGCATCCCCCCTTGGTGAATCCATGCTGACTACTCACAGTGACCTTCTTTTCTTCTACGTGCTTGGTGATTATCTCCAGAATTATCTATTCCATCAGCTTTCCAGGCATGGAGATGAAGCTAACTGGCCACTTGCTTCCAGGGTTCTCTTTCTACTCTCAGGTCCAGAATCAATTAAAACATTACAATAAGCTGAAATGAGAGTCTTTCTACCACATGCATCCAGCTATGCTGGGAATAAATAGTTGGGATCCTTAATGCCCATCTGTGCAATGGAACAAATGCTCATTAGCAGACCAGAGAATTTATTCCCTCTTAAACTTAAGTGCTGAATAGAGAATTTATTCCCTCTTAAACATAGACTGACTCTGAGAGGGAAGAGAAAGACATCATAGAAATAACACAAGCCGATTTTAGATACTTTTTCTCCCTCCTAAATCAGTCTCTATGCCAGTGCCCAATGACTCTTCCAGACCATCACATCTTCTCCTCCAAGGATCTGCATAATCCTGGCTAAAAAGCGATCTTTGCCCAAAATGTAATTAAAATTCTTGGACACCATTATCAGCTCTTTTCAGCCTTGCAAACTTAGACTTTGTGGGACCTTCTGCTACCAAATCATATTGATGAAAACATTACCCTGTGGAATCTATGCTGTGTGTGGCAATGACCACGGTGTGATGACTTCAGCAGATGTCACTGTGGCAGACTGTTTAAGGAAGAGGTAGAAAGGGACAAGGAAACTGGAAAGAATTGATAAAAAAATAAATGAAAAAAATGAAACCAAATCAAAACACAAAGCCTTCTGTGTTGTGCAGAAACCACATCAGGTGCCTGCTAAACAGAGGGAGCTGAGGATGGTAGGAAGCCTTGGGCTCAAAACTACTCTTTAACTCTTAAATTGCAGTTCTCCAGCAGGTACCTTCCTGTTGTTAGCAAGAGCAGAAGATTTGTGATGCATGCTTAAGTGTAGCATTTGGTTTTCCTCAGAGATGCCATGTACTTTTGTGTGGTTTTAAGCTCCACAGCTGTCATCAAGCGAAAAATATTGACACTTTCTTGTTACCTGCTTGTATTGTCAGCATAGGAGAACACTATGATAACATAACAGCTTTGTCTCTAGTTGATGTTTTCCCCCATTAATTTGCTTCTTATTGTTTTCCTAGTAATATCTTGGGTAGCAATAAGAGGAGAATAGAATCCCCTTTTCTTACAGCAAGTGTTCACTGAACCACATTTAATTAAGAGAATGTATATTGACATGCATAACATAATCAGGTCAGGGACTCCATCTGAAATTGATTGAGTGCAACTCTTCTACCCTTATTTCAGTTTATGAATGTTCAGATGCAGATGGGTAGTGAAAAGGTTTAATTTCAGTTTGTGGTGTTAGCACAATCCTTATAATGTAAGCATTAACTGTACATGCTCTGCATCAGTGTGGAGCAATCAAGCATGTCCAGTTTTCATAAGTGGGGATTGGAGGTCAATTCTGAGCGGGTTCCAAGCATTCTAGTTATAGAAACATATTTACATTTACATTTGACCAGCTATAGTATGAAAGATTACTTTTCTGGAAAGCCAGCACAAAACCCAAACAAAACAAAGAAACAAACAACAACAAATAAAATAATTAAAAAAAAAAAACCAACCAACATTTGGAATAGCACTCCAGTGTAAAAGTAGACAATTTTTTTTTCATTTTATGAGTTACGGGAATGTACATGTAACACAATTTCCTGGTACATTTCTCTGCAATCATTTCTTTTGCTTAGGTCATCATGCACATCCTTTTAAACACAGGTTTTCAATTCTAATATTCATTTATCATGAAAATCCATATACACCAAGTTGTTTGACCTGAAAGCCCCATGGTAATAGTGAGTTACACTGCCTTTTCAATGTGTATGACACGCAGCATTTTACTCCTGTTGAGTAATATTCTCTGTATCTTAAGCCACAGCAGTACAGAGGGTTCTATAATCTGTGAATTGTTAGTTAAAGTGTTTTATTCTTTTAGTGAATTTTATTGCTTTCCATCTTATCAACTGGATTTTTTTCTTGCATTCTGAATCATGGATCTATGACACATTTTCTATTACCCTTCTTTTCCTTGTGTTCATATAATGATTTGCAGGTGTTTAAAGCTTGAATAGAAATGTGCAAGTAACTTCATATTTTGTCCACAGCAGCAGTGTGATTTATTTATTTATGCACTTCCTTACAGGGGGAACAGACCATTAAGATATACATCTCATTTCCAATTTAGATACCTCATATGTTCTGCTTGGTTGATAAATTAATGGAAAGATTCAGGGATTTCAATCTGGGAATTTCTGTCACATAAAACCTTCTTTCCCTTGGGCTTTTATTGACCTAGAAAGAAAAATACAACCCCTTGTTTCAGTAAATCTACCCTAAGAACTAAGAGTCATAACTTAAAAGATATTTAGAATGGTACAGCAGTGTACTGTACCATACAATACATGGGAAAAAAATAGATTTCTTAGTTCAACTGCCAAATAAAAAAAAATGCCATCAAACAAAATTGGTTGTGATTAAATAAAAAACTTCTCAGTTTTGGTGGTTTTTTTCCCATAAGGACAAAATGTTGTCAAATTTCCTATAGTGTCAAAATCCTTGATTTACCTTGAACATGAAACAGCTAGTTGTCATTGCCCTTTTACCCTAAGAAATTGCTCAGAATCAGTGGAAGGCTCCTTGATTTTTCCTACAGGTTTTAGAAATGAGAATTAGAAAGTCTCAAGGAAGTGGAGGAAAAAAAATGTGAGAGGTCACCCAGCTCCTTCCATTGTCAGCTACCACTCATTGCAGTTTCCTGGCTAAGGTTGAAGGATCTTGTTCAGCCCTGGGAATATGATGCATCTCCTCTGCACAGTAGGAAGTCCTTACCCTTCAAATGCAGTCTGTCTTGAATACAGCTAAAATGTAACTGGCAATTACTAAAACTCAGTGTATATCTTCTTTTGTAGGAAAGAGGCTAGGCAAAGTGTTAGGGAGCATGCTTTATTCCTCCTGTACACAAAATTTCTTGGGCTGACATTAATTTTTGGTGTTAGATTACTTGAAAGAGAAGGAAAAGTTCACCCTATCATTCAAAAGGACATACATTGGAACAGAAGTGGCATGATACTATGCTTCTCTAGTCTACTTGTTTGTGACTGACTGCAGGAGGGGATGACAGAGCTTTTAAGAAAGATGGTCCTCAGTGCATCCAGTTTATACGTCTATTTGATGGTCATTGACTAGTGATTGCTTCCCTTGCAGACCTTGTATTTGAAGGTGCTTTCAAACACCAAGTCATCATGCTCAGACTTCCTGGGAAAAAAAAATCTCTGTATGGTTCCTACAAGATGTAATGAAGTACTATATGCTATCCAGCTAGGGATATCTAGCTCCGTTCAAAGGAGATCAGTTTGAACTCTGGATATACCGCTGAATACATATACTTCAGGAAAATATTATTTTCCTTGTTATTTGTAATTTAGCATATTTGTAGTTATCCCTAGGGTAGTGCTAAACTCGCCAGACAGATTATATCTTTAAAATTAAATGGCTTAATTTATTTTCCAAAGTGTTTCTGCAGTAGAATAAAAGCCTTGCCCTGAACCATTCTGTGTAGTACAGTAGAAAGCAATGTCCCACCATAAAATTCTCTAAGGCAGCTGCTCCCTACAGACTCAGCGCAACTGCATCAGCTGGGCAACCACTTCATACCTTGTGTTTCTGTGTTCTGATAGCTTGTCCCTAGGTGGGCTCTGAGGAAGGATTTCAGTTCTCATTTAGCTTTAAACATATTTATTTAAATGTATCAAAAAGCTGCTATGCTAGAAAGGAACAACATGTCCAGTACTCCATAAGACTTCCTCGATTCATGTTGAGGCATACAGAATGGTTAGGCTTGCCTTGTGGAATTTCTTTTGAGGTACGTATCCATATCTTGACACACAAACAGGGAGGAGGGTGGTGGAAAGAAGTGCCCTGGGCATGTGTTGACTTATGCTAAACCCCTAAGATTTGTTGTAAAGCTTCTGGAATACTCAAAGGCGGTACTTCTATGGAACAATACATCCTTGATTTCTTCATGGACTCGTCTGTATCCACTTTCATAATGAATACTAGAAAAATTAATGTAATCAATACTAAAAGATAAACAGACAATTTTGTAACTCAGAAGTGAAAGAATACTTTTAGTAAACAGCAATGACAGTGACATTAAACAGCTCTTTGATTCCCTAATTATTCAAAACTCATTTTTTCGAGCTGACAAGACCAACCAATTGTCCAGGAACATATTTAAAACCTGTTTCTAAGACAGGAGATTTATACCAAATTTTATAATGTAAGTACTGCTTACCCTTACAAAATGTATCTATATGCTTCCTAACTATTTATAGGAAAAACCCACTGCTAGTTTAAGAATCTAAAACCAGGCATCTCCACTGCTTTTACTGCCTTTTAACCTTTGTGATGAGTGGTTTTCAGTGTTTTGCTGGACAGAATATCTCTCAAAGCTGGTTTAAGTAATTTTCTAATTAACATATTTGAATTACTGCAGAAAGCAGATAGGACAGTGCAGTTCATCTTAGCAGCAGTAGTCCAAACAGGAAGCCTTACCAAAGACAAGGAATATGTGCCACAGACAACTAGCCTGCTGCTCCTGGGAGGAGTTGTATCTCCACAGACAGACAGACCAGCACGGAACTAATGCTAGAAAAAACAGTTCGCTTTGGCTGTAAAAACATAAATGTTTCAATTTTAGAAAGATCACAATTCTTTTTTTCAATTTTCCTGTGTGAAAACTGAAGCAAAATGTTTTGTTCTGTTTGGCTTATCCTAAATCCCAGTGACTGGAGTTTTCAAACAGCTATGATTACCATTTTTGTGTCTTTGGGGTGGAAAGTCATGACAGAAAAATTCCCAGCCCATCTATTTAGAAGCTTTTAGTTTTTGTAAGGAAGATGTTAAATAAATGTCTTGTTAAAAAAGTCATCTATGATGGGAACAGTGGTAAGTAATGTAGAAACAACAATGATGAAGGCTGCTCTTCCAAAATAAGATAGGAAAAGGGAGAAATGTCTCCAGTTAAGTGTCTTGGGTTGAGCTGGCAGAATGCCAACTGTCCAAGACAGAGTAAAAAGGGAAGAAGAGGGAGAGGGAAGAAAAACTCTAAACCAGGTTTGTGCTGAAACTAACTAGATGTATTTATACAGAAAAGAGAAAATCAAGAGAAAACTACAATTTAACACACACACAAGTTATATATAACAAGAAATAACCTCCCACTCCCCAGTTAATACGAAGTGTATTACTCTAGATTCATAAGCATTCTAAAAGACACTTAGCAAGAAACAGAAAAAGTAACAATAAAATATTTCTACTTCCCTGAATTCAAACACAATGCAAGCAGCAGCAGCAGGAACAGCAGGGCCTACTCTAGCAAGACAAGAGGTGCACCACGTCCTTTTTGTAGCCCAGCCATAATGGAACTGAGCTAACACCTCCCACTGCTGCATCATATCTTGGGTTTGCGTCATCTGGTATGAAATACTTCCTTGGTTACCCAGTCAGGTGACAGCTGTCTTTACCAATCCACGTAGATTCTCTGAGACTGCTAATTTGAAGCCTAGCTAAAACCACTACATTAAGAAACAGACTTGTTAAAGAGTAAAGTTCAGCAAGGCCTTGTGACTTTCAGGAAAAATAGGCAGAAAATGTTACAACAGAAATGTTGTAATCTGGAAGAAATGGAGAAGTTCTGCCAGATGGCTGGGTGGATTTTTGTTTTGCTCATTAAAAGCAGAAATAGCAAAAGAACACCAAGGTCTCACAAACTAGATTTTCTAGCCATATACAAACATGAAAATCTTCTGCTACTCTGGGTTCTGATGGTTTCTAAAATATGGACACCAGAGGCTGGAGGAAAAGTTTCCTTATAAAGAAAATTCTTAAGTGAAATCCCCAAGCCCTGAAGCATGCTTTCTGTAAGGCTATGTATGAACCAATAGTGACAAAATCCAACTTTCAGAATATAAATTCTTAGGAATCTAGAGCAGTCAGGCAAGAGATTTTTCTAGGTTTGGACAGTATTTGCTGGTTTGGAGTAAGGACATCTGGCTTCTGAGCCCTACAAAGCCAGAGGGGAGGGCTGCTTTGTTAGAACAGAAATTAGGTATACTTCACCTCCAAATGGATTATCAGCTTAAAGTGTTAGTAGAACTTAAAACTCCATCTTTGCTGCTTGATACTGATCTCATTGACAAGGGTTTGCTGGAAACACTTCAAAGACTTTTGGAGTCATGTACATACATATAATTTCTCTCCATAAATCATAGCCCGTTTGGTTTTGATGTAAATATAGAAAAGCTCAAGCAATGTTTTCCTTTTCGTTCTTGCTCTTCCAGTCCAAATCATTGTACAGCATTATATATGGCCTATCTTGGAGGGGTAGAGATGAGGTAATCTTTTTGTGTATACCCCCACTCCGAATATACATACACCAAATGCTTATCGTTTACCTGCACCTTAAAATAAAACTCAGCATTATTGTGTTACAGTTAAGAAATCCATATTGACAGGACAGAACTGAGAGGTGCAACTGCACAGGCAAACCATATGGACGGTCATTCTACAGAGCTTTCTGGATGAAGGGAAAGACAATTCTGACATAGAATATTGTTACAATTTTCATGTGTTTAATGAATATGATGGAATATCTAATGTCTGTGAGAGCTGGAAAGGATCTTTTCTTTTACATAGCCAGTCATTAAAAACTGGATGTTTACTAAGCAGAAAAGAAAATTGTTGTTTGAGGAAGGTGAACTGTGACAGTTTTATCAAATTTTTAATTTGTGTTTTAAGGAGGCCTTAGTCCTTCTAATCTGAATCTTTAAAAACTCTATTCATACGGCTTACCATATCTAAGCTAATGTATCTGAACTTGTCTAAAATTATTTGGATTGGAAACTGAGATGTAAATTTCACATGAGAATGTCATGGGAGATGTTTTCAGTAGGTCATTAGAGTAGGGAAATGATTCTCCCACTGCTTGGTGCCAGTTACATCACATCTCAAGTACTGTGTCCAGTTCTGGGGCCCTCAGTTCAGGAAGGACACTGGGGAAAGTCCAGAAAATGGCAACAAAGTTGGTGAAGGGTCTGGAGCACAGGTCCTGTGAGGAGCAGCTGAGGGAGCTGGGGCTGTTTAGCCTGGAGAGGAGGAGGCTTAGGGAGACCTTATCACTCTCCACAGCTACCTGAAAGGAGGTTGTAGCCACGTGGCAGTTGTCGTCTTCTCCCAGGCAACTAGGGACAGGATGAGAAGACATATCGTAAGCTGCACCAGGGGAGGTTTAAGTAGAATATTAGGAAGAACTTCTTCACTGAAGATTAGACATTAGAATGAACTGCCCAGGGAGGTGATGGAGTCCTTGGATATGTTTGAGGAAAGACTGGACATGGGACGTAGTGCCATGGTTTAGTTGATGTGGTGGTGTTCTGTCATACATAGATTGTACTTGATGATCCCAGAGGTATTTTCCAACTTAATTGACTCTATGATTGCTTGCCTATGTTGAAAATAATATAGAGAACAGCCACCTTTTCTCAGTGATTGAGGAGAAATTGAGATCTTCAAGGATAGGAAAATGCAATGAAAATACTTAAGAATCATAAACTTTGTGAGTTGATTAACTAAAAGTACATTTCTATTTTATTGAAGGCAATTGATTTCCCTCTTGTTATTAATGTAATGATGCAATTGCCGAGCTTACCTACCCTTCTGTCATTTTCCTAGTGTGTCCAGCTGAGAGGTAAGGGCTTTATTCTTAGTGGACAAGTGGCTGTATAAAACCAAGACAAAATACATATATTAAAGCTTTAGTGACAGATTACAGTGCTATGATGAGTGTGTACTAAATTAGAATAAAATTTTCATCTCACTCTGGGATCTTCTTCAGGAAGCAGAACTGCAAAGAGCGTAATTCTGTCTTTTAGTGATACCTGCTTTTCTGTTACCATACATTGCAACTAACAAGAAGTTGAACAAAATACAGACTTTGGATTAGATTTTGCACTTCAAGGACAGTAAAAATGTGCTCTTTGTCCAGAATTGTTCAAAACTGATGAGGCACTCTCACCGGATAAAAGAGGCTTTGTTAACTGCATTTCTGTAAGCACTGCATTTGCCCTAGAACATACACAGACAGGGTAAAATCTAATAATCTATTAAAAGTTCAGACGTGCCCATTAGAAATATATTCTATGTTTTGCTCTCCTATTCTCAACAGAAATCTCTGCTGGGATAAAATGCTGCTATGAGTCTCTGGGATTGCTTTATATTGACACTGGTGGACTATACTACCATGATAAAAGACGAAAGTGTCAGACAAAATACGGGACACTTAATAGCTCAGTACTGATGTTATGACTGAAGTTATTTTAAAAGGGAAAATTAAAACATGGTCAAATAGTTCTAAACTTGTTTTTTATATGGCTCCTTTTAAAAATCTAGATGCTATTCTTTATGATGCAAAGCTTAAAATGGAGAATGCAGTTTATTCTTTAGTTACACACGAAGTATTAACAAGTTAACAAATTTGGTCTTTTGAATATGTTTGAAAAATTATTGTTTTCACCATTTTTACTGTCTTCTAGGAGGAAATAAAGGGATAAAAAAAGTCAGTCTTTACATCTTACAACTAAGATTAGAAACTTTTTCCCAGTTTGATTTTTTCATTACACCTACAGCCCATATTTTTGACACGACTTCTCTGCCTTTAAAACCATTTGCTATGAGCAGCTGTTATGGAAACCATCTTGTAATTTTAGTGGTGAAATTCAAAGAGATCACAAAGCAAATAAGTTGTGCAGGTCTTGCCTCATCCTGACTGTTTCTAGCTGCTAACTTTTCCCACAGAAGATCAAGCTGTAAGTCAAGCCTGGAATTCTCAAATTTCACCAGGTTCTGCTATTTAACAGCCCATTAATTGTGGCAGAAGCACCAAAATGGCCGACCAGTCAAAATGCGATGGGATGAACAAGGTCAGAAGCTCAAGGCATCAGGAAAGTTAACACCAGTCAGTGCCTTCTGCTGTTCCGCACCAAGTCAACGCTGCCTGTGGCCTTGTTTTTTATCACTTACAAAAATCCTAACTCCATTGATTTTAGTAAGGTTTTTAGATCCAATAGGGAACCTCGTGAATGATATCCAAATCTGCCTAATGTGAGTAATATGTGATTAAATCCGATAATTTAATCTTAAGTGTGATTAAATCTGATAATTTAATCTTAATTGTGTAGATGAAAAAGATGGCATTAAGATAAGGCAGAGTTTCTCATAAGAAGTTATTAAGAAAATTAAGGATTAGAGAGTGAGAAATTGATTATAACATTTAGCATGGAGGCAGAAAATACATATCAGGAGTAAATGATTACTCTTTTAAAACTGTAAAAGATCAGAAAAATTATCTCTGATCTCTCTCAGGACTGGTCCCAGGTACTGGGATGTGTATCTGACATAGTACCCAAGAATTAGTTTTTTTTCATCCAAATTTTGTTATAAAGGTCTGGTGCCTTAGCATTTACTTCGTCAGAGAGTTGATTCAAGGTAAAAGGTATTTTGTCTTTCTTTGTAAATGGCCCTGAGCCAGCAAAGCAAGTGGACACATGTGTAATAACAAATGTGAAAACTTCAAATTATGATTGTTTCCATGTCAGGCAGTCAAGAAGGAAAGTCAGTATCTTATTAGATCTGTTAGCAAAAAAATAGTGTTTTACAGGATCTTGTTCAAAATATTGGGTACAATGCAGCTATCACAAAGCTTGCTGCTTTTCTGACATACAACTTTTTAACAAAGGCGAACAAATACTGAAACATATTTATTTTTAAACAGCTAATCACAGTAACTGTAACACAAAATAATATGTCCTTCCCTTTCCTGTTTCCAATGCTCTATTCAGACTAATTACTGTCGCAAAAAAGTCAGAAGTCCAGCTATGTGAAAGAATGACACTTTATGTTGGTTTTCACCACAATCTTCAGGTTGCATTAAAGTAATTGACACATTTTCTGTCATGCAGTAATGCTTTGCAATGCTCATTTTCGCACAAACTTCCCACTGCTCTGCAAGAACAAAATTAAATCTTTGTACATTCACATAATTGTGTACTGGCAATCAGCAAAAGTAATTGCTAGATATAAGATAAAACTGACTCTTTCTAAAGTGTTTAGTCTTATGGTTTAGGTTTTTTCAATATAAATGTATCTGCATATTTAAATTTAAAGAACAGAGAAAAATCTAAAGCCAGGTTTTCATGAGGAGAATGGATACTGGAGCAGTGGGGAGCTACAGTTACCTGAATAACTTAAATAGAATTACATTGCACCTCTGCTACTCTAATGAGCAGAAGCTGGCCCTTAGTGTTCATGCAAATAAATAAACATTATTTGTAATACAAATAATACTGAAGATGCACCACTAGTGAACATAAAGTGAACAGAATTTTTTCTAATGCCGAGAAAGGTGGAGGGTTTGGGGTTGGGGTTGGGCTTTTTCTTTTCTAAATATGTTTTTCTGTAGCAGTGCCCATTCTTATTTTAAAGGAAGTACTGAAATATTTGCGACCTTTGAAGCTCACAGAAACTTCATTCCTTACAGTCTGCTGCTTCATATGAAATCCAGAAAAATCTGCTCCTGAAGTGTGGACACAATGCAGTCTTTTCCCAAACAATCTCCTTTTTATCTAAATGCAAACAAAAAATGTTCTCAAAAATATTTCAGAGAGGTGAAGTAATCAGTACTCTAATGTCTGTTTTTACACTCACAGCAAATAAAGACATGTTGGCAAGGGTCGTTTGCCATATTTCTTTTGCAGTCTTAGGAAAGGATGTCCAAATTTTTAATTCAATATTGCTGTTAATATAATAGTACACAACTTAACAGTGCAATTTTTTTTTGGTTGGGGAGTAGTGCATTGGAATGGTTTCTCTGCCCGAGCTTTTCTGTTTTCTGCTGTGTTCTACAGCATGTTAACACTTTTCCCTTTGGATGTGACTGCATATGGTATATTATGATATATATCATAATTATTGTTATTAAGGGTTAAATGTGTGTTGCACATTCACAGTTAAGATTTGGCATAAGTTGTGATATGATATGATATGATATGATATGATATGATATGATATGATTGATATGAAAAAAAGTCTGAAGAACAGAAGCAGCATATGCATGCCCCCAAATCCTAACCTCTTGCAAGTGGAGCTATTAAGTATCATAACTATTCCAGATCTGCAGACAGTATAAAAGAGATTTGTGGAGGAGTGGAATTAGAATAGCAGTTTCCACGTCTTACTGTCATGAAATTAGTCTTTCAAGGGACAAAGACAATTAAACCTCCAGGACTTTTTTTCCTCTAGAAGTCTTTTATATAACATATAAGAAGTCTTTTTGTTTCTGTAATCATAGTACAGTTAAATATGAAATCTGTTGCTTCATTATAGATTTCTTTTTAATGGGCTCAGCTTTTGGCCTCAGTGCAAAGTTGTAAAAAAGTACTATGATGCCAGCTTGCAATAATGTTTCAGTGTAAAAACAGAACTGTGAGTATGCATCATTGCATGATTTCAAAGGAAAAGAATCAATGGATGTCTTTTTAAAGTTTAAGTATTTTTTGTCTTTTAATGAAAACCTGTGCATTGTTTTACCCACATAAGTGACACCTCTACACATAGTTCCACCTAAACTGGTATTTGAAGGAGATCACAGGATTTTAAGTGCCAGAGACCTTGTCTTCTACTGTTTTTCATAAAGCATCTTTTTCACTCACACTATTCCCTAAATAATAAATAAAAAGGTAAAAAGCTTTGCAAACCCTTCAAACAAACATGAGGCATGTGAGGTTTCAGTCTTATCAATATGACAGGACCTCCTGCAGAGGTGTGAGACTGCAATAATTTGTTATTGTGAATTAATAGGGATTTTGTGTGTCAAAAAGCTCAGCACTGCAACACTAATGAACTTACGAAAGCTGTGTTAAGCAAAGCAGCAGAGAATGTCTATTTTTTGAATGAGAGTCTGGTGGACCGTGAGCTGAAAGACAAAATACTGTTCTTGCTCTGGTTTTAGGAGTTACTGAGTACATAAAGTTGCTGAGAAACTCATCTCCTGTTATCTTGGGCTGAACTTTTGGTGGGCAGTCCCAAGCTGTGCGAAGGCACCAAGGCAGGGTGGGAACTGTTTAACTGGCCTTGAGCTCCTTTTAAGCACTACTTTTCCAAGGGAAGGAGGATGCTACAGCTTACAGCAGGGAAGAAGCAGCAACTATTCCTTAACCATGAACAGCAAAACTTTGAGGCCTTGACTGAGGTTAAGGGCCTTGTATTCTATGTTACACAGCAAAAAGGTGGCCACTTGGACCATATGAACCTGGGCTAGCAAAGGGAAAGGAGTGGGAAGAAAACCAGGAGCACAAAGAAGGAAAGCAAAAGCCAAAGATCTCACAGCAAGTCATTGATAAATATTGATAAACGCATATGCACATTTTACACTACCAGAAACCATTTTCCTGCTTTTCTGTACCTGTGAGTTATTGACCAGCTGAACAAGAAAGTGTGTTTAAACAATTGTCAGCTTGCTCTGTTCTTCAGCACACTACTGGTTCAGTGAACTCCAGCTGTGAGAACTGAAAATCACATCCCACATTGTGTAGATTTTCTGTATCAGTACTGCATAATAGGCAGTTGCCTGATTTGCTTTTTAGATTAACAGGCTGAAAGAAAGTAACTGTGGCAGCTTTTTATAGAAGAACAATCAATACCCAAACTTATTTTTGTTTTGATTTCTACTAGGAGGTACACCAATACTCTATTTATTATTAAGCAGTGAAAGAGGGAGATGTGGTTGAATCAGCTAGCTCTGCCATAGAGAAATCATCACTACTTCTGCTTTTCTTGCTGGCAGAAAAAAGTTATAAGAGAGGCTGGTTTTTCCTTTCAAACAGATCTTATTCCCAGCCTGCTTATGCCTCTTGCCTAGGGATCTCCTGGGCTCTGTCAGGTGATCAACAAAACAAGACCCGCAACAGCAAAAAATTTGTAGTCAGCAATATCCTTCAAACAGATTGGTGGGCAAAAAAATGAAAGTTAACAGGAGAGATACGTGCAAAGATATTTCCATGTGGTCCTTACCTCTGCTTTTCACATCTACTGCTGCTCAGCTGATGACAAAACTCACAAGTTATTAAAAATTTAATGTTATTCAGAACCATCTTTCCCTCCACAAATCCAAGAACTTTTCATTTCTCATACCTGTCCTTAGAAGCACTTTCATTCCTCAAGAGTAGCAGGGGGAATAAAATATATCTACAATGTATATTATGTTTAATATATGGCAGCTAATCTTTTCTTGTGTACATAAATGTCACAACAGATCAATTGCTGAGTATTTTTGTCTCTCTGAGGTACTTAGAGATTTTTATTCCATTTCCAGAAAACTGTATATACTCTATGAACACAGAGGATAAGGAGTTCTACTATTTGAAAAAGAGACTGTGAATTAAAGATGTGAAAAATGCCTGCAGACACACACTGTGCCACCAAGACTACAGCAGCTGCTGCTCTGCTGCCCTTCACTCACTCCAGGGAAGAGATTGGGAACAGGGATGCTTGTGGGGGTGTTTTGTGTCACATTTTGCAGCTTGGCCATGCCTTTGGGTGAGAAATACCTTGCTGTGCAGGAGCCCTGAGATAGTGAATTACTTGGGCAGGGTAAAAGGAAAACGCTGTGGTTGTGCACACCCAAGATAATCAGCACAATTACAAAAGACTGAGGCAGAGGAACTATGTGTCACTTGCCTTCCCCAGGACTCTGTCCCTCAGAGTCAACTAACCCACTGCAACTTTTCCTCATGTACACCTCTTTAGGAATCCTGGACTTGTGTCTACTTGACACACTGGTGTCCTAGTTCAGCAGGTGGGACCAGTTGTCACTGTGTGGGGGTGGTCAAAGCTATGTATTCTACCCCCTCTATTCATTCCCAAGGTCGATGGCCCATTTGCAGCAGCTTCCCAGGGAGTCGTTAGCACCTCCATTCCCAGCTTGAGGGGGCGTAGGTGCTAATGGGCCATCAACAGTCCAAAAATAGCCCATGACTCACAGAGTTAATCACCCATTGTGTGAGTCCCTGCCCCGGGGGAGGGACTGGATGCTCCCTGAGGGTACAAAAAGGGGTAGGTAAGAAGACCTCGGGAACCCTTTTGTCGGACCCAGAGGAGCAGCAGGACCTTGACAGGAGGAGACCACCACTCCGGACTGGACCGGACCGCAGCCATCACCTGTACCAA
This sequence comes from Sakesphorus luctuosus, assembly GCA_013396695.1. Classification (NCBI taxonomy): domain Eukaryota; kingdom Metazoa; phylum Chordata; class Aves; order Passeriformes; family Thamnophilidae; genus Sakesphorus; species Sakesphorus luctuosus. Next base: position 75,807 of record VWZD01005522.1, on the reverse strand, counting down.
CAGGTTTTTTCACTTCTTTTTGCTTTGGACTTGGGGGAACCACACAGGTCTCACACAAGGGCTAACAAACCCCTTTGGGTTTGTACCCCAGGGCACTGGGTTACACTGCTGGGTTTTGGGAGTTGACAGCAATTCCCCTTTGCGTCAGGGTATTTACTGTATTATTATTATTAAATTGTGTCTCTGACTCATAATCTCTCTTGTGTTGAGCTCATTTCTCCTGCTGGTTTACCTCTAAACCAGCACAACTGGGTTGCATGCTGTGGAGAAAACACCTTGGGGATGCTAGCTTAGTCCATCCGAAGTCGTCCAGGAGGTATGTACAGATTTAATCTTCCTCTCCCCAATTTCTCTCTTGCCTGAACTAAACATTATTTCATTTCCTGAGAGATGTCAGTTCTCTCACTTAGACCAAGTGCCAGTACTTGCCCAGTTAATTAACAGCTCTTTGCTTGGAAATGATAAAGGTCTCCCTTACACAAACACGCATGGAGAGTTGTGAGCCAGAGATGCGCTCAGTGGCTGATCTGTAGGAGGCTGTCATTGCTCCTTGCACTCCCTGGCTATGTGGTCCTGTTAACTTTCTTGTGAATGTGCAGTTGCTGTTCAGGGAATGGATCAGCTTGAAAAATGATTTTTTATTTGTTTAGTGGGTCTGCTTTTGACTTAATTGGCCTCCTTGTGCTACTACAGCAGAAAGGATAGCGGCATTCTGCAAGGTGGCAGAGGCAGGCGTGGCACTGTGACAGCTTATCTGGCTGTGGAGTCATTTGAATTGCCATTTTTCACTGGGATGTGTATTTTCCACTTATTCTTACATTTTTTGTCAGTGTGGACAGGAACAATTATTTTGCATATGAGCTGCTAGATGGGATAGATGCATGTAGCTTACTATTAGCTCTTAACTTCTGCCATATATAATGTAACCAGATTCTTTGGCGTGATGGTAGGATTGGGATATTGACTCCCTCACAATATTTTTCTCCATAGTCCTCTGTGGGAGTTACCAAATTTGGAGTGACCCCTTTTGTATTGCACAGTAAGCAATAGGATTTCAGAGATGATTGTGACAGTCTACAGTTACACTTGGTTAAGCCAGAGCTTATTAGCTGTTTGTATCTATGTGGGGTTTTTTTTCTGAGAAAAAAATGTAGTCTCTATAAACTACAGGGAATAGAATCAGGCGTTCAGATATTATATTTTTTCTGTCAGAAAAATTAAAATTATATAGTTTTGGTCATTTGCCTGATGACTTAAAATATTTTAGTTTCCTGAACAAAACAAAAATGTCTACTCAAGTTACAGAAGATTTTGCCAAGCTCCTAAAATTGCAACGTGGGTACTTTATTACATGTGTCCTTCTCCTGAAGTTTAGCTGTACCATATGTTAACCAGACACACTATTCAAACATAAATGATGGACTGGGAAAGGAAGGTAATAATGAGAATAATTTACCTCAAGATAATCACAGATCAGGAGGCAACTGTAATTTAATACTGAGACGGTCAAAAACGGACTTTATTCGAGGGGAGGAATAAAGACAAATTGATTGTACAGCCTTTTGCCTAATATAGGGTTCTCCAGTTATGGGGCAGGCAACATGCAAAATAGTTCTTAACTAAGGAATTTACAGTTTGTTTATCTGACAACAGCAGAGGCCTAAAGCTAATCCATTATTCATGAAGCAATGGGGAGAAGTACAAAGAGTAATGCAACATGGTTTTACAGGTCTTGATACAGAGCAAGTTTACACATACAATCTATATTTCTTTTAAATGCAAGGGACAGCAGACAAGCAATATCAGCAGACTTTAATCCACTTTGTTACTGGTGTCGCATTCAAGTTCTACTGTCTCTCCAAGGGGTAGCAGATCTCTCACACAATCTTTTCCCTGCTGGGGTGTTTTGTGATCCCACATAATACCAAAAAGTTTTGAATATAAAATTAATGTCTAGATTCAACAAACCAGACTGCTTCTGTAGAAGAATCACGAGAATGATTATTTCAACTGTAAATCTCACAGTGGAGTATTTTGCTGTGTTACCTCAGAAACGTGCTGAAACTTTGAAATTATGCAGCAACTGGAGCTGAGAGGGAACCTTGGAGGTCTCTGGTCAGAAGCAAGGTCCAGGCTAGAACAGGTTGCTCAAGGTAATATCCATTTTGGTGTTAACATATTTAAAGATGAAAACTCCACAATTTCACTGGGCACTCTGTCAGTGTTTGACCTCTCTCACAGCAAATTCTTTTTGTTGAATTTCCTATCTGTAAATTTGTGCCGGTTGCCTCCTGTCGTCATGCTAAGCACCACTGTCTCCCTCTACTTTACTTACTTCTGTCCCCTCATTAGGTATTTATACACAAATCAGGTATCAAAATACTAGAATTTCCCACAGGAAGAATATACTAGTTTGCTTTTAGGTTTCTGCTAAATATAGATGTAAAGATAAGAAAATAGAATAAACAGAGAATAAAAGCAGAATTTTTGGGAGATGAATTAGTTTGCATGAAATAACTCCTATTCTGAAAATTTTCTTAGATATGGTAAGACATACAGGACATTCTGTAACATTTCTGGTTTTTTCTCTACTGAGACAGATAGATCATTGCAAAAGCCATTACTGTTTTTACTAGACCCATCTGAATAGCAGTGTAACAGACACTTGGGGCTGCCTTTTAATTTATAACCCAGTCTGGGCTGTAAGTTTATGTGGACAAAAATTCCTCTTTCCCTAAGTCTAAAAATTAAATATCACCAGCACAGAGCTGCAGAGATCGTGTGCTAGTTCTTCTTCAAATTCAGATGCAAGTAGTGGAGCGGCCTCTTGTTTATTTGGCTTTGAAGTGCAGTTGTGTATGGCCTAGAGGGCAAGATTATTTAAATGTTAATAATTTTTCCTGAAAATTTAAAGCAGCTAATATCTAGGATGTAATTTCCTCTTTTCTGCTTCACTGAATTGCATCTGAGTCCTTGTCTGAGAGGAACTGTCTCCTACCAAGTAGGAGATGTGCTTCTACCTATAACAGGGACAGGTGTAATGAAGGGAGGAGTGTAAGTGTGGATTGGGTACAGAAGACTGTAATGGAAAGTGAGCTCAGGAGAGATACTCTGATTTTGAATCAGTGATTTTCCTCAGTGGTTGTTGCAAGACCCTCCTGATCATTTGCTGGGAGAAATGGGAAAAATAATGGGGCACTTTGATATTGTGTTCTTTTCCCCAGAATTAAGGCATTCCTTTCATTTTCCTGTTCTAGGAGAGCCAAAATGCAAGTCTTCCTCCAAGGTTCTCTGGCTACAGGAGAAAATAATGCCCATGGAACAGAAGCAAATAGAATTTTGTTCTGCAGCACCTGAGTTCAATGGTACTGAGGTCTCTCTGGACCCTTGCGTGAGTCCCTTGTTTCAGGCAGAGAAGTAAAAGGTTCCCCGTAATAAAGTTCTGTCTCCAGACCCCATGCTCCCTGCAGATACCACCACTCTGACAGGAAAAGGTAGGGCAAATGGGCAGGCATGCCTATGCCACAAGTACCTTCTTTGTTTAACATGTCCTCCACTCCATGCACAGCAGATCTGTAGGGATAGTCTTGCCAGTGGGTTTTATTTTGACTCTTTGGGGTACGCTGAACTTACCCCTTTTATGTACTGCGTTTGCAGTTATGTCTTCCGTATGAACAATCCCTGTCTTATAAAGTCTTTTCAGGGTGCCATTGAGTATGCTGAGGAATGAAGCTTAAATTTGAACAGGACATTCATCCTATAAAATTTGACTCTTGGCAAGATTGATGGTAAGTTTAAATTTCTGTTAACCCCATTATTGTTATTAGATGGGTTTATTGGAGGTTACGGTCTTCAGCAGTCTTCAGAACTGTTGCTTCAGTCCTTAAATGGCAAGACTTTGGCTGTCTTTCACTTTGCAAGAGCAGGAAAAACGAAGAGGAGGGATGCTGAAGAGATTCTCTTACAGAGTTGACCAGGAGACAGCTGAGAGGGAAGTGATTTTTCTTTCAAACCGTACAACACAGGTTACCATCATTTTCTCCTGTAAAATGCCTCTGTTTTGTGAATCTATGCCAAGAAAATTGAATGACAAGCAGAAGAATTCAGTGGCTCAAGTGCAGTTGGCAGCTTTCCATATGCTGTGGTATTTTTAAGCATCTACAGTGATGAAAGAAATATGAATAATATTGCTGGGTATTATGCTAATGCTACAAAGAATTAAAGAATTACATACATGTAAATTATTTTAAAGCTGATTTAAAATTAACTAGAAGTCTACAGCAGAATGATATCATGTTGCATTGGTGCTAGTCCTAAGAGGTGTTTACCCACTAACTTCCAGTCTGGAGAATTTCCCCAGTAAAAGAGTCCTTTGTGCTTCAAAATTACCACAGGGATAGATTATCACAACAAGTGATTTTATCTTAATTTGTGATTTTTCTGACACAGAAAAACAATTAAAGCTGTGTCTTTAATAAAAAGCAGGAGTTGACCACTGTGAATGGGTTCCTATTAGCATTTTTAATCATCATTTAAACCAGAGAACAGGAAGCTTAGTTTTAAATAGTCAATTTTAATCTTGGTTTGCATTTTTACTTCTTAGTCACTTTCCTAAAGGAATATTGAACCCTCCTGATTAGTAACCATGGGAGACTGTTGATTTTCACCTAAATACAACTTGTATGCTAAATAAAGTATTTATTTTAGTAAGGTGAACATATTATATGCATTTAGCCAGTGTATAGCCTGGTATACCTTTAGTCAGACTATGACTTGAAAGTAATTTAGAAAAATGGTGAAGGATACACTTGCTATTTACCCTCTTATGATTATGCTCTTATTTGTGCTTCTTGTCAAGATGCAATTGGATTGAATTTGCAAATCAATTAAAAGCACAAACCCAACATTATAAAGTTGTTTGTTTTAGTTAAATTAAACAACCTTAAATATCTGGTTACTTAGGGAAAACATTCATTTATTGAAGTGAGTTTTAAAACTAATTGATTCATTAAACAAAGGAAGTATTGTCTGTGGTTAACAAATTGTACTAATAGTTTCTGATCATCATGTCTGTCATGATTTTAGAACTACCAGATCTCATCCTGTTACACCTCATTTATATTTATGGATTGGAAGCGGGATAATAAGCTATCCAGCTTTTTAGCAGCCAAAATTTTCTCTGCTATGAATAAATTAGTCACTGAATTTAAGTAACTAAACAAATAGGAATGCAGAAAATATTATCCCTGCCATTGCAGAAGAGTCTATAGCTTTTTAACTCATTCAGAACATTTGTAAATTCAATTCTAGGACTCCACAACTCCTGAATTACCTTGTTCAGGAATTTGCCTTCATCAGTTCACATGTACTACAGTGATACTAATGTTTATTTAACATAAATAATTTCACAAATTATAATAAAGGCAGGTATGCGTGTGAGTTGCAATATTGAGGTTTTAATTTTATATATATTTGCAATAAATACATATGGAATTTAAATTAGGAATCTGATTTGAACATAGGCTTTTACTCTGGAATGCCAAAGTTATGCAAAAGGACAGAAAAAGTTACCCACTGACCAGTAGATGTTGATACAGGATAATAGAAAGAACAAAATCCATCTTGTACCTAGGCTGAAGCTGGACTAGGACACCCATCTTAAGTGAAATAACATTAATAATCAACTCACACTTCTAAGATATGAGAGAATCGCCACTGGACTAATACAGAAAAAATATTATTAAATGATGCTAAATCCACTTGAGAGAGTGTGTCAGTATGGCATGGAGGTGCAGAACTAACTGCTGATTCATCCTGACAGTCAGGTCAGGCAGGCCGACTCATTAACTCAGAAGTATAAAACACTGGGCTTTTCTTAGAGGCAAGAGAAAGAGAAGGGACAGCAGAAGTCCTCCAGGCAGAAGCCATAAGAACAGTCAGTTCAGCAGGAACTTGAGGACTAAAGCTTATGTTTATGAATACATTTCTGCCTGCAGCCTTTTCCTTTATTGGAAATAGGAAGAAAGTCTACCTCTGAACTCTGTGGGAGGACAGGTATGTAGCTGGGCCCAAGAGGTGATCATGGCTGGAGAGCTCAGATGCTCCAGGGCTCAAGAGCACTTTGCTCCACAGCAGCTTGGCATTCCTGCTGTCCTCTGCTGCTGCTGGCAACTTCTTCTGTGGCTCAAGAAGAGGCGATTCATGGCTGAATCTTCGATTGCCCATGGCAAAGCATTGCTTCATGGATTACAGTCACTAATGCTGATAACTGTCCCCACAGCTTTTACAGGCTGTGTTTTGTCTCTTCCAGAGATGGTAATTTTAATGTCAAATATATGTGTGAATTGGCAACAAAATCAAGGTGTTCCTACTATCTCTCTCCCCTAAAAATGTCCATATGATTTATTTTATCAAGTAATTTTTAAGTTTTGAGAGAAAGTCTGAAAAACAGCATACAGTATTTCCATTTTGAACCAGACACATTAGTTTCCAAAACCAGCAGTTTCTCTTTCGGCACATTGTTCTACAGTGTAGTGATTTAACTTCACTCAGCAATTAAACCCCACATAGCTGCTTACTCACCCCTGGCAGGATAGAGGAGAGAATATGAAGAGTAAAAGTGAGAAACTTGTGGGTTGAGATAAAGAGAGTTCAATAGGTAAAGCAAAAGTCATAACAGCAACCAAAGCAAATTAGGGAATTCATTCACTGCTTCCCAAGGGCAGGCAGGTATTCAGCCATCACCAAGAAAGCAGGAAGTATTACTCAGGAATACAAATGATATCACTCTAAATGTCCCTTCATCCTACTTCATCCCCCTTGTTTTGTATACTGAGCATGAAGTCATATGGTATGGAACATGCCTTAGATCAGTTGTGGTCAGATGTCTCAGTTGTGTCCCCTCCCAAGGGCAGTTCAATGCCTCCCTGCCACCCGATCCCGTCAGATATTGGAAGCCAAGCAGGGTCAGCCCCAGTTAGTACTTGAATGGAAGACCTCCTGGCAATACTGGGGGCTGTAGGTTCTAGTCCTGAGGACTTCACTGTCACCATTCAAGCTCACTCGGCCATGGCAGATGAACCTTAGGAGATATAGGGTGGGACCAGTTCCACGCACACTGTGCCTCACCTAAAAAATCCACTGCGCAGGCTCAAAGAACACACCCACGTGGGCAGAGCCCTTCCCAAATCTTCATTTGCGAAGCCTGACCATGATGATGACGATGAAGTCTCCTCCCAGCTCCTTGTGCACCCCCAACTAACTCGCTGGTGGGACAGGGTGAGAGGCAAGAAAGGCCTTGACTCTGTGTCAGCCCTGCTCAACAAGAACAGAAACATCCCTTGGTTATCAGCATTGCTTCTAGCATAAATCCTAAACACAGTGGCAGATATGGAAGAAAACCACGTCTACCCCAGCCCAACCAGCACACATACATAAGGGGCTGCTAAACATGGGGCCCTCTCCTTTAGGCTGAGAAAGAATAAGACTTTTGAAGAACAAAGATACTTGGTGCAAAGCCTGTGGTGCTTTTCTCTATATTACTTTTTCAAGTAGATCATTCTTTGGAGGAATTTCTAATTCTTTGTTGCTTCCTGGAAACAAAAATGGGATAAAATCTATTTTGAGGTGTGTGTTCAGAGGCAAGAACATTTCAGACCACAGAAGGGTTGTTCCCTGATGTAGACCCATGTTCACATCTTTATATGTGGCACAAGAATGATATGAAATAGTTGACTATCTTGTTTCCAAATTTCAGCTCTGAGCTCATTCCTACAACTTTGGAACTGTACAGGATTTACAAAGGCCAAGGTATTAAAGGACTGCATCTGATGTACTGCAAAGGCAATTACTTGTAGTACTTTCTCATAAAAGTGATCCTACAAGATACTGAAGAGTTGGCAGAAGCAACGGGAAGACTGATTTCTGAGGAAGAGAAAATTCCTTTTGATTCACTGGATCACAAAAATCTCATAACCACTCAGTTTACCAAGGTATTGCAATGTTCGAGTGCTGAGGCCCAGGAGTAAGAGTTGAATTGTAAAACCATTCTGGCACATTATTCAATAAGTGATCTGGGGTAAAACAAAAGAGGGAAAGGAAAAAAAAAATAAAAGGAAAAGGAGGGGGAAAAGAGAGAAGGAAATCAAGCCAACAAAAAAAATAAATAAAAGGCAACTTATGGGACTAGGCTGAAAGAAGGAAATTTGGTCTTCAGGTAAGTCTAGTCTAACAAAACTTATGCTTACCTTCTTGTAATGATAGATGGTGATGGTTTACTGAAATTAGCTGAATTCATCTAGGGAACACACAAGCTAGTACACTTTGCTGGGCAAGACTTGTGTTTTTATGTGATTTAAAAAACAACATGATTTTTATTCAAGTTGACACACAGTCACATATTTCATATTCTAGCATTTGTTCTATTTTGCATGGAAAATCATTGCTTCACAATTCTGAAATTTCTATTACATTATCAAAATAATTATGTTAAATTTCTTCATATTTTTTAAGCCAGAAGAATTATTTTATTGTTCTTCTTTTACATCACTTGTTTTGATATTAATGTGCTACAAAAGTCAAATTCAGTCTAACCCAGAGACCATTCATTACTTGTTCATGAAGTAAAATAGATGCATAACAGCAAATTATGATTTGGGACAAAATATAAAATAAGGGAGGTTTTGGCATAGGCCCCCTATAATGAACACTAGCATCACAAAATATTCTCAAATTCAGTCATGCATATTTTGCTTTATGTTAAATATTTGTGTCTCAGAGGGCTGGAAAGGATTCAGCAGACCTTTTCAACATGACATTGAATAAATAAAGCACTTGTTAGATCAAATATACATACCAAATTGCAGGATGAATAAATGATGCTGGGTATACCCTTCCCCATATGGATAGAAAATCAAATGAGAAGTTTTACTGGGACAGAGCCTGCTCAGTATAAAGTTTGTTGGACCTTTCCTGACTGAAAGGAATAATTCATGTGTAGACACTGCCAAAACTATAGGCAAAATCCAGAGTAAAGTAGTAAAATAAGATAATGACAGCCAAAAGAAAAAATGAAAGTTAGGATAAGTTTGAGGATGTGCTGTGTCCCCACACCCATCTCTTGAGATAATAACTGTTCTCCACAGCAGTTCTTCTCATGCCTGTGTTGGCAAAGTCACTCCTTTTCTCCGGTGCAAATGCTGCAAGTAGAAGTGAAGGAAAAGGAGGTCATCTGTTGGCTACTGGCAGCACTTTTCTGAATGATATCTTTTGTCTCGTGAGAGTTGTGCCAGAATAGCAGAACTGCTGGGGAACACAAATGGTACTACATCCCTCCCTGGAAGCAAATCTTTGTTGGCCTAGCATGTTTTTTGTCATTCCAGCAGGCTGGACTAAAATAAGACATTCATCCCACATGCCTTGCTCAAGCTTGAAAGCAGCTGGTGTCCTAAAATATAAACCTTTGCTGTTCCCGTGAACTCTCTTCCAAGAAAATGGACTACTATTCCTGAATTAGAAACCGCATCAGAAGCTCTAATGATTTATGCTGCTGTCAGGTCTTTCATCCAGAAGTACTGTTCATAGACTGTTGCATTAGCTGATTTATCTCTTTCAGGCCAACCACTGAAATTTTGGAACATGGTTTTTATTGACTATCAGGTTGATTTTGGCCAATATTTACACTGAGTGGGGCCTTTAACTGCCCATTCAGAACACTACAGAAAATTACAATCAACTGACATAGCTGATTATTTGTCCACAAATTACAAAAAGATCTGGCTGTATTACAGTATGTCTACTGCTTAAGACCAACAGTGTCCATTGTTTCTGCCAAGGGGAAACCCATGCAGGACATATGTGAAACTGCAAAGTGAGTATGCATAGGAATGATAAAGTTAACTGCACTGAACTGAACCAAACAGAAATACCAGGACTATATCTTCTCAGGTTTAGAAATGGCAGGCAGTAGACCAGGGATCCCACAAACTATGAAATCAGGGGAATAATAGACTGAATTAAATTACTGTAGAATGCACACAAAGAACTGAGAATCAGTTTTGAAGTATCTTATAGCTGGCCTCAAAAAAAAAAAAGTGTGCAGGGAATTAAATTTTTGGGATGGAGTGAGACTGGGCTTGGAAGTTAGGACTGACTGAGATTCCAGGACAGCAGTGCTCTGCTCATCACACATGCTGGCTCTCCAGCATTTATCAAAGGAAAGGAAAATACCTTTAATACAACTTCAGGTCTTCAATTGTATGAGGTGACACCATTGTCTGGGCTCCTCAGTACAAAAGCAACATGAAGCTCCTGGAGGGGTCCAGCAAAGAGCTACAAAGTTGATGAAGGGACTGGAGAAAAGGCTGAGGAAACTGGGCCTATTCAGCTTTGAGAAGAGACGACTGAGAGGGACCCTCATTGATGTCAGAGAAGTTGTGGAGTTTCCCTCATTGGAGATATTCAAGAACTGTCGGGATGCAATTCTGTGCAATGTGCTCTAGGATGGCCCTCCGTGTCCTGGGAGGTTGGACCACTGTGGTCCCTTCCAACCTGACCCGTTCTGTGTTTCTATGGTTCTGTGATTGCTAAAAAAGCAGATAACATTCTGCTAGGAAAATTAAAAATTAAAGGGGATGATTATTTTCTCTGTGTAACATTCCCCAAAGGCACTGTTGTAAAAATGATAGGAAAAGTTCAAATCTGCATTCACTGAATATTTTCTTGAACTCAGATTTTTCCTCCTCAGGTGTATGGTAGATGAAAAGGTTATGATGATCTCCAACACAGTGCTTAGATGCAAAATATCAGTCATACCAATTATGATAACGATGGGGCAAATAGACAAGTTAGATCAATATCTATTTGATCTGCATCATGGGACACAGTTAAAGAGTAAATCAGCATAGGTAAGTTATGTAGACACAGACTTAAAAAACAGTGAAAATGCCACTGGCACACTTTTTCCTGTTAAGACTTGACACTTTATGAGATTATTGATGCCACTGTGGTCCCATGTCCCCGTCTGCCATTACAGAGTGTCCTCTGCAGTGCTGCCTACCACAGCTTTGGAAAGAGTCAAGCTAACAGAAAATTAGAGGCTTATCACTGTGCAAAGGAGATGGACACTATCCAAGAAACCAGATTATGTAAAGGGCATTTCTTACAGGCATCTTTGCTGTTATCACTAATATCACTGAACTGGGCTAACAACAGCTCAAGGCAAGTGTAGATGGAAGACAAACAATGTGTTTGTCACAAGCACATTAGTTAATAAAGCTTTTGTTACACTCTGATTCATTGTCTAGTTGGGAATCAAGACTAGTTATTAAACATTTCAGCGAGAGAAAGAATTGCTATGACAACAAAGTATGAATAATTCATTTGAAAGGGAGAGGGGACATGCAATAAGAACAATTGCTAAAATTCTTAAAGGATTTGTGCGCATCAAAAGCAATAATACAAAAGAAGAGTTTCAATCTATTCTATCTCACTAACTGCAGCTTAAAAAGCAGCTGTCATCTTTGGTGGCTTACACAAGTTAGAGTACAAAATCTGCAGCTTCTTACTTACAGAGAATAGAGAGCAAAGGCACAAAAATCAGTCAGGAAACCTCCCATTAACGTTTTCACTGAGTGGACTTGGTTAAAAATTTGGATTTTGTTGCTATCATAAATGTTGAGATATGGAAGTCAGTGACATGACCCAAAATATAGTAAAATACTAAAAAACAAGGTTCTTTAAATTAAGTTCTATTTCTATGGGAACTTTCTAGTCTCTTCCAGAAGAATTTAAAGCGATTGGGAAAAAAGAAATTTTAATGTAAAAATGAAAGTGGTCTCATCATCTCCATTGCTTTATTTTATATATCATTCCAATCTCTTACCAAGAACGCTTTTGCCTTCCATTTTCTTTGTTTGATTCTATTTAACACACAGCATATGCGTTTTTAACAAAGCATGGCAATTCTTACTAATAATATTTATTTTTTTGAAAAACATGGTTCATCTTCCCTTTCAAATAAAGATAGTAGTCCATAAAGTAATTAAATACTGATTCCCTACAAAGCTACCCTAGATTAATCTACAATAGCAAACAGTGTAGACAGGAGCAACAAAAGTTTTTCTGACCTGCTTTTCTCACTCTGGACCCAAAGAAGAAGCTGTTTTGGAGTCTGGTCATGATGCCTGTTCAGGCTTTGGTATCTCTTCTAGTACCACAGGGAAGTGTGTAGCCTGTTTTTACCATATACTCACACACAAGACAACCTGAATGAGATCAAGACAGAGAAAAATCTATTCTGACTGTAAAAGAAAGGGAAGGTCATTTGCTGATTTAAAGACAATAGTATATGAAGGGGATTGACAAAAAAAAAAAAGGAGGAAAAACTCAAAAACACTAGGATTTTTTATTTATCAGCTCTGAAATTTTAAACTATAAACCTTGTCTGTGATTCTGATTAAATAAATAAATAAATAAATACATTAAAATATAGCAGTATAGATTGGTTATATATTTACATATCTTAAAGTGAATTTGAATGATAATACAAATGTGCTATTAGTTTAATAAAGTTTGATATATGGTACTGTTTTAATAAAATTTATTTAGGCAGCTTTTCTCCTGCAGTATAAAAACCAGTTACTGTGGCTGCATTGCCGTGTTATTACACTCAATAAAAATGTCCTTAGGATTTTTAGCATGTGAAATAAGCACATGCTGCTAGCAGCTAAACTGATGAAAGAGGAGGTCGTAACTCCTTTATCTGCTAAATGACACAGGATCTGAAATAGATCTATAGAATTGGCCTGAAAAATCAACTTTGTAGAAAGTCTTAAAGCTCATATTCATGACATAGATCACTGGTTTGTTTTGTTTTTTTGGGTTTTTTTATCTAGTATTAGCTTTCATGGTAGCTACAGAGGCTCTCAAGTTCAAAATATTAATCTTTAAAAGTCAGTTGCAGACTTAGTACAGCTGTGAATTCCAGAAGTAATTTATACTTTGCCTACCTTGATGTAGCTCTTTATGTGCTTTGCATTTACATTTTTTTCAGTCTTTTTTCCCTTGTATTTTTAAACAAGTTTAAAAAACTCTTTCTCCTTTACCTTTTCAACATATTAATTGCTTATTTCCTTCCCTTTACTTTCTTCCTTGTACACCAGCTTTCATATGCTCTCTAATGATGAATTAAGTAGATGAAGGAAGATTTCACCAAAAACCCAACAGGACAGGTCTTTTCAATTTGTGAGGCAAAGCTGCCTCAGATCAAGAGTCAGTGGATTTCAGCTGTCTGCCCACACCTGCAGGCACAGGAGGCATGTGAAGAAATCACAATGTGATGAGAGAGCATAACAGGGTACCTGGCCAGAGAATTTACCTTGAGTTGGTCAGGGAGTTCATGAGACTTTGTGTGAGATATGGGAGACTCGGGACTCATTCACATAGTAAGATCAGTGTCTGAGAAGCAATTTCTTCATTTTTTTGTGTGGACTCACAAAGAAGGTAAGATGTTATTACAGAAAGAAAGTGTATTTTTGCAGCAGCTGATGCAAGACAGAAGTCCCATCTGTGCATGGACTGAGTCACTGCATGGTTCAGTCCACCAGAATGGATTTGTAAATTACAGTTAGACCATCCACAAGCTTCAACAGCTGAACTTGGCTAGGTAGTTGTACAGGTAGATTTTACAGGTACTAGCAGAAACGTGACACGGTGTTTCCTCTACTCACCTGTGTGCTCTCAATGAGGGATGTGTTGCCTGGCCCACATATAATCACCTTTCAGAATCCAGCATTTCTGAATCTCCAAAATGCAAGTTATCTCTATGGTTACCTCTGTAACGACGCATCTATAATTCCTAGTTTCTATTGGGAAGAGAAAGGCAAGTATCAAAATATCAAGGAGCAAGCTCACTCTAGGGCTGTTCCTAAGCTTAAGGAAGGTGTAAAACTTCCCAATTTCCATAAGCTGTGAAAGAAAACAACTTATTTGTAAATGGACTAGTAAGAGGGAAATGTGAAATTGTAGAAGCTATGCTAACCTAATGATATTTCCAGTTCATTCTTGCACTCAAAATATTTAGATAGCTCGGGACAGTACTTGAACTTCATCTGTGAATATGCAGCTAATAGCAAATATGGTTTATTCACTGTTTCTCTGGAAGTACTGTTGATCTGCATGATTATTGTTTTATGGGAAGAAATCAGAAAAAAAAATGTATCAATTCCCATTTTGCTGTGTTAGCTCTAAATGATGTCAGTCAACATTGCCATTGATGCCATGTAATACTGTAGAATCCTTCTAAAAATGCCCTCTGAAACTTGTATTCTCAGTAGCACAATAATGAAAGAAAGAAATACACTTCTGTCTCTTTTTTTCTTCATCTGCCTTTAAATACAGAGGAATCTCTCTGCTTGTTATGAAGTAGCTGCTATTGTTTTTATTGCAAATAATGTGGCAGATGCTCACAACACATTTTTCAGTTCACTTTGTTTCTCTCTGTTATTGGAGAGTTTGGCTGAGTGTGTCAAAAATAGATATCCACAGTTAGGCTTAAGTTTTATAGATCTGAACTCCAGGATCTTCTGTTAATCCAGTTAGAGGAAGAGCATTCATCACCTAATTCATCACTTAATAATTTAGGTCAACCTTACCTAGGAATGCAGGTCTACCCATTTATTTATTTGTTTGTTTGTTTTATCTTTCCTCTTGTATTAGCAGTTCAGGCGACTGCAGAGCTAAGGCCTCTGAGATAGTGAGTGGTAGGAACAACTCAGGCCAAATCTACAGCAATTTTTAGTAAGCTAGTCTGACATAAATTATGAGAAGTATAAATGGAAGAAAAGCAAGGTGTTTTTCAAAATCATGCACTGACCAGAAAGGACCATGAGCAAATATACTTCCTAAACATTGTTTAGTGAGTGCTCAGTGAAGGTTAGGATCAGTTTTTCTGTGAATATTTGTTCACATTTGAGTATGAATTCAGAATTAATGCTTTTGTTTGCAAGCCATTTTTTTCTGCCTTTCACAATTGTTTGAGATCTTGAGGTCTTCTATTACCGTGTAAAGCAAACAGCAGCCTGAAATACACACATTTACCAAGAGAATACTTCACGTAGTGTAAAATTTCCTATTTAGATTTTGTGCTGGGATGAAGAATTACACAAATCATCCAAAAACAAGGAGTTTGAGTTGTGTAACAAAGCATCAGAGCATGAACTGTGAATGGGGAGTGAGTGGAACAAACATTTTGCAAATGATCTGTAGACCTGGAATAATTGTTCATGGCATTCCCATATCAAACCTAACCATTAGACCTGAGATTTTTATAGTTTGGATGAGTATAGTTTCCCAGAGAAAAGAATGCATGTACATACTTGGAAACTCTTCTGGTTCTTTATCTGTTTATTTGCTCATGTTTACAAGCATACAGGGTGACATCCTACTGAAGCCTCCTACTGAAACAGGTTGCCCAGAGCAGTTGTCTTTATCCTTGAAGATATACAATACCTGACTGGACATATTCCTGGGGAACCTGCTCTAGTGAATCTGCTTTGAGCAAGAATGTCTAACTCAATGACTTTCAGTATGAACACTCTACCCGTTCCTCCATTTATTTCTATGCTCAACTTCATCCTGTCAAAAATGCTTTGCTGATGAATATCTGTACATTTCAAATCACATCTAGGGGAGCCATTGTACTTTTACACCAGAGAATGGAAATGGAAAACACATAAATGGAAAACACTGTAGAGTGATTCAGTATTCCCCATGATTTCGGATGGTCCCATCTGCAAGCCTAGCATGTTATGTTCTGCCTTTTTGAACTGATGGTGCTTTATTCTCACAATGCACAGGTGCAACACTTGTGACTCAGCATGGATGGTAGTGGTGGACCACCACTAGTTTTGTATCTCACATTTTTCTGCTGGAAGAAAAGGATGATAAGAGATTTAGCATACTGTCTTTATGGGAAATCCAGGTAGTGCCCAAATGGAACTGAATTCTCCCTATGCCACACAATCATTGAAATGCACTTTACTTCAGGATATGCACATCAATCTAACCTTTTTAACTTTTTTTTACAGACAGAAACTGAGTTCTAGCTATTTGAATTGTTTTCTTTTCCAGAAATTTCATAAATATTTTTGCCGTTTGCCCACTTATGGGAAAAAAAAACAAAACCAAAAAACAAAAAACCAACCAAACAACCATTACCAGAAAGGGAAAATCAGACAAAACAGTGGATTAGGTTTTTTTAAAAAACACGTGAACCATGGCCACTCTTGGAATCATACAATTGCTTAGATTGGAAAAGATCTTTAAGATCACATTAATTTTTAAGTTGTGTTGCCATGTCATGTTTAACAAAGCATGCTACAAGTTAGTAAAGGAATTCAGGAGAGCTACTTAAGTTAGTTGATCCTTTTAAAAAAAAAAAAAGGAAAAATAAGATATTTACAGAGGGGAAAGAAAAAGAATTAGCTTTTTAATATCCTGCTTGCATTGTGGTACGTGCATCTATCAAGAGATGAGGCAACTTAAATCTCAGCAAGTAGAAGCAAAGACATAGATGTCCTACTGTGATTTTAATTCAGTATATAAATATCTAAGAGGGAAAAAGATGAGTACTTTAGAAGTAGTTTAGAAGTATTGTTAATGTATTCAATGGTTAGCACTGCAGGAAATTATTAGAAGGTAAGCCAATGAAAAGTCAATAGGGAGAAGCAAAACTATTTTGGTATACCAACTCATGGTTGCTGAAATCATTATCTAGTTGCTGTTCAGGACCTGTTTTCAAAGATAAGGGTGTTATGGCTGGAAGTCCAGACATGATTAGTTGCTGTGCCATGTCATGCTTTAATCACAGAATCAGAATACTTTGTGTTGTAAGTGGCCTTAAAGATCTTCTAGTTCCAATCCCTGCCTGTCATGGGCAGGGACACTGTCCACTAGACCAAGTTGCTGAAAGTCCTGTCCAACCTGGTCTTGAAATGTACTGATTTATACAGATCTGAAAAATTACTTGATGAACTGAGAATGTAGGAGAAGTAAAATGTAAACAGAGTAAAAAATGGCTTTGTGAGTTACTGCTGACCTCTTCCTTCCTGACCAGAAGATTCGTGGCTTCTTTTGTTATACTAGGACTCAGATTCGTTGTGAGGGGATAGTAGCAAAAAGCACAGGGAATGGGTACTCCTCTGCTAAAGACTGCATCTTCTCAATGTGTCATTTAATTGACTTCATTTCTCAGTGCCCCTTGTACACAACTGTTATGGGTTTAGCTAGGTAGGCCTAAATTTAGGCTTTAGATTTCAGACTACGCCTGAGACTATCAGCTGATTTGAGCTGGGCTGGGCTAGCTGACAGCTGACTACTGGCCAATGGTATTCCATATCATATTCTGACATCAACTCAAAGTGTAGGAGTTGGTGTGTGAGTAGTTTGTTCATTTCCTTCATGGCCGTGGTCCCAGAGAGATGCACCATGCTGTCCCAGGAGGGATGGGAGGCCCAAGCCCAGCACCAGCTCACCACCATGTTATCTTAGGGAAGTAAAATGTTTGTTCTTAGTCTTTCTCTCTGCTTGGGTCTGTCTCTGGGGAATTGGGTTCTCCAGAATGATTTGTAGTTAGAATAGTGGGCTTTGTGTTTGATGGGGAGTTTTTTTTGTTATACCTAGCTTGTGTAAGTGTGTGTTCTATTGTCGTTTCTTTTAATTTTCTCTTTTCTGTATAAATATATATAGTTAGTTTTAAGTTTAACTTGTTTTGAAGTTTTTTTTCCTTTCTCCTTTTTCTTGGCAGAGGGAGGGAGGCAGTTCTCTAACACTCTGTGTTGGGTAGTTGGCATTTTGCCAGCTCAACTCAAGACAGCAACTCACTGGATTTTAAAAAACCTGTGAAAAGAAGAGTATTGGAAAAGTATCATTATGACAAATGCTGCTTCTTGTAAAAGCCTTGATCCAGAGTCCAGGAATCTCAGACAGCCATTGCTACCAGGCATCAGCTGGAGACTGAATTTCTAACTCATTTGCTGCCATAGATTCTGGGTTATCACCATTCAACTTCTTGTTGCAAAGAATCTTAAGATATCTCAAGTAGGAAATGCAGTCTAAAACTAAGGTCTGGTTTTCTCTCCTAATATATGATGTGATTTGTAAGGTGAAAGTAGATATAAAATTTAGCTTTCTCTCCAGTGTAGACAAGTTGGTGGAAATTCAAGATAATTAATATAGTCAGGCTATGCTGAGACTCTATCTCTACAGAGCAGTTAGGATATGTATATCAGAAAGGTCTTTAGAGATAAAAGAAGCTTTTAAGGTGAGAGCTTTGATCTCAGATGGAGTTTAATGACTTGGACATTATTCGTGATAATAACCATGAGCACTCTGAAAAGGGGAGCACATTTATTTAGCTATTTAAAGGATTGCTTCCTTCTCCCATTTGTTTTAATTGCAATCTACAAAATCACAAGCCATTTTGGACATTTTAATGGACAGCTATCTGAGCAAGCAACTTAGAAAATGAGATTATCTCTTTAAAAGCCAGTAACCAAGAGAATAAGAGAGTTTGAGAGATTTTGTTTTCTTTTTAACTTTAAATAATATGAAAATCTTTTAACACGGTTAAAGGAGATGCCTACACTAGAAAAGCCAAAATACAGGAAAAAAAATAAAGTGCCAAGAACCTGTTATTTTTCAATGGAAGGGACTGAAGGGAGCCACATAATGAAAAATTATATGACTGGCTCTCTCAGAGCAGTTTCCCATTTCTAAAACAGGAAATTATGTGAAGATTAATGATACCTTCCAAGACAATCTTCAAGAAAGTGCATAGCAAGTCATCAGAGATGAGATCTATTCTTAGCTTGCAGCTTGGGTATATGGGATTGTGGAACAGTGTACCAAGAAGGATCTCCCTCCAGTTCCTAGTAATGGGCACCACTGTCTCCACAGGCATATTGTGGCAATTTGGAGAGGTCCTCAGACAGATGATGTACCTAAAAGAGCACAGAAACCAAGCTACCCTGATACAGCCCCAGTCTGCATTACTGTTACCTATTTTGAGGACCTATCCAACCTCTTTGAAAAACTAAAGAGTAGTTTCATGGTTCTAAATGAGATGCTAGCAAAATTTTGTACCATGTGCTAAGGCTTGTCTGTGTTTCATACTTTTAAAGTGTTGCTAATATAATTTCAAATTCTTGAAATGGAATGACCTAAGGTCAAAATAGTCTTCATAATTGTATACAGCCATCTATAATTACAACCAGGTTTTTTATACATGCATATATTATGGTGGTGGTCATTTAGAATTCTTCATCTCAGCATCCTTGCCACAGCGTGATGTTAGAAATGACAAAGCAATTCTCTGTACTATACACAGAAGGCTGTTGCAGTCAGTAATTAAATGCTACGTTTTAAAATGGTAACTATAGTATAATGTGTATGCATGTGTGTGTGCATATGCATTCACAAAACATTCATATGCTTCCTCTATAAGAGTCAAACAGGAAAAAAACAGATGCAAGAGGATTCTGCTTCTGCTCAGAGTTCGAGCTCCAGTGAACTGTGATGATTATGTTTATGGTACACAAACTGCCCCCCTGAGAGAAAACAGAAGTTAGCAAGGCTGCCAACAGAACTTTTTGAAAGTTTCCAAATATGCATGTGTGGGAAAACGTTAAAATGGACCTCCAAGGATGATGGCACTGGGAAGCGGCCCAGATCTGACCAGTCACATACATGAGAGACTTGTTGTGGGAGTTTAAAAGTTACGCATTTTACTGTACAGATTTGGTTCAGAAAGTTTTCTGTCTGTCACCATCTCTCCTTCCCTGTGTGAGGAAACCATATGGCTTCCCTGGTTGGCGCCATGTTGTTCCACCCACCTAGCCAGCCCTGGCTCTGTACTAACCCTACTGGGTTTCTCACCCATCTATCCCCAATCCCTTGGTTACAATTGGGTTTGATCCTTCCATTTCCCCTATTGGCTAGCTGAGTACCCAAGTCACTCCCTTCCACCCGAGTTCTTACCCAATCCTGTCCAAGTTCCAGTACCTTCTGTGGTGCGATAGCCCTGATAAGCCTTGATGAGTTGAGGGAAACACTTCAGCCCCCTGGAGGGATGCTCCTAGCAGAGGTAAACTGATAAGTGATGGGTGTTACCAAAGAATGGAGTGTTATTAAATAAGCATGGCCTTTCCTTGCGGCACCCTGTGGCACCCGGCAAACTCAAGGAGCCCACCCCCCCTTAGGCATCTGTATCACCTCCCAGAGCATTTGACTATAGTCACACAAAACCACCTGAAGAAAAAAAAAAGGTATAAAAAGAAGTGCAGTTTAAAACTGCAACCAAGAGGGGGGAAAATGCCATGTCTCTGCGAGGGTAACTGCTGGCAGCTTCTCCTGCCTCCCTCTCTTGGAACAATGTAGGGGTGAGAACTATGTGTGTTTTATACTCTGCTTTCTTAACTTTACTTTCTTACAAAGCTTATTCCTTTATACCTTCTATCTTGCATCCTATGCTAATAGCTACTTTCTTACTCTATAAGCACCTTCTTTAGTAGCTAACAGTAACTTGCTTTACACTTTGCTACTTTATATTAGTTATTGCTTTCCTTTGCAGTGTGCAGGTTTACTTTTCAACATGTGTGTTGGTGAGAAGCAGCTCTGTTCTTTCCTTTTGTTGAGTGGTGTGCAAGCTATTTTATTGCCCTATGTTATTGAAAGAGTGTCTAGAAAAGTGTTTTAAGTGGCTGTGTTTGTAGTTAGTAGTTTTTGTTGCTAGTTTCTGTCTGTCGTGAAAATGAGATAACCTATTGTATTGAAACTTAAGTTTGGTGTGCTTGTCTCTGTAAAATGTGTTTTGTGCTGGTTTCTTTTGTGGTCTTTTATTAGCAATTAAATACAATCTTGCAGCTAAACGTAATCACCGGCAAAGCAGAACCCACAATAACTGTTACAGACTTATATTAATAAATGTTATTTTGGGAGCTGTTGTGGGAAAAGTTCTTTTCAAGCTATTAAGTGTTGTTTCATATCAGAGGTTAGAAAACCTTCCAGTCTGTGTTCTGTCCAGAAGTTTGGCAGGCAGTGCTGAGTTCATAAGGCTCTAATTTTCTGGAGGTGCTTATTTAGCTGATGAGTTCTCCCTGGCTTAAGTGTGGCCTCATATCAGAGGTTAGAAACCCTTCCAACCTGTGTGCTGTCCGTAGTCGATAGGCAGTGTTGAGAAACATAAGGATCTGATTGTCTGGAGGTGCTTATTGCTAATAATTTCTCCTTGGCTTAAGTGTGGTCCTCATAGGGGTGCCAAAAATCTTTCCAGTCTGTGTTCTGTTCAGAGTCATCAGGCAGTGCTGGGTTAATAAAGTTTTGATTATCCCGAGGTTGCTTATATCTATTAACTTTATATTAATACAGTTAAGACTAGAAATCTTTGCATTTCTGACTCCCTCGTCCCTTTCATGTGACGCCTTCCCCTCAGAATCCTATAAAAGTGTCATGATTGCACAATAAATCAATTTTTGCCTCCAGTCTCTCTGAGTGAACAGACTTCTCTCGTGCTCCTGGTCTTGGAGGGACCTGCAGGAACTGTCTCCTACCCCCCCAACATTGTATATGCATCAGACCTTTACTGGCTGACAGTAAAGTTCATTTGTTCGCTGTCTACAAAAAAGATCCACAATACACATCCAGCAATTATGGAGTATCTTTCCAGCTACCACTTACAGGTATAGTATTAGAAATAATTTTCATGGCTGTAGGGAGGGAACACCTTGCCATTCAAAAGGCATAACTTGTTTTGAAACAGCCATGGGTGACAGAAGTCTCAGAAGGTTTCTGGCAGGTTATGGTAGTGAAAACTCAATGAATGGCAAATGCTTAGGGCCAGTCACTGGGAGCAATCTCCAGTGAGCTCATTCAAGAACCTACTTAAAAATTTATCACACAATTAAAAAATACATATGTATATCCCTACAACAGCACAAAATCTCAGCCCTCAAAATAGCTCTAGGAAGGTTTAGAATTTGAGAAGGAAGTAAAAAACCTTGGAACAAAGAGTTTGTTTTGGAACATCTGTGCTATACCTTTTTGAGTGACTTTTTGTGAGACTGATTGAAAAAAGGCAGTTTGAGATAAATGAGGAATATTTGTTCAGGGGAAATGAAGAGAGGAAAAGCAAATGCTGATGGATTTTTCTCTGCAAAAGGGAAGTTTTCAAGGTGACTTAGAGAAACATACAAAATGATAAAGGACTTGGTTAAAGCTCAAGAAGATAAACACATATACCAACGAGGAGTTTCAAAACATGGCTTAATAATGGCCTCTGACTGGATTTTGTGATATTTGGGCTTTAGCTAGGGAAAAGCATGATGGTTTGACAGCAGGGGTGCCTATCCATAATTAATTTCTAGGTTTAAAGATGCAAGCTACCCAGAAAAACTTTGCTGTTTTTCATGAAAGCAGTTGTAGCTTGGAACACAGATGAAGGAAGAAAAGGATTTATTTATTTATTTGTTTGTTTGTTTAAATGATGGGTTTGGATAGAAAAATTAAACACAGTAGGTGGAAAGATATTGCACAGATGTGAATTGATCTTTATGTATGTCTGAACTGACTGAGAAATGGGCAAACTGGCTGGATAAAATAGAAAATTGTAGTTCTCCATGAAGTTCTTGGAAAACTAAAAAGTTATTTTATTTCAACCTAAAATATTTTTCACTTTGGCAGAGTTTTATACTTTTGTCTTTCATTCAGGTCAAAGCTCTCAGTACTGAAAATATAGATTTATTGTAACCATGTAATTTTCTTGAAGCAGTTTTTGGACAGAACTAGGAAGAGGAAGATCTGTTACCTTATAAATTGGGAAACTGCAATTCTTTGGGATACTGTTATACTTTAATATTACTGTAGTAATATTTGGTTGCTTTTGTTTGCTTTACAGAGGCTTAAAAGAGGCTTAAAAGAGAGTATGTCTTTATTTTAAAGAGCTGAAAAAGAATTCATAGAATTTGTGTGACTTGCCTAAAGGACAGAAAACTATGAGAATAAAATCCATTTTCCCAAACATCCAGTTTAAAACACAAAACTTTGACATGAACCTAGCCTTGCAGTAAGGAAGTGATGCTAAAATGGCAAGGAATTCACCTCTGTATTGGTTTAAAGAAAGCTGGAAAAAACATGGGTTAGGTATAAGGAACAAATTGTGAATATGAATGTTCTTGGTATGTTTATATGGCAAATTAAGGCATGTCTGTGGTATTTAACAGCTCTCTTGGTAGGAAATGTTCAGGAAAATTCCTCGCCTGACTGTTCAGGAGGCAGTCTGGCCATCACACTTCCCCCACCACTGACTTTAACTGCTGGGACTGAAGCCCCTTTACAACCGGTGGCTCCAATGAGCCAATGGATGGCCGACATGATTTCCTACACCCCCTGCTCTGACACAGTCAAACCAAGTTTCCTTTCTGGCTCTTCTCCAAGTTTCCTATAGCAGAGTCTCAGACCTCTGGTTCCTTGCAGTAATTTTATCATGGTGCAGCAACAGAATAACAGCTCAAGCTGGTGCTTCTGGGAAGAGACCCCAAATAAAGGACTAGTTGGGCTTTTATACCCTCAGTTTAAGCGTGCAATAGTCTGGGGTCTTCCAGCTGAGTCCTCTGCTCCTGGTGTGCCTCTGAGTGTCCAGTCACCTGGCTGTGACACAGGTCCCTATGCCCTTCGTTGTGCAAATTGTCAGAGACAGTTCATGACCTTTTGCCTCAAGCTCCCACCGCCCAGAGTTCAGGCTGCAGCTGCCACTGCAGCTGTACAGCCAACTGCCTGCACTAAATGTATTACTAAACGGAACAGTTGTGAGGACAAAGGGCTTGGTTACCACTCTGGCTGTTGTCTAAAACCTTGTGGGAAGAGGGTTGTTGCTTAGGTGCTAGTAGTATGTGACGTGTATGACACCCATCCTTGATGACAGCTATGCTCAGCTATCCTCAAGACATGTTACAGTCCTCCTTAAGTTTACTTTCCAGATATGCCCATGGGCTCAGTAGGGAGCACAGTAATAGCGCCAGTATTAACAAGTATTTTGACCCAAGAGAAGCTGGTTCAGAAAGATGAATAATTGGTGCTGTGACCTCTACACATTTTCTGAAGTGTAGTAAGGAGGGAGGATCTTTTTGTCGTAGCTCTATTCTGGTCCCATGAATTCATTGCTGATCAGCAGTTGGAACATGCTGAGTTCCTGGGATACATCTGTTGATTTAGTTTACTCTGCAGGGTATTCAGAGCCAGGATAGCTCTACAACGTGAAATAAAACATACTAAGTGGGAATGGTCTGGATTTTCACTTCAAAAGTGCAACTTACTTCATACTAAAACACTAGTGCAGACACACCAGAAGTTGCCTGGGACTTCTGACATATCTTTATAGTATGCACTCCCTGAGTTGTTTTTCTTAGACACTGGATTTCTGGTATTTTATACAGTGAGAACCAATTTGTCCATAAGGACTATGAATCTCAGAGAATAGGATCCTCAGTACTGGCGAGGCTGCACTGAGAGTACCGTGTCTTGTTTTGGTGCCTCACTACATGAAGAACACTTTGCTGCTGGAGTGTGTCCAGAGAAGGACACAGAGAAGGGTTCCATATGGAGAAAAGAAGGCTTGGGGGATACTTATTGCCCTCTACAACTACCTGAAAGGAGGCTGTGGTGAGGTGGAGGTCCACCTTCTCTTCCAGACAACTAGCAATAGGACAAGTGGAAATGACCTAAGATTGTGCCAGGGAAGATTCAGTTTGGATATTAGGAAAAGTTTCTTCAGTGAAAGGGTGGTCAGGCATTGAAACAGGCCACTCAGGGACATGGTGGAGTCACCACTCCTGGAAGTGTTCAAACAAATGAGTGGATGAGGCACCCTGCAAGATGGTTTAGTGGGCACGTTGGTATTAGGTCAACAGTTGGGCTTGATGAAACTGCAGGTATTTTCCAACCTTAATGATTCTATGATTCTGTATATATTCCTAGGATAATTAACCAGGAATTCTGCCTAGTATTGTGGAGCATGAGGTCATCATTCAGCCTGATTTGGGTGCCCTGGGATGTAGGAGAGGAAGGATCCACATGAATGATATCTTAGTGGAATGAGACAAACTAGACTTAAACCTGTACCTTTCCTGCTTTAAGTAAATAATTCTCTAGGGATTATAACTACAAAGTACAGTATGGGACAGAGCTTTATGATGGAAGTTCTCTGCGGTGCAAGGTTCTGCCCATTCAAATGATAACCAGTAAAACACAACAACTGAGTAGATCATATTTATCTGGAAAGTAGATACAGCTAGGTTTTAGACAGGTTTTTTATGTGCTATTGAAATCATTGGACATCCACAGAGCACTTGTCATGTCAAGCATTTCAACAGCTTGAGGTATTGAGGGTGGAGGGCTGCTAATCACATGGAGATGCAATCTGAGAAGTAGCTAAACAGACTTCGACTCAACAGTGCAGTAGCACTTGCTATTCCAGATAGAAAACTTAGATGCAGCAAAATGGCACCATGGATTAGAAACTGCCATCCTTAAGCTGAAAAGCAAAGAAAAACCGAATCAAAATCTCATTTTTTTTTTTTTAAATTTTGATTTCACATGACACTCTGCACCATAAAAGGTGAATATTACCTGGACTTGACTCTTCTTCTCATAGCAAAGTCCTTGACTCCTCCAGAGCCTTATGGAGAGTTGGACCCAAGAGACTAACCCATAGAAGAAGCTCCTATTTTTTAGCTCTTGGCTCTGCTGGGGACAATCTCCCAGGAATTCTGTTCCATGCCTGCTTCCTAAGACTTCACAGAACATTCTTATTTCAAAGGGACCGAACAAGGATCATTGAATCCAACTCTTGAGTGAGTGTCCTGTACAAGGATCAAACCCATGACCGTGACATTATTAGCCCCATTCTCTAACCAATTGAGCTGATCTCAGGGTCATTTTTTTCTGGCAATGGATGCTGGTAGAGCTCTTTTTCAACCTATAATATTAAAAATTCAGGATTTTTGTAATTGTATATTTGTAGCTAAATAAACTCTGTCATTGAGATTTTCTCTCTGCTAAACTCTTGAAAACGTATCCTCTTTGCTTTGGATTTGTTCTCCATTTGAAAGTTTCTCATGCATAGATCAGGTGGTCAAGTTCCCATGTCTCTTCATTTTTTTTTGAAGACAGTCTACATCCTCAATTACCAATCTTTTGAGATGAGTAACAAGGCAGAACATCTCATGTGTCAAATCTTTGTCTCATATCAACTGCACACTAATAATTGACAATTTTCGAGTTTTCAAATATATTTTACCATATAGGAAGTACATACCTGCTGTACAATCCCAATGGATTTGATCACACTGAACTTTGTCTCTTTACTCCTTACTGCAAACCTTTCTGGTTGATTGCAGGGCTTCCTCATTCGCTTTCTACTGATGTCTCATTATAGTTTTGCTCAACTTATGAATAAAGGGATTATTTTTCTGAATAGGAGTTCTGCCTGCGCCCTGCAAGTCTTACATTATCACCACCAATAAAAAGATCTGCAGCTGGAGACTCAGCTGACAACTTCATCAACAATGCATGGACCAGGCTAGACTCTAGTTGTCCTTCCACAGCTGCAGTAGAGCTACGGTATGAACTAAAGCAGAAGGGGTTTTTTTGTCTTTTGGTTTTTTTGGGGGTGGGGGGGGCACTACAACAAGCATGTGAGACAGGTGACTACATAGAAGCCAGAATACTGAAACTATCTAGAGAAACTTCATGCTGCTTTTGATTTCTAAATGGTCAATACTTCTTCTTGACCATACTTTTGCTCCACATATCAGGTGCCCTAAAAGGCATCTTCTGCAACAAATTTTCATTGTATTCTATCTTTTCTCCACTTTGTAATTGCAGTGAACATCATTTTTGGCTTCTTCACCATGTGGCTAGCAGGAATAAGGCAGTAATTGTCCCTCTCTACTTGGCTCTGGTGAGGCCACATCTTTGAGTACTGTGTCCAGTTCTGGGTCCCTCACTGCAAGAAGCACATTGAGGTGCTGGAACATGTTCAGAGAAGGGCATTGGTGAAGGGCCTACAGCATAATACTTACAAGGAGCAACTGAGGAAGCTGGGACTGTTTAGCTTGGAGAAAAGGAGGCTTAGGAGGGACCTTATCACTCTCTACAACTACCTGAAAGGAGATTATTGCCAGTTAGGGTCAGTCTCTTGTCTCAAGTACCAAGTGACAGAATAAAAGGAAATTTCCTGAAGTTGTGCCAGGGGATGTTTAGATTGTATATTAGAAACAACTTCTTCACCAAAAAAGTTGTCAGGCTTCTCAGGCAAAGTGACTGAGTCACCATTCCTGAAGGTATTTAAAAGGTGTGTAGATGTGGCTTTTTCAAACATGGTTTAGTGGTGGACTTGTCATTGTTGGATTACATGATTCTCATTCATCTGTCTGTGTACTAATTGCTTCTCTTCTCTCAAGTTTACCAGAACTTCAGCAAAGATGTCATTTTCAGTGAGAAAATAAGAACATTTCCACTGGTCTCTGATGCTTATTTTTGAGATAGATTTTCCTTTGCCAAAGAAAAAAATCTATGAGATATTGTCCAATTACTAAATTTCTTATTTAAATCTGATGATTTTTTTTCTTGGTAAAGTGAAAGATGAACTCTTTCTTTTATGAAGAAAGGTCAAAACCTTAGCTGTCAGAGATGATCAATTATGCAGTTGCTGTGACTAAGACGAGCTTGAGAAACAGTGCTAAAATATCTAGGGGACACAGAAGTTCATATGAATGGACATAAGATTTTTAGGGGTTTGCTTCTAAATTGTGACTCAGAGACTGGGGAGCTTTAATGATGATTAATGTGAAAGTGCTTCTTTGCTTTCATCTTAATAAAAAATCATAGATAACAAAAAAGAAATCCCTAAACTAACAAACTTCACAATTGGTAGCAACTGCCCTGGAAGGAGATGGTTGATAGAAGAAGAAAATACGCTACCTGATTTTTTTTGTTAAAGTCAGAAGTGGGGGGTTTTTTGGTCAGAGAGTTTGGAAGAATTCAACTTACCCTAGAATTCAGATCTTATGATCCATGCAATTTTTGTAAAAGAAGAAATTAAGAAAAATTATTCAGAAAGAGGAATTGTTATGGAAGGAACATCTAGAACTTTTTTGGGTTGGAATATATAGAAGAAGACAGTCCTAAGTCTGGAGGAAACTTGCCCCTCTGACTGCACTTAATGCTTCAGAAATTCAAAAAGACTTTTTAGTTCAACACTGAGCACTGAGGGTACAACATGGAAGTAGCATCATCCCTGGTAATATGGATTCAGTACCTTTTGGTAAGGAGCATGCCAGCATAAAGACTGGCTCTGTTCTGACCTGGCCTTATCTTATCTTGAGATTTCTCAGAGAAATAATCTCTGTTCTCCCATTTCTTTCCACATTTGAAGGGCTCTCCCACTTTTCTTTATAGAACTTCAGATCTTTACATACCCAGAGAAAATCAAACTTGCTACTTTCTGTTCATTTTTGAACTTAACACCCCCTGGTGAAAATCTACTAAGAAATTGTTTGGCTTTTCTTGGTTTCATAGAGACACCTGAGGGGTGTGTGCTCTGAGTGCTGTACACCTCCAGGGTCATTCATTGATAGGATGTCATGCAGCGGAAGAAAAGGGGAGCCAGCTTTGATCACTGGCATCACACAAAGGAAAAAATAGGAAGTAAAGAAAAATGTGAGATAAATTGAGGAATGCCAAAGGCTAGTGCAAAGGTAACACTGAGTGAGGTTCTGTTCCCATTGTCACAGGGATGTATATGAGCTCTTCTGGAAGCATGGCATGGTGGTAAAGACTGGAGTGACATGGGAAATGGCACAGTGTGCTTCACCTCTGGCTACCTTCAAGTGAAAGAGCTTTGCAGAAAAGTATTCATGTGGTGTTAATGTGCAAAAAGATAGTTGAGATGATCACTTTCCTTTAACAACAGAATATTCTAGGAGGATTAGGAAAAAGTAGAGTTCCACTGGGATCAGTAGGATAGAAAGAAAAATCACCATGTTTATTTCTGGGCACTCCCTCCAAGGCTTTGCAGGTGACAGACCCAGTGAAAGCATCCATCTCCGCTCTGTGCTCAGTAAGCAGAAAATGAAACAGAAGAGTCAGTGTGACAGTGAGTGATTTCAAGCCACTTGTAAAGGCATGCATTCAACCCGAGGCCATCAGCTCAGGAGCCCTCACAACAATAGGGATAGTTTTTAATAAAACCACAGCCACCAGAATCCAGAGGGATCTTAAACAAGACAAACAACAAACACAAACCCTTCTAAAACTCATGCTGCTCATCAAGGCACAAAAGTCCCCCAAGGCACTTTGTCAGGATTTGAAGTTACTATGAGTATTCTTGCCTGTCCTTGCCTTTCTTCAGCTCACCTCAGCTCAAGAAATTCCTTCCAAAACAAATTGCAGCAGCAAAGGATAATTGTTGCTCCTCTTTTTGTCTTGGGACATCTGGAGGAATGGCATAGCTCCTTTCACAATGTCTTGGCTCCCTCAAACCATTTGTTTAAGACTGGACACAGAAGAGCAGCTTACATGTAAATCCTGGGACTTATGTATTTTTTACAATTTGCTAATAAACTCTTAATGTAATGTTCCATGAAACTTATATGTAAATATACAATTTTCCAGAGAAGGCTATTCAAAACTGCACTATGGTGGATTCTGCACCTAGCTAGGGCAATCCTGACTGTTTGTACAGACTGGGAAATAAAATGCTAGAAAGCAGTGCTGCAGAAAGGGATCTGGGGGTCCTAGTCGATGGCAAGTTGAATATGAGTCAGCAGTGCCCTGGCAGCCAGGAGGGCCAACTGTGTCCCAGGAGGCATCAGGCAAAGCATCACCAGCTTGTCGAGGGAGGGGATTGTCCTGCTCTGCTCTGCACTGGGGCAGCCTCACCTTGGACATTGTATGCAGTGTTGGGCACCTCAATATAAGAAAGATATTAAGTTCTTAGAGAGCATCCAAAGGAGGGCAACAAAGATGTTGAGTGACCTTGAGGGGAAGCTGTATGAGGAGTGGCTGAGGGCACTTGTTCTGCTAAGCCTGGAAAAGAGGAGACTGAAGGGAGACCTCATTGCAGTCTATGACTTCCTTGTGAGGGGAAGAAGAGGGGCAGAGCCTGATCTCTTGTCTCTGGTGACCAGTGACAGGATCTGAGGGAATACCCTGAAGTTGAGTCAGAGGAGGTTTAGGCTGGATATTTAAAAAAAAGTTCTTCACCCAGTGGGTGGTTTGGGGTGCTGCAACAGGATCCCCAGGAAAATGGTCACAGTACCAAGCCTGACAGAGTTCTAGAAGCATTTGGATGATACTCTTGGGCATGTGGTGTGACTCTTGAGGATGGTCTTGTGCAGGGCTAAAGGTTGGACTCGATTATCCTTGTGGGTCCCTTCCAATTCAGCACATTATGTGATTCTGTGATTTTTTTCAACCTTTGAACATGCATTGAAAAACACTGATTCCACAAAACAGGACAGTTTTCAGTGGGGTCCTGGATGCTTAGATAGAGATATAGATGTCAACATTATCAGGACCCCAGTGTTTAGATTCTGAAATACAAGAAGCTGGCATTAAAATACTAAACTAAAGACACTTTTCTACCTGCACCGCCCTAATACCAAATACTGTCTTCATCCAGCAATCTGTAGTCAGCCTTTCTCTCAATCTATCTGGAGTTTGCACTACACATAGCCAGGTGATTCAGCCTCTTACCCATGATGTGGGAGATCAAAACCAAATCTAAGGGTTGTGTGATCTCATGTCTGGGCCAAGAAGTGGTTAATTTTTTATATGAAGTGCAAAAGCTGTAATGGCAGGCATTGAGAGTGTTTCAATCCATAGTGTGGGAGTTGGAGCTTCCAGCTGGCATGCCAAAGACAAGATCAGAAAGCTGCTGAGGGCAGTCCAGCTAGAGACTTCAAGCTGGCTATTGTGCATCTCATATGCAGGTTGTAAAGGCTGGCTGGTGGGCTTCCTCCTCTCTTTCTTTTAGTGAGTATAGACAAAGTTCAAATGGAAAATCTTGGCCTGTTTTGCAAAAGGAGATTCTTGTTTTCCAACCTGCTTTAATGTTCAGCTTTTCTTTGAGCTTGTGTGTTAGGATACACTTTCTACTGCAGCAGAGATCAATAGCAAAGGATACCTTTGAACAGGAAGATTTGAGGGATTCTGCAGGAAATCAGAGAAAACAGCATTATGCAAGCCATTGCTTCCTTGTTGACCTTACATACTATTTGGCATTTCCAAGCAATGGCTAGGTGTGTATATCACAAACCAGTAAGTTATAAAGCAAATTTAATAATAAGAAAATTACTTGAGTTTCACAGCCAATGTATTCTGAAGGCTTCCCCTCTTGTCCCCCTCAAAAAAGTGTTGAAAGGGAACCAGGAATGCAATTTTCACCTTTGGTAGCACAGTCTATCTATTATGCAGGCAAATCTTATTTTAAGGTGTGAATATGTACTGATGAGAGAATTACCCCTTTCTGCATCTTTTCTTCATGAAACAATGCTAATATGTTCTTTTTAACATTCTGATCTTCTGAAGGACCCAGACTCATGGCTGAGATACTGAAAAGTGATCTCAACGAAGAAATGTTATTGGACTTCCCTTCATAAGCAAAGAGAAATAGCAGAGCTGAGCGATGGTACTGTATGTGTGCAGCTGCATATAGTATATCTATCTACCACCTTTTTGAAGAAACTTCTCAACTAAAGAGTGACGTTCTTAGTAAATCTTTCAGGGTGGGCTCTTTGCTTACAAATTTAGTAAAAATTTACTGTCCCATCAAAGTAAATTATCTCAGCTCCCTCCGTGATCAGTAGAGAGAGCAAAGAACATTTAAATCTTGATCAACCCTTTCTGCCGGGCACAAATTTCTAAAGTAGATGAGGTATTTTTTAGTGCATTTTTGCCTCTTTATCCCCATTGAATGTAGGGGCAATATAGAAGGAGCATTAGGCAACTGTATTAGAAAATAGTGGAGAATCCTCTCTTTATAGGTAGATTTTATTGAATTTTATTCAGAAACAAAGGGGTTTTGTTTTTTGTTCTCAAGTCTCTCCTACTGCAGTTTCAAACAACTTTTTTCTAACAAAGTAGGGTGTTGTTTACTTTTGTTTTGTGTGGTTTGGTCTTTGTTTTTTCTGATTTTTTGTTTTTGTGGTGCGTTTGGGGTTTTTTGTTTGTTTGGGGAGGGTTTTTATTTGCTTTGGAGTTATTTAATGCAGAAATGTGCTAGGAAATGCAGATTTTGTGAGAAATTAACCTTTGAAAGAGCTAAGTTAAGCAGAGAGGGAATATAATCAGAAAAAAAAGCAGGCCCTGTATGATATCCAATGTTCATGTAAAGACTTCTGTGGTGCAAAAAGATAAACACTGTAAGTCTGTGCCTCGATTTGCTCAAGTTTCTGTGTGTGTGTGTGTAAAGATATACATGTTGTGGAAAGGTTTAGATAGGATTGTAGAATAGTGATTTACTTGAAGTAAAGTCTCCTGTATACCTTTTCATTATGCTCTCATATAGAATACACCTGCAGGGTGATTGATGCCTTTCGCATCCCCTCAGGTCATGCTGAAGGTGTTCTGTGCCCAGTAGAGTTCTGAGGTCTTCAAAATTGCTCCATCTTTCAGGGATTTCATATGCTAGTGGGTCTGAGGATGACAGCTCAAATATATAGAATATATATAAATTTTGTCTGGGAAAGGTTTCTCCACTAAGTTACTACTTAAGCTGTGATTTCTACTCTGACTAGTGATCAAACCCCAAACACTGTCATTGCCATCAGGATCCTAATACTTAACTCCCTAAATACACCAGAAAAGCATCTGCTTTGTAGTGAGATTGAACAACAGTGACTATGAGAACATAGTTTGGGGGGTTTTGGTGATTTGTTTGCTCTCATTGTTATTACATTACACCAATTTAGTGTTTTATACATCCACACCCAGTGTGTCAATTTTTCATCCTGAAGCTACTGAGTGTAGCGCCCTAGACAGCAGTCCTGGTGTTATTTTACAGTAAGGAGGTCTTCCCCTGCTATGATGATATCAGGACAGGATCTCAAAGTATTTAATAATGCTTAGCAACAGCTGAACTGAAGAAAGCAGTATGTTATATCAAAACACAAGGAGAAATTAACTTTGTGGAGTATTGTTTACCTAAACTGTGACTTGGGACTGGCCTTGACCAATAATATACTGTTTGCCATGTAGCTGTCTTGCCTATTATGATGATTAAAAAAATTATTAAGAGACAAATAGTTCCTTGTGTCAGTAAAGATGATAGGTGTAATTTTTGGTTTTAGTTTCAAATATTAATATATACAAAATCAGCATCTGTACACTATCTGTTCCTTTCAGCACAGGTGCAATTTCAAGTTCCGAGTATAAGAGAATGCCATATAATGTAATTGTGGTCTTTCTATTTTCTTCAATAAAAGCAGTCATTACCTGTAGCTGGTTTCAGAATGTTGTGAGAAACTTGAAACTGTTACCAAATTTCTGTTAAAAGAAGTCTCAAACCTGGATTTGGAGAGCTTTATTCTAATCTACATTACACTTAGCTTTAAGATGGAAAAGCACAGACTGTTCAGAACACATGGCAGTCACTGAAGTAAATGGAAAGGTACTGTTTTGCAAAAGATCTCAGGTTAGTGCAAAACAATTATTTTACCTTAGTCAGTTAAAAGTAAGTGTGGGTATTGAGATTAATCCTTATCATACTGATAGTAATGGTAAGACTCTCACCAACTTCAATAGCAACAGCAAAATCCAAGATGAAACAGCCCTCTAGAACGAGCTGAAAGAACTATTGCCTTCAAGTTTTTAACATTATTTTTTAATGACAAGAATAATGCTTTGAGCAAAGGACTGGTAGTCAGGAGCCCTGTATCCTGTTCCTGAAATGAAAAGCACATGCTCAAATTTAAAGGACATGTCTGGTTTCCTGAATTCTGCTTTCTGGGATTAAAATTTATATTCTGAGCACTGTCCTCTGTATCTTTGACTTTATCAGTAGGGGCATTTTCTTGATAAGTGACACACACTCATGCCATTGGTGTCCAGGTAATGTCATCTAGGCAACTCCTGGCATGTCCAGTGTCTTGGTGAATATCTTAATCTTTTAAACAGATGATTTGATGCAGATACTGTGAAGGCAAATAATTCTATATGTTTTGGTGTGTTTGGAGATGAAGTGATATGTAAATATAAGGTTTTGCTGTGATATTTACATATCATTTCAGACATGAAAGTCATCTGGCTTGCTAGGACTCCAGTTCCCTAGTCTGGATATTGTAATTGACTTCCAAATGACCTATTTTTGTCAAAAGCTATGCACTTCCTATGTAAATTCCAACTCACTTCCTTTTCAAGGTGGAGGATTGGGCAATATTCTGGTGTAATGTTTTATCAGTAGCAATCTCTCAAAATGCTTAGCCATCTCTAAAGCTGAGGAGCAGTGAAACAAGGAAGAGATGATGATAAATAGAGGAATATTTATACACCTTAAGATTAAAAGCTGGAGGGATCTGGTTAAGTGATGTAGCCTTGTTCACATTGCTTGTGCATTCTTGGCATCTAAAACCTGATTTAAGTTCACTCTTTTCTTTCAAAGAGTTGGAAGTTCCTGCTTTAAAGTACATTTCTTCTAGTCTCTGAATGGCACAAGCTACAAGTCTCATCAAAAGAGCAAAATTCCTGGCTTATACCACCTTCAGTCTGATCTTAGACCTTTTGGAAGTTTATTGTTATGCCCATGTTTGAGGGTATGCTGAGTTCTTGCCTCTTTTCTCTTTAGGCTGGTTTCTTGCACAAGGTGCTGGACTATGCTTAAAGTGCTCTGTCCTTTCCTTCCATATAAATACAGAGCTCTACCTGTATGTCTGCTCCTTTGTCTATCCTGGGTCTCATGTGGTCCTTGAACAAGGACCAAGGGGAAGCCTTGGATCATCATTGTACTAACTTCCCACCACAATGCCCAGCTAATTTTCTCTGGCAGGGATGCAGACTAAAAGACATTGTAACAAAAAAGTAGAGGCCCAAATCACACAGGAAGGTTACAGCACAGATCTGCATTTGCAGTCTGAGGTAGCTAACCTGTTACAGTCTTTCAACAACAGTGATGTTCACTTTTCACTCCTAGGGCTTAAAAATGGACACAAATATTTGAAGAAATTGCCCACAAGTTATAAAAGTTGAGCCTAGAATGTGGTATGGTGCCTCAGCTTTAGTATCAGCAATGAGCTTGGAAGGCAGACACAGTTCTGGAAAGGCCCTGATTTGAAAGGCAGGCGGTTTCAGATCTAGATCTAAATTCCAGGGCCTGCATCCATTGAGACACGGCACATGCTTGATGGAGCACTGAAACAGGAACTGAGAAGGTTACTAAACTCTCTTTGTTTTTTCTGGCACTATCTCCACATTTAATTTCTTTTCACTGTTTGCATTTACAACACATTTGAAAGTCTGGCATTTCACAGTAATGTCAGAAGAGTAGTAATTACAGCAAACTGAAAGAATCCAAGCCAAAGTCAATAGTTACCTTTTTTTTTTCTCTTGTAAGCAGAAGCTTGTCAAGTTCAACAGAGAAATTTTCCTCATAATAATTTATTACAACCGTTATGAAAACAAGATATCTTGAAAAATTAAACCTGCATCTTTCTCTCCAAAACTGATTTAGCAGATTGAGGGAGATTAAACTGAAAGGGATTATATATTTAAGCTTTCTCCAACAAAAGAACCAGCTCCACAAGCAAAAACACTAGATGAGACAATTGCAAAATTGGTCTCTATTCACAGAAGAAAAATTGCCTGGCTGGGATTCATACAAGCCTCTATGGCTCTTCTAGAAGATGGGCCTTGGGCAGTAACTGTTGTGCTGCCTGGGTGCCCACATCTACAAGATGCTGGGATACAGTAAACTCTGGGAAACAGGAGAGAGACCATTACACCTGACAAAGGTACCAGTCTAAGAGATAGGGAATTTCACAGGATGTTTAAACATCTTGCAAAACACTAACATCTAACAAGTAAGCTTATGGCCCGAATGCTGCACTTCAGCAAACATTAATATGGGCGGCTGTTAGCCAGGGGAAATACTTTGTGAGGCTCATTAGTTTAATTGGTCCCTGTCATCTAGTTAAAAAGGAGGAAAGAAGAAGTGCTCCTGACAAAGGCACAGGCTCTGCGTGAGTGGTGTTTTGCTGCTGTGGCTCTGCTATGTGCTGGCTGGCTGGCATGCCCTCACATGGGGTGCATACATCCATCACAGCCTCATCCTCCACTGGCACAGGGCAGCAGTAGGCAGCACTACCCTAGCACAATTATTTGCGTAAAACACTACCATTATAATCAGCTAGGATGTGTGTGTGCCTCAGCCACTATGGTACAGGTTTGGAGTGCCACCTGCCTTAATGTTATGGGCCTTTTCACTGTGGGCAGACACAGTGGTTCTCCTCCTTCACTGCGTCTGCGGGTGAGGGACTCACAAAGCTGCTCATTTCTAAAATAATTTTCAATACTGCTGTGTGGAGTCAAGATTCAGCAGTGACTGTTGGAAACTAGTTGCACCAGTGCCTTTTTGTGTAAGCTGGGATAAACTGTGGACCTCTACTTCCTTATCTGTGGTATGGAGCTAATATTTGCTTAGGGAAAAGCCTGTTTTGATGCAGATTTGCACATCAGGAGACCTTCCCAGGGAGGAAAGGCACTGTGTGCAGGTGATCACACCTATTGCTGCCTCTTCCCAATTCTAGTGGTGGCAGAGGTGCTAACTGGGGCTTATCACAGTCCTGGCCTGTTCTGGTCTAGGTTGTTCCCAGTTGAACCCAGCTAACAAAATTTCAGTTGTACTCTTAAGATCCATACAAAACTATTTCTGTAGGTGTCTTTGTCTCTCATTTGCAACCCTGGCTGCTGTGCAGTTTTGCTGAAATTCTCTTCTGTTGCTGAACTTAAGTCTACCAAGGCAAAATGTGTATTCTGCTTTGTAGATAATTTAAAACCTGTGATGAAAGTTTTAGTTAATTATCCTCATCCAAGAGACACCAGCAGCTTCCCTGGGTCACTACAGCGGTTTCTTTTATGTTGTAAAATCCTTGCTTCCCTAGAGTGAAAATGCATAGGCTGTCATTATGTGACTCTACAGTTCCACCCTGATAAAGGCTACCTGTGCATTTATTATTTTTTTAAGCTAGTAAGCAACTGTCACATTCACTGGAATAGTTTCAGAGAGTTATTCCTATATTTTTTCTTTCCACTGTTTTTGATTTGATGTTATAGAACTGATAATAACATTTTATTCTTTGTGAATATTGCCCTCTTGGACTGTGCTGTTTGGCCTCTGCTTTTTCACAGAAGAAGTCAGCCAGGCTAAGTCTTTCCTTTTGATTCATGCAGGTTGTAAGGTCAGTTCTGGTGGGTATGATTTGCTAATGAATTCATGCTCCATTTCTCAGCTGGCTGGTTCTGCAAGTAGGCCTGGACAAATACACTGACATTTAAATTTAAGGTGACATTGAGATCTCGTTAAAAATATTCGAGAAGAGATTTAGAAACCTGTACAGTGCAAAAGAAATATTGAGTAGAATAAATAAAAATACTTTGATAATAAGAACAAATGTGTGTGTGTGTGTGTGTGTGTAAATGGATAGATAGATAGATAGATATAGATATAGATCCTTGTTACAAATTACAAAGCTTAGATAATTTCATATATATCAGCATCACTCTGAGGGACTCCTCTGTGCTCCACAGAAAAGTGAAAGACAAGGAAAGGAAGAGAAAGGGTGTCATGTTGTTATGAGTTTAGCTAGGTAGGCTTAAATTTGAGCTTTGGAGTTTAGATTTAGGCTTGAAATTGTCAGCTGCCTTAAGTTGAGCCGAGCTAGCTGACAGCTGACCTCTTCTAGCCAATAGTATTTTATTCCACCCCATCTTACATCATCTCAATAGCAGTAAAATCCAGTGTGTGGGTGTGGCTTGGGGCAGTTCCACCATGGCTGAGCTGAAGGGAAGATGTGCTGCCAGTATGATGCCCTGTTAAGCCTCGCTCCTACTATTGCCACTCCTTGCCTTTTGTTTAAGTTCAAGAAAATAGAAATATTTTGTTGTTACTCTTTCTGTTTCTTACTGAATGCCTTTTAGAGTACTTATAGATCTAGAGTAATACACTTTGTATTAATTAAAGAGTAAGAAGTTATATCTTGTTAAAACTTGTGTAAGAGTGTGTTATATTGTAGTTTTCTTTTAATTTTCTCTTTTCTGTATAAATACATGTAGTTAGTTTCAGAAGAAACCTAGTTTAGAAAGTTTTTTTTTTCCTCTCCCTCTTCTTTTTC
>VWZD01005522.1:0-37087 GCA_013396695.1 Sakesphorus luctuosus | reverse complement strand
GACATTGCTGAACCAGAAAAGTAGCCAAGACTGTACCTCTACATTAACTTGTAGATGACAGCCAGTGCCCCTCTAAGAGTAGCTAGACCAACTAAAAAAACCTAATTAAAAGCGTAGAGAGGCCCGTGTAAGCTGTTAGTGTGTAGCAAGACACTGCCATTTAAATAAAATCTTTAAAAATTCATAATGTAAATGCTCATGTGCCCAAAAGCCTAACTAATAAAAAACATCACACCTAAACTGACATAAAAAAAAGTTGTTCCTAGCTCAATGAGCCCATGATACCTCAAGCCACCTGTAAGTAAACAAAGCCAAAGAGTAAATTTAACCATAAACACAATTTCCCAAGTTATCTGCTATTGTAAAACCCCTAAAAAAAAGATAAAAACCCCAGTTTTATGCAGTTAGCATAAAACTTATGCAGTTAGCATTTTGCCAGCTCAACCCAAAACACATGTGACAAGCAGAATTTCCAGTCCATTCATTCCTAATGACATATGAGGAGAGAGAGAAAGACTCGGGGTAACTACTTCATGTCATTTCCCAGGTACACACAGAAGGTGGGACAGAGCATGGAGCGAGCTGAGTACATCGCTCCCCCTCAAAGCACTAGCCGTCCAGATTGGGTCATCTTAGCCAGGGGAAGTCTAGTCTGGACTAACTTTCCTACTGCTGAGATAGAGAGAGATGAGAATCTGAATCCTAGGTTGCACCTGATCTTTCAGAAATACAACTATGCCTGACACTGGGAAGGGACTCTAGAGGCAGGATTGCTCTGTCCCTAGGCTGGTTATCTCACTTTTTGACTCAGCATCAGGAAATTTTTCATTGGTTTAGAAATGGTCACTCCACCAGATGAGACAAGGGTAGGGACTAAGGCACTACCAGGGACTTCCATGTTGGCTGAATTTTCCAGTTTTGTCTTATACTTCCTGTGACACTGTACTGTAATTATTTCATCTATTCATATTTCCATTCACTCCATCGTGAGAGACAATGTGTAACACCACTTCATTTTTACTGTCATTTTGTTGTAAACAGCTCAGGAAGAAAAAAAAATCTGTTTCATTATTTTCTTTGGCAATGTGTTTCCCATCCTTACAGGTGACTTTTGGTCTTCCACAGTGTTAATCAGAAATGTTTAATTAACCAGTGGATTTTCAAAGACAACAGCATTGTGCGATCCTTGGTATGTAAAGGTCTATCAGAGATAGAAGGAAAATAGAGATATCTATGGGGGAAAATCCAAACTTCCCATCAACATCCTCAGTGGTTCTGACCAATAGATTCTCATGACTCATCTAGCATAAACCAGGAGTGTTGAGCTCCCCCAAAATATAAAATACATCTTAATTTCTATGGTGAGAAGACAGCATCTCATGGATGGAACTCGAAAATTGGCTTTGACTCATTCCTAAATCAGAGGACACTCAAAACTACATTTGCCACCTCTAAGGAAGGTGTCCTAAATACCGTATGGGTGTGAGAGGTACATTGTGCCTGACATTCTGAAGTTATTTTATTGCAGAAAGGCACAGTCCAGAAAATGTACTAGGAGTGAAAGAGAGATGGGGAGAAAGGCATGGAAAAAGAAGGATGTAATGCTACAGGTTAGAAAAGGGAGACAATAGCAAAAGGGAGACCAGTGCTTACTCTAAAGGATGTTTCTATATTTTTTGTTAAATATAAAATGAGTAATACATGCTTCTGTCATCACCACCACTGTTATCTAATCATATTTTTCCTTTTACAAGGCCTTTAAAGGAAATGCTTCAGGAACAGGCTCCAAACAGCACGTCCCTCTCTGCTGCTGGTGCATAGTACCACACCAAGAGAAGATCACATTTTTTAGTCTGTTTCTAGTTTTTAGTCCCCCATGCAGAGTCCAGACAGGTTGTGATAATCTAGCCTTTTAAATGTAATTATTGTTGTGCTGATTTCTAGCCACCGAGATCTATTCAAGGCTCTCAATCCTTACCACAGGATTAAATCTTAATCTCTTTACTCTGAGATTAAAGATGTTTGAGTTTTCTGGAAAATCTCTGATATAAAACTGCCTTGGTTTTGTATAGAACACATCACAGGTACAGATATTTAAGTTGCACAAGAACACCAGGCCAAAATTAATCTCTTATTACAACTGGTAATTCAATGTCTATGCAATATCTGCATGTAAATAGGAAAGCAAAATCTTAATTTCAGTTTCTCTAGAATCACAGTGTTCAGTATATACATCAAGAAATTTCAGCAGAGCATGAGATGAGCTTCAGAAATGTCAAGTCCTCTAGAGTACTACATTTGTGCTATCACTCACCTACTAATTCTAGGGTTTATGAACTTATCAAGATGTTCAAACTATGTTAATTATGTCAAATGCTTTGATTGGTATTTAAGCTGTTTTCTCTCTCTGTCAAAAAGGTTGGCACTTTAACTGTCCAAGGGCAAATCACAGTTGCAGAAGGGTTTGTGTGTGGTGATAAGACACACTAATCTTACCTGCTCATTCAATGTAGATTCAGATTTGTGTGTCTGAGATTAGTATAATGACACACCCTTGCTTGAACTATGCAGAGTACTGCATTTAAAAAATGCAGAGAGATTAGTGTCAGAACATCTTTTTATTTAGTGGATCATGTCTTGAGGAGAGTGGTCTTAGGTTCAAATTAAGGATAATTGCAATTAATTGAACGTAATTTAGAAAGTAAAGTCTTTTAGAAATTATGGTCAGCTAATGCGTAATCCAGTTCATCTAGCAGAGGGATTTTTGAGTGCAAAGCAATTAATTTGATGTTTTAGTGTCAATTATCTCTGCTTCCACATAGCAAAGTAAACACAGAACCCCAGTGAAACACAGTGTCAGGAAACATGAAGGTACAGAGATTTTTTTCATGATATTACCATGCTCTGACTGGCTTCTTGAGGTAGTCTTTACTCACAAGCTTAAGTTTTGATTCCTGCTGGCACTTAACCACAGTACCGGATCCCTTTCAAATAGTTTTCAAACAGGCTTGTTACCAAAATTAAAAGGTACCTTTAAGCATTGAAATTATGTATGAATCAATGTATTTGGTTGATGTGGCAGGGGTTTGATAGCAGGAGCAGTTACAGGGGTGACTTCTGACAGAAGCTGCTTGAAGCTTCCCCTTGTGTCTCACAGAGCCAATGCCAGCCAGCTCCAAGACACTCCAGGACTTGGAACTGGCCAAGGCCAACCCATCAGTGATAGTGGCAGTGCCTCACTGATAGCATAGTTAAGAAGGGGGTAAAAACCCCAGCAAAACAGCAACTGCAGTCAAAGAAGAGAGGAGTGAGAGTACATGAGAACCAACTGTGCAAACACCAAAGTCAGTAAAGAAGGAAGGGGAGGAGGTGTTCCAGGTGCCAGAGCAGAGATTCCCCTGCTGCCTGTGGTGCAAACAATGGTGAGCACGCTGTCCTCAAGCAGCCCATGGAGGTCCATGGGGGAGCAGAGATTCACCTGCAAACCTTGAAGGACTCCACACTGGAGAAGATGGATATCCAAAGGAAGCTGTGACCCTGTGGTAAGTCAGTGCTGGAACAGGCTACTGGCAGGACATGTGGAACCATGGAAAGTGAGAGGAGTCCATGCTGGAGGAGGTTTGCTGGCAGATCTTGTAATTCCACAGGGCACCCACAGTGGAGCAACCTATTCCTGAAGGATTACACCCATGGGAGGGACCCCATGCTGGAGCAGGGCATGAGTGTAAGAAGCCCTTCCCCTGAAGAGGGTGGCAGAGACATGTGATGAACTGACTACAACCCCTGTTCCCCAGCCAGGGATAAATTTAAGCCTGGGAAGAAGGGAGGGGTAGGGGAAAGGTATTTTAAGATTTGGTTTTATTTCTCTTTCTCCTACTCTCATTTGATTTGTAATAAATCAAATTAATTTTTTCTCCAAGTCTGTTTTGCCTGTGACAGTAAATGGTGAGTGATCTCTCTCTGTCCTTATCTCAACCGACAAACCTTTTTGTACATTTTCTATCCCCTTGTTCAGCTGAGGTGGGGAGTGATAGAGTGGTTTTGATGAACACCTGGCATCCTGCTAGGGTTAACTCACCTCAAGCAATTACTCCATTTAACCAGTGCTGATTAACAATAGCCTTACTGAAAGCCTATCTTGGTTAAAACTAGTTTTATTCTTTTTATATCAGATAATTTTTAAGCCAGATTCATTCAGTGATCCAAGTCTATATGTGACAGGATAAGATTTGTGCTGATACATGGGAAAGGTTGGAAATGAGCAACCAAGGCAAGGGACAGTGGCATTTCTTTCTGTGGTATCCTCATCCTTGTATTTACCCTCCTTGTCTATACTCAAAACAACAACCTGAAGGTGGTCTGGCCCAGCCTAGCCCATGGCTTGATGACAGGAAGGATATTCTTTGTTATCCTGGACATGTTGGATCTCTATTAGAACAAAAGGTTGAACCTGGCCTTCCTAAGCACAGTGGATTCAAGAGCAAGGCAGTATTAAGCAAAACTGCAGAGTGAGTATGCAGTGACACAGACCTACTCAATGTCTAACTACATCTTTCTTTACATACAATTTTATAAGCTATCAATAGCAGTTGACTGGGATAAATACTTGAAATAGCTGCTAAATAGAAGGCAGGCAGCAATCAGTTGGCTTTGTTAAAACGAAATAGCTCTCTAAATTGTGAGGGGAAGGTGGGTTGCTTGTTAAAGTACCAGATTTAAGAAAAATCACAGGAAAAATAGGTGAGATAAAATTACAGAGCCATAAAAATAGGTGCTTAATCACTCATTTCCCTACTTCAGGGTACCAACTCTACTGCAAAGAGTTCATAGTCAAGAAGAACTAGACTGTCTCTGTAAAGTAGCTAGTTATCAAAAGCTCTCCCACAGCAGACTCTCTTTTCAACTCAACAAAGCATAATCAGAAAGTAAACAGAATAACCCATCCAAAATCAGTTGGTTTTCTGCCCCTTTTTTTCTCCCATTATGTTGTCCCTGAGGAAATTTTAAAGACTGATGAACCAGATATCTGAGAAAGGTGAGGAAAATGTAACATTGGCAAGTCAGACAAGTGTACAGTACTGTTTTGCATCAAGAGCAGCAACATATTGACATGTACTGAAAACATCCAATGGCATATGGCTCTTCTCTAAATTGAATGTTTGACATGTAGGAACCAGGAAACAATGTACTTTGCAGAGTCTAAATCCATCTTTTCCTAGTACAGAGTCTCTCAAAGATATCTTGACTGATCTTAGTCAGGATCCAGAATCCCAGGAAATCCTTTACAGCTCTTTGATAAGGAAAAAGTTTCCATAGAAAACTTTACAGCACTGTCCAAATGATTTCTATTTTTTGCAGTTTTTAGTTGTCTATTTTTCTGTCTTTTATGTTTCATTTGCTGAAAAT
The DNA here is from genome assembly GCA_013396695.1 of Sakesphorus luctuosus. NCBI lineage: Eukaryota > Metazoa > Chordata > Aves > Passeriformes > Thamnophilidae > Sakesphorus > Sakesphorus luctuosus. Next base: position 31,681 of record VWZD01005522.1, on the reverse strand, counting down.
ACATTTAAGAAACTTTTGTTTGACAATATTTTATTGATAATCATGATTTTAAAGAATACTGCCATTTACTTCTGTACAAGTCAAACACCATATTATTGATTTTTTTTTAAGAAGTGGTTTATGCTGTGAGCCAGTGTTAATTAGCATTCAACAAATCCAGCCAGCAGAAACATTGTCCCGATGATAAAATACAGATGATCTCCTGTAATACATGTGAAAACTGGTATTAGTGTCAGTTCCATATAAACAGTAAAGCTGAACAAGAAATACTGCAAAGATAAATTAATTAATTAATATGCTCCATTGCTACAGTAAAACGAAAAGTCTTTCTTTGTACATAGCCAGGAAGTTCTGCCCTGGGCTGCGTGTTCAATTTGAAATGATGGGTTAAAAATCATTTGCTATCTATACAAAACTATCTGGAGGCATTCCTCTTTTTCTACTCATCTCCTTATTGACATCAGCCTAGGCCCAAAAATCATGGAAAGATTTGGTAGTCATTTATTTTTGATTTTGGAGCATGATACATTTTCAGTGGGCCCCGAAGTACACGACTATATCACTGCAAAGCTTTTTTCCATCCTTCTGAGCAATTTTTATGGGGCAGTCCTTCACACAGAGTTATTGTAAAGAAGACTTGTGTAGGTGGGATGCATTTCTTTCTTTGTTACTCTTCTGCTGGATTCTGGTAGGAGGTTGCATTCCTATTTCAATTCAGGCTTGACTCAGCTTAGAAGCCCTCATTTCACTGTGGTAGCCTCACAAAATCTGCACTGCTGTGTTCCATCTCAGAAGAAGATGGGTTGTAATGCGTATTGTGGGAAGGTGAGGTCTTGGAGAAGGAAACAGGGAACACTGCTGGAGGTCTAAGAAGTATAAACCGTGAGTGCAGGCAGAAGGAGGAGCAACACAACAGAGGAGAATGGAGGAGAAGAACACGCTAGACTAGGCTTAAGTCTACTCCACAACCTCGCACTGAGGCACTGAGCTCCTGTGTGTCCTCCTGTTGCCCCATCACCACTGGGGCAGTGTGGTGAGGGCAGCTGTGTCACAACCCCACAGTCTGGGTAAGCTCTGCAGTGTGGCACACTTGAGAACAGGGCTGCAGGAGAGCACCAGAAGATATATCTGTTAATGTTCCAACAGCCCAGGTGCAAAGCCTCAGACTGGAAGGAGGTCCTGGAATTAGGCAGCCCAGCACCACGGATTGGCACCAGGGCTAGGAGGCATGAGCTCTATTGGCACCCCACAAAAAATAGCTTTTCTAAATTCTACTTAGTGTATACCAGGTGCTTCATTAGCAAACAGATAAAGTGATGGGAAAAAAGTCAGAGGAAAACCTACCTGAAGCTGAAAGTGTTTTGTCTTGTTTTCTTTTTAACTGGAGACCTGCTGGAATCCAGAGATGACATTAAACTTCCTTTTATAAGAGGTAATTGAAAAGAAAAAGACGATCAAGGGATGAACAAATGGAGCCTTTTCTTACTGCTATATGAATAAAAAATGTTATTAATAAGCCCTTTCATTTCAAATTTCCACTCTGCAGTCACACATTTTGAATGTATAACTGCACATATGAAAATTTTTACCTCTTCACTGCACTACATAGGTTTTTGAAAATGTAAAAAGGAAGCACAGAAGGCATGGAGACATGTGACAGTGGGGATATAGATTTAATAAAAAACTCATTAACAATGGCTCTTTTGTTTCTCAAATTTCAGTATTTGTATAGCATAACCATTTCTTTACTAAGAAGAGCTAGTCTCATTTCGCTGGCCTGTGTTGTGGTTTCTTTTGGTTGGTGTTTTTTTTTTTGTATTTCAAACTAAAGAAAAACCTGAACTCTCCCAGGTCTGGAAAACAAAGGAATCTGCCTGGAAAACAAAGGGATCCACCTGGAAACTTTCTGAAATTCAGAAGAAAGGGAAATAGTAACATCTAGTGCTGTTTACGAGCATTTAGGCTCTTTCACCACATCACAGAACATCTACAGGATACAACCAAGATACCAGTCTCTTTTTGGGAAACATTAATCTTGCAGATATATTCTATCACTGCTTATCATTCTGTCTCTTTGTTGATGGAGAGATATTCAACAGAAGGTAAATATTCACCTGGAGGCAGCTATCTACAGGAGAAGGACATGATCTGAGAAACTTTGAATACCCAGCAGTGCACGGAAAGCCAAATGGTTCAGCTGTGGTGCTGCAGTTGGTAGGATATCGGATTGCCAGTTAGTGTTAAGATTCCCCAGTGAGACCCTTGGAGTGATAACCAAGGACTGGACAACCCAATAAGCAAGAAAGGAGAAGACACTACAAAAGGAGACATGAAAGGGAACAGAGAGCCGATGTTGCATACACAGTTTATCTGTGATAGGAAAAGAAGTACCCATAGAATCATCATAGGATCACTGAACGGCCTGGGTTGGAAGGGACCTAAAAGATCATCTAGTTCCACCCCCCATGCTGTGGACAGGGACATCTTTCACTAGATCCACATTACCCAGAGCTTATTCCAACCTAGCCTGAAACACTTCAAGGGCTGGAGCATCCACAACTTCTCTGAGCAACCTCTTTCAGTGCCTCACCTCCCTTCTGGTAAAGAATTTCTTCCTAACATGTAATTTAAACCTACTCACACTTTGAAGCCACTCCCTGTTGTCTTGTCAATGCACGTTCTTGTAAATAATCTCTCTCCAACACATGACTATGCATTTTTGAGTAATTCAAAGGAAAATCTAAATTGCATATTTAACTGTGATGAGTGTAATATGAAGCTCAGAAAGATAATGAACATAAAAATAAAGAAATAGGAGCAGTGAAAGCAGCACCCATGTGCTTCTGATTCACATCCAGCTGGTAAGACTTTTTAAAGCTAGAAACAGCAGCAGACTAGTAAAATAAGGATGAGAAGCAAGGAGAAGATAATTCAATGTCTTATGCCAAATGCAGTCTCATCCTACAGAACCTTTCTCTCTTTACATTCCTGTGGGAAAAACATTATTTTCATGTATTCATTTTTAGGTTTTAGGCTGAGTTTTTGCTAGATTACTCTGTGTCTTCAAAGACATGCTGACAGTATACTCATTTTGGTAGTCACAGTGCAAGGAGAAAGCAAGTGTTCTGAGGTGGCAAATATTGGTTTCTGAAGTAGTCTTTTGAGGAAATATTGAACTAAACTGGATTTGTCTCTCTGGTACATTTAGTGTGGTTAAAAGAAGATGTTTGAATGTGCCTGTCATAGACTGATACTGGAATTAGGACAAATTTAAGAGTTTCCTAGCATCCCTGATGGTCATGGTAAGGAAAAGCAAGTTTTACAAAGTCAATTGGATATACACTACAGCAATTTTATCCCTATTGTTAATTGTATTAACCTACAAAAGGATTCAAGGATTAATTAGAAATAAAGACCAGGAGATGAACTGAAAATTCTCAAGGGATGCACCGGTATGTATTATCCTTGAATTGTATAATAACTTGAATCCTTACTATTTCAGAGCAATGTGCTCACCTGAATGTAACCCTAATTGCCTCTTTATTCTTAGCTTTGTGGATTTGTACAGGTTGCTAATCATATTTCAGACCAGAACCACCTACCTGAAGAAACAAAAGTGGAAGAATTCTTAGTATCCTGAGAGGCAGTTATAGCACAATATTATTGAGATGAAAGTACGTTATGCCTGAAACCAAGAACAAACCACTCTTCTTTGACTAAAGTCATGTAGGATTCTTCTCCTCTGCTTGTACTCAGACTTTCCCTTAGGTAAAGCTTTAGTCAAAAGAGAAGTGATGCCTGATTAAAAGGTGGGAGAAATGAACTCAATGGCTTTCTGAAGGGAAAAGCAGACCTCAGAGTGCTCATTTGGATGAGTAACTGTAATACCATACAGTGTTGGTCTTATCTTCATCACTGATCTACCCCAGTACAGAGCACTACCTGGCACCTGTGAAAGGCTACAAAATACACCATCTAACGGAAGGTACCAGGGATTGACTTGCTGAGGAAAGATCCACTTTCCATCCCTGCCTCTTCTTGTGGCCTCTCAAAATGTTTTCTCAGTCTGTGGTTGCCTTTTTGTGCCACTGTATCTCCAAGTAATATCCTTAGAAACTGGGCATGCTCCATTTTAAAAAAGATGTGTTAAACATAAAACTAAAAAAACTCTGAAATACATATTGATAAGCTAAAAAAAAAAGGAAAAAAAAGAGAAGGCAGAAAAGTACCTTGCAGGCAGTGAGGCAGTGTTAAAAAAGGCAGTAGAATAAAACTTTAGATCTGTTTCTTTCATCCAAGCTCCAATTGAAATGACTGAGGAACCTTGCTCATTCATGTCAATGCAAATATGTAACTGTTGTATTTGAATATCAAATAGCTGTTATTTTATTTTTTTCATGCCAACAAGAATCTGATGTATTTTACTACTTCTGACATCACAACAGGAAAATTATTTTTAAATGTATCAGGAATTAATAGTAATAATCCTGTAATATTAGTAATATTCTTGTGTTCTCCCTGTTTTTAAGTTGAAATCTGCATTAGATTTCTGGATCTTCGGGTTCCTGATTCAACACCCACTCAGTGTCAATATTGCAGTTGACTACAGGGGACATTCTTGCAGCCCAGCAGTGACGAATCTTGATGTTCTCAGCTATTGAACAGATCTGAACACTGGACCAGCTTGCAATGCTCTCAGTAACTGCTGCATTCCCAGCACCAGCAGTGAGCCTGCCCACTGCTTGATACATACTGCATTTGTCATACAGTCTGGGCTGAAAGAGTAAAAATCTTTTATCTGTAGTTTCCAGCAAAAGAGGGGTGACCACCTAACTTCTCTCCTGATACTAATATGAACACTGCATGTACTGTTTGTAAGTGGTGACTGATGAGAGATTGTGGTGGGGATTTCTTACCTGAGGTAAGGATTTTATTGTAATGCCAAGTAGCAAACATTATTAGAGGGGTGGGTTTGAATTTGCAGTGCTTGAAGCTGTCTTAAAAAATGTATTAAAACAAAATAGGTTAAGGAGGCAGAAAGGTGGTGTATTTTAGCCCAGACTTTTAGAGGGGCTGAATAAACCCCCTCCCTTCCCAAGCGCTGTGAGTGATTCGTGGGCTCTTTTGGACCATTGGTTTTGGCTGTTTGGAAAATATTGAGTCTCAATAGCACTATGTGTTAGTCAGGTGGCTATATGGACAAACAGCTGGCAAGAGGTGTGACTCACAATTTTTACTGAAATGATATAGACAGGTACCATTTTTGCAATTTTTTTTAATTTATCTCTTTGCATTTCGAGAATGGTTTGGGGGTAGATGAAATGCCATAGTGCACATGAGTTAAATGTATGAAAACTTAATTTACATAATAACTACACAGTTGAAATGAGTGCTTGTCTCAGTGAAAATCTGGCAGAAGTCTTGGGCCCTATGGAATATGAGTCCAAATACATAGTCAGTGGAAAAGCTGTTAGTCACAGAGAGGCTGCATCTGCTGAAAGAGTTAATTGGGTTACTAACTTCAAAGAACATAATATGCCTTAAAATACCCTTCTCTAGGCTTCTTGGGCATGCTCTAAATGAACATGTGATTTTCTCACAGCTACCTGGGTAAATCTGTATAGCTCAATTAACTTCAGTTGATTTATGCCAGTTACACGAACAGGGGATCTGGACATAACCTAACAGCATCTGTACATCTAATAGTCCAGCTTGGTGTACGAAAATTGGGCATTATTCTGCATCAGCCATCCCTTTGTAGCTCAGATGAGTAGCAGAAGGATTTGTGAGTTATTAAATTAATTCTTTTTCTACAGAGTTGAATCTACACTGTCTCCCATGAGTTTCTACACTGGAAACCATTTCTTCTGCATACCATATATTTTCTGAGTAAAATATAAGATAATCTGACCATCCGTAATTTCCTTGTTATCTAGTTAAAGACACATCGCCTAATCATTTTATTCTTATCAATGAAAATTTGCACACTGCTGGAAATTGATTACCTTGCTTTTTCTTTCTAGTTTCTTAAATAATTTTAATTTTTATCTGTTGAACAAATTTAAATCCTAGAAATTAATTTAAAAATGAATGAGTCTAGATATTCATTTCAGTTCCTTTTTTAATGCAGACTGTAGGGTATAAATCTTGGCTTCTTTAGTATTCCTCTTGCATTTTATTATTCGTATAGGGCAACATTTAGGCCACTGAGTTGAAGCAAATCTGAAGTGTGATTATCTTCTCATTGAAATGCTTTCTATTGTGCCTATTTGTTTGATGTGTTTTTCTTGCACATTGTGTTTCTGATGGCTTTGGGGTAAAATAATCATTGTATGTCACCCATACTATCTCTTTTAATCTCCAGAAGATTAAGCATGTTTATTTAAAAACCCCTTTGATAGTGTCTTCACTAACTCAGCTATTTTATAAAATTGGAAATAATGAATCAGGGAGATGCAATTTTGATAATGCCATTTACACAACTTCTATGAGGCTAGCTAGCAAAATAACAGGAGCAAGTAAGTATCTGACAGACATACAGTGAGAATGGAAAAAATATTATAATTTCATGTAAGTTTTGAGGAGCTGGAAAAATACAGTCAGCAAAAGCATTTCAGTTAATGAATCATTCTTCAGGGACTGCTGGACTCAGAGGATAGGTCATGGGATCAGGAATGGTTCCTTTAATCTCTGTGTTACTGGTTCAAATATCTCTGATCACAGGTTCAAATCCAATATGGATAGACAGTAATTAAAAGTCACTGTAATTGAAGGGCTCTGTGACGATCCTTTTGAAATGGAGCTTCTGAAGAGATTGACACTGCAAAACCAGCTAAAAACCTAGAATACCTGGAAAAAATCACATGCTTCATAGATGGTAGAATGCTGAGATACTGAGTGTGTGTTGTTTGTAGTTGTCGTCAGGCAATCCGTATATGGCTATCACTTAAGGGACACATATCTGAGTTTGTGAAAGAAGGGTCTGCACAATCACTTGTGGAACTCCCTGAACCAAATGTTACATACTACTTGGAAGTCCACCCTACTCACCTGCAATTACAGCTCTTGCCTGGTGCTCACTTGGCTCTAGGTATACCCCTGGAACACCACTGCTCCTCACTCATCTTGAGGAGGTTGGTCAAGTCCTGGACTCTGGGAAGTCTCTAATGCCCAGATATTCTCTGCAAGCTGGAAAAGACAGGGCATGCTTTACCCTACAGGCTTCCTGAATGTCAGGTAATAGCTCAGTTGTGTGAGGCTTAATATTTCCCATCACCAGTCTGGAGTTTCAGACTACAAGAGGGAAATGGATGTTGCCAGTGCTGTGCCCCTGTGGTTTCTTGTGTTTAAGTTATCCCAAAGGAGGAGTGCAGAGGTGGCCATATGAGTGGAAAGGTATATAAAGGCAATCACATGCCAGTCAGCACTTCAGCAGGCTATCAGAAGTTGAGGTCTAGAAATAAAATCTGTAAGGCTGGAATATACTGAGGTTGTACAGCTGAATTGGTTATACCCAGCATTCAGCAATTTGAATTTTTACTTTTTCACACCCCCCCCCAGCAGTGCAAAATCAGAGAGGGAGACTCTTGAGTGCCAGCCATGGGGTCACACTGTCTACTTTCCCAAAAAACATTTATTGACAGAAGCCATTCTAGTTGGTCCAGGACAATGTTTTTCTATGATATGTACCTTTGTTTTCTGAAATCTTGTACAGTTTTAGTCTGTAAATTCAAATTCTCTGGAATTTGTATAAGACTGTGGAAGAAGTCTTGGGTTTTGTGCAGGACAGGATTCTCTAGCAACCAAATCAAAGTCTGAAGAGATGAATCTGCTTCAGCCATCTGAAACTGCAATTTGGCATATAGTGAGAACAGCTGAGACAGTGGGAGAAATTTCACTCAGATCCCATCCTGCTACCTGTTAAAGCAGTTCCATTTCTGCCCCGCATTTTGTTGTTTTCCAGAAAATAAACTTACCAAGCTACTCAGATTAGCTGTTCTCAGAAAATTGAGGTTATTTTTAAGGAACTATATATTCTTTTTCCTTAATAGGAAGAAAAAATGGAAGAACAAATGACACTCAGAAGAACATTTAAACAGGAATTGGGTATATTGTTATTTAAATACCGCAGTCCTTGCCTTGGTCCAAACATGAATAAACTATCCTCATAGCAGAGGGAAAAAAGTTGGCACATGTTCAGATATGTGAAAACACAAAATTTCCAATAAGCAAGACAGATCTTGCTGGGCTCTGGGAATTCTTGGCACAAATGACCTGTGTAATAAAAATCTGCATTACCTTCTTGGCTCAGAAGAAGTTAATGGCAAAACAGCTTCTAGCATCCATTAACTGTATTTAAATGCTGTTTATAGAGAAAGACCTAGATGCCTTTAGGGCACTGAGAAGCAAGATATAAATACATGTTAGCCCTTATCAACATGCATACCTGTAACAAACTGCCTTCAGGGATTGAAGGCTGGAGTCACATATTTCAAGTGTCACTGATAACTATATGTGTTAAAAGAGCAGCCTATCACAGGAAATATACTGCAGGGGATGTTTCTGCATTTGAATGTGAAATAAGGTCTTCTCTTAATGATCAAGTTCTTGGACCTTTCAGTTTTGTTGCTTGAAACACCAAAACAGAGAAATTATCAATTATTTTCACATCAAAGAATTTATATAAAAGTTTTGGAAATAAAGGATTTTCAATTTCTTCTTGCTCTTAGAAATTTTGTCTTCTTCTTACTCTAAAAAAATCCCTGTAAGTCAAATCTTACTTTTTACTAAGTCTTCTTTCACAAAGTATTTCTTGCTTTTAGAAAAGTTTGTAAACATCAGCAACAGACCCATATGATTCTTTTTTCATTTGGAAATTTTTGCTTGGGCTGAGTTTGGAAAAACTATGACTAGAGAAGGAAAATGTAAAAAAAAAAAAATCAAAAAAGGCATATTATATGCCTTTTGTTTTTGTAATACATTTAGGGATAGAAAGCAAAAAAGTATAATGAAAGGAGAAAAGCAGTTCTGTAAGCAGTAGATTGAGTGTGTTCATTTTCCTATGTATTTTATTTTGTGGTTGTCTAGTGCTCTGGTGGAAAATCCCTCAGAGCTGGAACATTTGAAAACTTCTATTTCTTGAATGAACTCTTTGATGTGTAAATGGCTGAACTCACATTGCTGTCTCTTCTTTCCAGAGCTACTGATAGGGTCTCACACTTTCTGCACAGCCTCTCAAAGTCTGTTCTGAAGACGGCCAAGAAATTTGCAAAACCTTCATTATTTCCGAGGACTCTGTATCATTGTCAGATTTGGCTGAACTCAGGTAAGAGACACAAAATTGAGGAAGGAACACACAAACCTTGTGCTGCCCTATGCAGGCAGCACACATAGATCTATAGATCATGACCTTTCATGAGTAAAAATGAATTATTTTTTGGTTTAAATCATGTTTCAATTTTGCTTCAGATTTCTTGTAAAATTTAGCCAAAATATAGTTGAATGACATGTAATAGCCAATTTTTCCCCTTTTTTAATTTCTTTTTTTTTATTTTTTTTTCTGTCATAAAGTTCAGTCTGTTCTTTAAGAAACAGAAAATCAAAGAAATGTTCCTCCCTCCTCTGACCTCAAAGCCTTTTGTTTGGCCTTTCCTGAGCTGATCTGGAATGGCATGGGTTACTGAAGACTCCCAGTTCAGAGCTCTTTTTTGCACCAATGAGAAGTTTGTCATGGGTTTTGCTACAGAGATCAGGATGGCTCACGGACCTAGTCTGTGAGTACAGGTGGGAATGAACTGTTTATTACCAGACAGCCAATAATATTGACTGAGATATATCAAATATCATTTGCTTTTGCCTGTCATTTAGAAAAACTTTGATCATTACTTCAACTATAACTTGTAAACCATCTTTTGAAGAAGTGTTTTTTTCTGTGGTGTAGACAGAACAAATATTCCCTCTGAGATGAAATCCTACACTTGCCTCTGTACAAGTACATGCTCTCCTTACTCCCTCTCACCATCAAAAGTTATTCTGACAAAGTGATGGGACTTCACATGGCAAACATTCCACAAGAAAGCCAAAGCAAAGAGCTACTTGACTTACTGGTGCTATCACTCCTTGAAAGTAGTAAATTGTTACAGAGACATGATGATAAGGAAGTGCCTCTAACACATACCAGGAAGTAAAATTTAAAGGTCTTCTGTCTTGCCAAAGATCCAAGAAGGCTGGCATCTGCTTCAATATCTACGGCAAAGACCTTTGTATGGACACAAATGTCAAGCAGTGGATCTTTGATAGTAGCTGGAGGCAATACTTCTGTCTCCTGCGTTTTGCTAATTTTCTTTTTAGGTCAAACTCAGAAGTAGAGCAGCCTGGCTTGCCTGACATGCTTGCTACAGAAGTTTCCCCTGCTGAGGTTCCTTCCAAAAATGAACAGGAGACCAACCTGCCCCAGATGGAGATCACAAATAGACTGCTAAGCGATGCCTCTGCCAGGTTGGCATGGGCTGCTTTAGGGTCTCATTGTAAGGCAGCAGAGATGGTGGTGGTAGGCAGCCATGTGTTCTTTGCTCTGGTAGATGTAGCTTGTCCTTCTTCCTTGCACTTCGCTCTCCTCAGCTTGAAAAAGGCTGCTATTTTTTTCCCTCCAGATATACCAAGGAATAACATTATAACGTAGGAAAGCATATAAGCCAATCTGGTGCTTGATTATAGCACCTCTTCCCTCAATATCAAAGATGGGCAAGACCATCTAAGTATAATGAGGATTTTGTATCAATACAGCTATATAGGTATAGATAAATAAAGACATACCTATGTAATATATATATAGGAAAATCACTTTAGGGTGTCTCTTCCACTCAGACCATCAGTTTTTGGCTCATGAATGGATCAAGCAAGTATTGCATGGGGGCATCAAAACACAAGCAATCCTCTTAGCACAAGCACTTCCTTCTAAAGAGGAGATCGCTGTGGTGACCTCCACTTGGAATGCTCTCCTGAGCTCCAGTGTGGCACTGGATTCCGATAGCCCATGGATAAGAGGATCCCTTGCAGCCCACTGAGATAGCCACATTTGTACTTCTGCCTCCCAAGGTTTGGAAAGCAGGCCTGGGCCATGACATCCTGGATGGATAGTTGCATGTAAGAGTTGTGGTCAACATCTCATTGTCCATTTGGAGACCAGCGATGAATGGTGCCCTCAGGGGTTGATACTGGGGCCAATACTGTTCAGCATCTTTGTCCGTGACATGGACAGTCAGATCAAGAGCACCTCCAGCAAGTTCTCTGACAACAAGCTGTGTGGTGCAGTCAACATGCTGGAGGGAATGGATGACATTCAGAGGACCTTGACAGGCTTGCAAGGTAGGCTGACGCAAATGTCATGAAGTTCAACAAAGAGAAGTGCAAGTTGCTATACCTGGGTTGTGGCAATCACAGGCACACCTACAGGGTGGGTGGAGAAGGGATTGAGAGCAGCCCTACAGAGAAGGACTTGGGGGTAGTGGTTGATGAAAAATTCAGCATGAGCCAGGAGTGTGTGCTTGCAGCTCAGAAAGCCAGTGGAATTCCTGAGCTACAACAAAAAGAGCATGGCCAGCAGGTCAAAGGAGTTGATTCTCTCTCTTTGCTCTTGTGAGACCTCACCTGGGATATTGGAACTCACAGAGTTGAATAACCCATTGTGGAACTTCCCCTGTCCTGAGGGAAGTACTGGACATTCCCACCTGAACCTGAGCATATATAATCTTCAGGTTTTGCGACTTCTAGTACTACTCATGGGATCCAGAGTAGGACCAGATCCACAACAGCACTGCGACTGCCATTCTTGACCAGACTGTCACCATCATCCTCACCAACAGGTTTTCCTTTCCTTCTACTTTGCACTCAGGGAGACCATGTGGCTCTCAGCACAGGCGCTAATGAACACCATTCTGTTACTGTCCCAGGGTGTTGAGTTATACCTATGTCTTTGTGGGTTAAACCAGTTTTTCTCTGTATCTTTGTATTTATTGTAATCTTTTAAGTAAATTGTAACTTATAATCTCTTTTGAGTTGGGTTTTTTCGGCCTGCAGATTTACCTTTAAACCAGCACATGGGTACAAACTGAAAGAGGTGACATTTAAGTTAGTTATTGAGAAGAAATTCTCTACTACGAGGGTAGTTAGACTCTGGAACAGTTGCCCAGGGATGCCAGGGATGCTGTGGATGCCCTAGCCCTGGCAGTGTTCAGGGTCAGGTTGGATGGTGCCTCCAGCAACCCAGTCTACTGGGACACGTCCCTGCCTGTGTCAGGGTGGGTTGAGACTAGATGACCTTTAAGGTCCCTTTCAACTTCTTTATGATCCAGCATGGCCAGAAACCAGACAAATCAAGCCTGAGAAGAACACAGAAAAGACAGATTCTCCAGATCCACAGAGTGACTAGCCTTTGATGCTCTGGGGTCACCTGTGAGAGTTAACACAGACACTGAGTGATATTTAAAAAAACTCACAACATCCAAGTGTATTACGATATACCAAATAAATGTATCACAGTATTGCCTCTAGCTATCGGTAGCAAGAGATGACTACTAACTCTCCATTAAAAATGTTGTTTCACATAAATAAGAGTATTTTGCAGAAGTTGATTTTTTTACTTTTTACAGGGAAATTTCAAAAATTCAAAATATAATGCTGAAGGATTTAATTTTTATCGGTTGTTTAAAGCATTGTAAACAATGGCTATACATTATCTGTGTATAGTATTAGGTATACTAAAGATGTACTGTTACAACACTGAATGTCATATTAAACTGAAATGAAATAATTCAGGAGAAAATATTTTAAAATTATCCTTTGCTGAATTTTTTTAAAGAATTGGCAATGGTAGAAAATGGTTATTTTAGGAATAGACTTTATTCTAACTGGGAATTAGAATTATTGAAAAGGAGAATAGTCCACAAGAAAATACGTTCCCAGCTGGCTCTTTCCACTGGTTTAAATGACTTAGTTTAGACACTGTTGAAACAATCCATGGCAAAGTCATTAGACAGCAGTAGGAATCTGTACAGGTTATAGAGTAAGTCATGGATTGCTGTTTTAAATACAGAGGGACTGCATGGGAAGAAGGAATAGTTGATACATGACCTCAGCTGAGTGGAATGAGTTTACCTTCCTGGGTGTAGGTGACAGTAACAGAAATAGCATTAATTATTGCACTTCAGCATCTCAGCTGAGGTCTGACACAGCAAAGCAGGGAAGCCTCCTGTGCTGCAGGCTGACTTGGGCTTGTTCCATTGTTAAAAATTTAGCTTCCCTATTCCAGGTCCAATCCAGGTTTTACTAGCACTGTTGCTGTGATGCCAAAGAAAAAGCTAAGAGATCTGCTTAATAACTAGCAAGAATAACAAGAAAGCATCAGACTAGGTAATTGGTTAGAGGTGGTACCCTGGGAAGACAGAGGCAAAAGGCAGTGAGCTGTAGCCAGACACAAAATCCAAGGTATCAAGCAATCAGCACTGGATTAGTAATCAAGGTAACTTTAATAATTTAACTGCAGTGTTCACAATTATTTAACCATGCTATCCAGAATACAAAGTTAATGGTGATATAGTGAATGAAGCCAGAAGAAGAGTTACAAAGAAAAAGTTTGTATGTGCCAGCACATAAAAGAATCTCCATTGGAAAAGGTCAATGTTCAAAATTTTTGTTCTCGCTTTCTTGTTTCTTGAAGAACTGAAAAGGCAAACATTTAGGTTTTGGTAGTTCTTATTTGCTAGCTATGAAGGGAAGCTGGGCTGTTTCAGAAGTTCCTATTGACAGCTGACTTACAGAGTGTGATAGATCGACATATTTTGCTGTCTTTGAAAACCAAATAAGAAACTATTTACAAGACATAAGTGAAGGAATGGATATGAGCTACAGAACACCCTCCCAAAATAAACAAACCCCTCTCTGCATGCCCTGCCCTCAAAATCTGCCTTCATCCAAGTCAGCATTATGTTATAATTCAACCTAATTCATGGAGGTTGTAAAAAGAAGTAAGAAGTGAGAACATAAGGAATATTGTAGCTAAGAACAGGCTCTGAAAATTTATTTTATTGCTTGCCTACACACTGAGTCGTACCACTCTACTGCTGTGATTAAAATGGTAGAACCTCTCTCTAAGGATTACACCCACTACTTTATCACTGAAGATGCTTGCCTGAATAAAATCCATGATTGTCCTGTGTTACACTATCCCTCTGTGAAGTCAAATTCTTTTCTAGAAGTGACAATGTAAAATGGCTGCTGCTTTTACAGCTGGCATGCTTTGTATATATACTCATAGGCAGAACTTTTGCTGCAGTGACAGACAAATGGATTTTTACAATACTTTACTTGCTCTAGCATAGAGAAGTCCATACAGTCAGGAAAAAAATGAATAAGATTTGGTTGTGCCTCACATGTCCTGAGTGAACCACTCCCGCAAACTCCAATTGCAGCAACACATTCTGTTAATTGCACTGTGCAAACAAGCTACAGAGTGTGAGCTAAAGGAAAATTTAAACTCCTAATGAAAACACATATTTATAATACATACTGTGCACTGCTCTCAGCTTCAAGTTGCAGTGACCCACCAGATCAATTCTGGCAGAGCTTGGAGCCCTGTGAATTCCTTCTGAGCTGGAAATTCTGAAGATCCTAAGTGCTCACCAGCTGCTGGGGATATTTTCGTTAGCTCTGGGCTAGTTCTAAGTGCACACTACTGAAAATGGTTTCTGCTCCGATTGACAGCACTTCTTTGAAAGAACTATATTTAAGAAGCCCAGTGGAGGCACTAAGGTGGTGGTGGTAGTGATGGAACTGTAATGTTTAGGGTTTGCCCAGTTTGTGTGCAAAAACTATGTCAAGCTAGATTTTCATCTGTGGGAAGCACGTGAGAAAGGATCCAGAGAATTTGGATACTAATGTCGTCCTTACATTTCTAAGTGCATTGCAACTGCTGGTGCTAAACCTATATTGCTCATACCAGGTAGAAGGGTAACCCATATTATCTTGGACCTTAAGGAAGAAAAAAATGTTAGTCCTATAGAGGGGCTAAAAGCAAGGCTTTTGTCTCTGTTGCATAAAAAATGTAGTATGAACAATACCACTCAACTTTTTGACTGGAAGCTTCATCTACGTAACAATGCGGTTCTTGTCATTAGCTATAGCACTCCAGGGCATATTTTCTGAGTTAACAAAAATATTAGGCATGCTATTAATACCACCCATTTCACAGGATGATGCAATAAATGATTTTTGTACTGCTCCCCTTCTGCATTACTTCATATGCTGTTCCAGTTCTCATATAAGTGAAATCTCTAAGTATTTCCTGTCCTGAGCCCCTACCTTTGTGCTGGCAGTCAAACCTAAGGAAAAGCTGAATAATCATATTTTCAGCAAAAACAAATGTCTGGCTGAACCCAGTGGTTCAAGGTATGAAATTTGATAATTGACCATACAGTGGGCTTTGTGCAATGCATACGTAAGTAGCATCTTTCAAGGCAATATCTGTGCTCCCTTGCACAACTAGCAGGGTGGTCTGGGCTCCCAGAAGAAAAACAGGGCTTCTGCCTCCCTCTCACTGCCAAGCCTCTACTAGAGAACTAAGTTATTGAAAAGTGAGTTTATTTGGGTTTTTTAACTCAAAGGAAAAGATAGCTACAGAAAAAGTGGTCATGGTTGTTTTATATCCTGTCTACTTAATCTCCTCTGTGCCTATACTGGGTCTACAGCAGTGACACACTAACAAACACTGCTTGATCAGACTATACTCCTGATGTCTTTTTCTTTACACTTTCTGCTCACTAACTGTGACCTTCCCATGGATGTACTTAGGTGATTTTTTCCTGCCCATTCCTGTTTATCATGTCCTCTTCTTTCAGTACTTATCTTTGAGGAGCAGAAACCAGTCTTGGCTTGCTACTGAGAAAAACAGATACAAAGATGGGCCCTCTGCATCTCCCTCTGAGGACCTCATATCATAGGCGGCAGAGGAATTGGCACTAAATTTCTGTAACCAAACACCTTGAGGCATGAGCTCCATACAGCATCAGTAAGTACTGATAGGCAAAGACATGCAATACAAGAAGTCACTGAGGAAAACTGCAGAGCTGATGCTGGCAGGTGACTAGAAAGACCTAATCCCTTTGGATCTGGACACAGCCAGATGTTGAAAGGATCAGTCTCTGGTTTATGAAGAAAATTTTGATTCCTGCCAAGATCCCTTTATTGTTTCAGACAAATTAGCTAAAAAGACTTGTAGTTACAGGTCAGTTTTATTTTTTAAGATGATCTTCGGAAAAAAGAGCTTTCTTTGCTGTCCTTTTGATACATGTGTTTGTTTTTGTCATGCACATACTTTCCATACTGAAAGATTGAGTAGCGTTGCTCTAGGATGTCGAATCTCCTCTGGATTTCAAACATGCTACATCAAATCCACCTTGGGATGAATCTCCATGATGGAAGAAATGATGCCTTCAATGATTGTAGTGAAACTAATTTGAAATATATTTACCGATTTAGCAAGACTGATAAGCTCTGGAAAGTCTTCAAAAAATTTAGGATGCTTAGAAGAAACCTGGTATAAAAAAGAAAATTTTACTTATATAAAATATATCAGGATATCATGGATGGAAGAGTAATTCAGACCATTAACTATGGTGGTCAAAACAGATTTAGGACTCAATAGTGTGCTGAGCAAGGTAAACTGCTTATTAGCCAGTGCAAACTGCACCAGAGGCTGTTTTCAGATATGTTTAATGGTCAGGGATTCAGCATTACTGTCATATCTGCTTCTGTCCTTTGCCTGTCCCTACAGTATGTAGTGATATTTTAATATTGTATAAAGCCTATTTAGTGCCCAAGTGTCCCATCATTACCCTTTCCTGTTAGCATATGAAACATAGTGTCATAGCAGTCCTACTGAGAGCCTCTAGGGGCTACTGCAGTTCAATAAATCACAATAAATAACATGCAAAACTGGTTTTGAGTCTGGTATCGGGTGTGTTAATCTATAGAGCACTATCTTGGACTTCAGAGGAGTTACATGCAATGGAATTTTGCCCACTGAGCTTTTGCTGACTGCTCTTGCATTGCCATGAAGGATAAGGATAAAGGATGGCAGTGAGTACAGACTATTCTCTTAGGACACAGTGTTTTGTCTTGTTTTCCTGGGGGAGGAATTAGTCTTTCAGTACTCTTTCTTGCTTTGTTCCCTCTTTTCTGATAATATTATAAAAGTAGCGTCTTTATCTCATGCTAGGTTCTGCACAGAACATGCCAAATTTGTGTACATAACAGCTATTTCGCTCTTTGCTAATGCCTTCATGAAATTTGCTTTTATTTGAGTTAATAAGAATCAATGTTTTACTAATTTGCTCTTTAAAGATACCATACACCCTTGATAATTCTCTCACACCACATGGGGTTTGGTTCACTGTGAAGTGTTGCACGCATCATGCAAGGCACAGCAAGGGAGCGTGCATGTGAGAGAAGGGGCAAACTTGAGAGCAGCGTATTTGAGAAACTTAGAATTTAGGAGGAAATCTCTACAGGATATCAAAGCAAATTTCACTCCAAGAAGGTTTCACTGTGTCAATAGATGTAGCACAAAGGCTGCCTGTTGTTTCACAACAATGAATCTTCTCCAGCCTATAAATAATGTAAACACAAGTCTCAGGATTTTTAAAAAATTCTGCTAGCTGGAGGCTACTTACCCAGCATGCCTCCTTGCTTACAACTTCCACTACAAACATATATTGTGTTTGTTTGCAGACAAACAACAGCTTTCCCAACTCCTGCAATTAACCTCTAGTACATATTAGCAGCAGCCTTTTAAGCAGCTTTTGCATCCAGCGATGCTGGGCAGTGTGGTTGTGGAGTGGTGGGCTCTCACACCACCAAGAAGTGAGTTTCTTGGCATGAGGTGTGTGTTGCAGCCCCTTTGCCATACAGTGCTGATGAGTTACTGCAATCAGCTGCTCGTCCTTTGGCAAGCACCTGATCTTCAATTAAACTCCCTTAAAGCCATTTATAAAGATAAAATGAAAAAGTGCATTGAGTAAAAGTGTTACTAGACCTTATATAGATTTTGGGGATATAAATGGGGTCTACACAGAGGAGTGGATTTGTAAAATTCGGGGTTTTTGTTCAAAGATAGAAGGTCATCCTTAGAGTGACAGGGCATGAACTTTCAACATCTCCACAAGTGAAGATGAGTGCCGTTACTGCTTGAGCCCTCCTTGCATTTTGTTTGTCTCTCATATGCATCCTGTGCAGATGCAGTAAGCCCAGGGGAGAGACCTAGTGCTTAGGCTAGCCTGTCTTGACAAGGTTGGGGCCCCTTCTACAGCATGGAGTCATGCGCTTGGACTATGGCAGGATGCAAAGGGCACATACCTTGTGCTTGCCCCTTCCTAAGAAACAGTCTTATAGGAAATACAGGTTCTTGTCCCTTTTCTGTTCTATCTGCTCCGATCTCTAGAGCCAAGGTGTACTCTATGGCAAGTGGTTGTTTGCATAGTTTTTAGAATCTCATTAGTTTGCAGATGTTTAGAAAGAGGATTTTAGTGTAGTTAGGAATATGGAATCCTGAGCATTTATACAGCTTACAGAAAGGAAAACAAAAGTCAAGACACTGATGCAGTGTGGGCAACAAGGGAGATTTTGATAGCAACTGTGAAGTCAGGTACTTGAAATCCACTTTCTTTCAATTCCAGCTGCTTTCACTTTTTCTTGGAACGATCCTGAAATACGTTATTCAAAAAATCAAGTTTAGGTCAAGAACAATTTAGTCTATAGCTCTAATACACTTAACATGAAATATTTACAATGATGAAAGGCTTCTCTTCAGGACCTGAGTCTTAGTCATTTCTAAATATCATCAGAGTTTCTCTTTGTTGTTAGGCCCTTGGTTTTCCTGGAGGCTATTTTCAAATAAACAAGAAGTTGCCTTTTTTTTTTTTTTAAAAAAAGTAATCTATTTAAAAACACATTTTGGGGTTCAAGAAGTAACAAAGAGTTCACTCTAATACAACATAATAGACCGAGACTATAATGTATAGTCCACATCAGAGAGCTGGATTGAGTTGGGATCAGTTGAGGGACAACTGCAAGCCCTAACCATCCATCAGATTTTCAATGCTGTATGGAAAAAGGCATCCATCCAGATCTTCCCAGTTCTCTGAATCTTGACTGACAGGTGCTCATCCTCACCATGACAGCAGCACAATAAACTACACAATAATCCTGTGACCAGACACAGAGGGAAAATTCCCGTCTCCCTTGCTTCTGGCTGATTTACTCAGGACAGAAAGGATGTAGTTTCTCGGACAAACTATGACTGAACCATTGAGGCAGTGATATCCATTAAGGAGCTTTGAGTCTGGCTTTTGCGTAATCATGAAGCATATCTGAAAATATAAGCAAGAAAATGCCTGGAGTTGCATGAATTTCAGAAAGCAGAAAGGAGGAGGGAAGGGTCACCAGGTCACATGATGTCGTTGTTAGTCCCCCAGAAGGTGAACTAGCTCCAGCCTTTTGTTAGCTCTTTAAGATATTTCAGGTGTACATCCAATCTCCAGACCCTACATATCCAGCTGAAGTATTACTTCCTTACTGCCCAAGTCAGGTTTTGTGTTATACAAATGCTCTACAGAAATATCATTATAAATCCATAGCTGAAAGGGCCCATGCATCTTAAGTGCTCTTTCGTTTTCCACCTCTGAATATTCTGCCAGCAGAGATTTAGAACATTGGCTCTGTAAATGCTTTCATGTCAAGACTAAAGGCAACACTTGTTTAATTCATTCTTTGACCCAACAGCAGCTTTATCTTAGGTTATCACTTGTTAAGCGCTCTAGAATGTTTTAAACATGAAGAGAGCTGCTGTGTATATATATCCAGTGTATTGTATTTTACTTGTACAAATTTGACAGTAGTGATTCATAAACATCGAAACCATTTCCTTTCTGTGCTGCAAATTATGCTTTAGCTCCATTCACAGGGTGTGTAACTCATTCTAGACAAAAGAAAATACAAAAGAAAATTGTATTTATCCTCCATCCTATTTGTAATTCTTTATTGTAGGTCATAAGACGTTACAGATTTATATACACCTGC
The DNA here is from genome assembly GCA_013396695.1 of Sakesphorus luctuosus. Classification (NCBI taxonomy): domain Eukaryota; kingdom Metazoa; phylum Chordata; class Aves; order Passeriformes; family Thamnophilidae; genus Sakesphorus; species Sakesphorus luctuosus. The sequence goes on along the minus strand of VWZD01005522.1, from coordinate 11,551 downwards.
TTGTGTGTATGGATTTTTATACATCCTTGTTTGTATAAAGGAAGTTTTGGTGTGTATCTAAACATACCTTTATGTATAGCTTGAGTGCATATGTATTTGTAACTATAAATACAAACACACATAAGGACAACTGTAGCAATTATATACACTGCAGTGTAAATGGAGGACTGGATTTATACATCAGATGTACTGCAACATTAGGATAACAATGAAAGTTTGCTGTACATCAAAATAATTTACTCTGTGTAAACCCATGGGTTCTGAAAGCATAGGATTTATCCTTCAGTTTTCAAAAACCTACAACTGTATTCAAAATCAACATCTAACAATGATCTCCCAGAATAGACGTCAACAGAATCCTTTTGAATTTACATCCAATAACATATATCAGAAACTCAAAAGTATTGTAATAGAGAGCCACAAGACTCTTGATATCACTCTGTGTATTTGCTCCCAACAACAGTGTTGTCTAAACCATATGAAAGATAATTTTTCTCCCAAACACCCCATTTTTGTGTTGTAGTCTGATTCGTCCCTCCCTGAAGGTCATAACAAGATCTGAGTACTTGCCATCCTCTTATTACCTCTTTAAAAAACAAAAACAAAAACAACCAACAACCAATCAAAACCATAATAAAAACAACAACCAAAAAACCCCCAAACCAAATGAGCAATTCGGTGGGAGTGTAGAGAGAGCCACAAATTCTTGCAATACATCCCCCAATCTAGGTAAGCAGGGGGACTAAGGACTGCAATGCAGACACAGCATTTCAGCCCTGCGCAGAGAAGTGAATGTTATTTCAAATAGTTTAGTTTCAACATCCATCCCATCTTCTAGTTATTCACTGTGACATCTGCACAAAAATATTTAATAAACACATAATATTCTAGAATGAAACTTCAAAGCTCAATGTCTGTTCAGGAAACATACCACCTGCTCCTTGGTAATACCACCTACAAGAAGTACATGCTACACTCCTTGGTGTACTGGTGACTTCCAAGCCAGAGATGGGGAAGCCTTCAGCTAACAGTGGCTGCTGCTGGCTGTGCTGCGTCATAGCAGCTCAAACAACTTCTGTAACCCAGTGATGATCAGCTGGGACATGGGCACTGATGGCAGCAGACCTCTGTCAGATGCTTTGGCACCAAGTAATTTCTCAACAAGATATGTTAACAGGAGTAACATGAAGAAAATGCTCTGAATGGGAGGACAGCTAAAGTTAAAGCTCCACCAGGAAGATGTTTTAGAAATGTGGTCGACAGTTAGACAAGGTTTAAATGATCTGCAAGTAATAGTTGCCAGCAGCAAGAGGGATACTTAGAAGAGATCTTTCTTCTTGACACATGCTTGTTTTGAAGCACTTTATGGTTTCAATAGTTCTCAGTTAGTGCAGGCAGCAAAGCCTATGAAAATACAGCATAGAACTGCAGAATGTGCCACATGCAGAATTAACTGGTTGTGGCTGGGGTACAGGATAAAAGGCAAGGTGAGAAAGAACAGTATGCTAAAGTGAGTTGGAACTAGCCATGAGTAATACAACCAGCAGAAGATGTTACATACAATGTTATACGGCTCCACTAGTCACAGCTGTCAAAAAGTTAGATGTCTATTTTAATCTAATCCCTCATGCTGAGGCTGGTGAGTCACTAACACAAAAGACAGCTCCAGAGGTTAATGAATCCCAACTATTGGAAAATTGCTTAAAACAGAGGCATCTGTCTTCTCAAAGGAGCAAAACCAAATACCATGGATGATACCTCCTTACTTTTTCCTACTTTTACCTCACTTTCCAGCTGGACTAACATGAAATGAATTCCACTTATGATCCAGGCGGATGTTCATAAGAAAAGAACAGCACTCTAACACAATGGACATGCTGGAACAGCCAAAATCCTCTGTTTTTCATGTGTGATTGGGGTAAAAGGGAAATAAATTTCTAAAATACTCCAACACAAGGCACTGTGGAAGGTGGAGACAGTGGTAAGCATTTCTGCTAAATTTTTGGTTCTATGCCATAAAAGTTAAAAAGGTTTTAACCCTTTATCCATAACCAAAATATTAAGCCCCAGACAAGTTGGATTGAGGTCCATGAAGCACAAAACATCATAAAAACCTTCAACTGCTGTAATTTTAGTTTCTCTTTCAAGTTCAGAAGGGCTTCTACTTAAATTTGCTGCCATAACTCATAACAAAGGAAAATCATAGCTCACACTGAACAACAGCNTTGTACACTCAGTGTTAGTAATTTCAATAAGTAGATAAATAAATTGACTGTCAGTCCTGCCTTATTGTTGCATTAATGTCAAAGCCATGAAAAAGAGAAGTATGGAACACAGTATGCTTCACTAGCACTGAGGCAATGATATCTTTTTAGAATGTGAGTAGAAGAAATTATTTCAGATGTATATTTTGAATATCTATTTGGAGCTATCATTTTGCAGTGAATAAAATGGGTTTTATCCTTGCTTAGTCTGCAATCAAGTCTAGCTTTATGGCTTAGTAGGCTCATGTTCTCATCGCTTTAACTTTCTTGCTTTTCAGGGGATCAGTCTCTCTTTGCTGCTCACATTGAGTAGGCAAACTTGCAGATTTCAATCCTGCTGGCATTTTTCTCTGAAGTGATGAGCTATAATGTACCTTTTGGCCTGGCAAAGAAATTGTGAGTCTAGGAGCTTTCCCTTCAGACAGTGTAGGACCTCAGAGAGGGGCTGATAGTGAAGGAACTTCACCATCAATGTCATTACAAACAATGCGGATCCTTAGCAAAATGCTTGAAACACCATGCAGAGAACTAAATTAGCCATGGCAAGAACAACATCAAAACCCAGTCTATAACCATTTAGGAAAAAAATATTCAGATGAAAGCAATGAGACTAAATAACTTGAACTTGAATGGAGTTATCTGGGGGTTTTGTTTCCTTGCAGGTCATAAAGGAAGGAAAAACTGTGCTATACCTTTGATGTAGTTTTAATAAATATTTAAAGTCCCTTCAATTACTGTCTGAGTAATTACTGTGGATGCAAATAAAATGTGGAACAACAGAATGACTTTCTGGGCTTCCTCAGGGGAATGTACTTTGGAAGTAGCGGCACTATACTGCATGTGAGGCAACTACAAAAGGAAAAGAAGAAAGCTGTGAATAGTAGAGGTTGTAAGCCTCTCCAACACACTACATTGCTAGGTGTGCATGTAGGAGAGTCTACACTAGCACTACAGCCCTCAGCTACTATGATTTGCCAATCAGTTTTGGAAACTATACTTTATTGCTCTTTCTGCCCTGAGGTAAGTGTGCATACCCTGCTGCCTACTTCTGTGAATCCTTTACAGCAAAAAAAAAAAACATAGCCATGAGAAACAAACAATGTTTTCAAGCCAAAATACGGACAGAGAGACTTGTGTTTGTAGTGAGAAATTAATTCCAGGGATCATTTCAAGCACATCTTATGCTTTGATCCACCGGTTGCCTTGTTGTGACCAGCCTTTTGCAGAGGCACACGATGATCCCTCTTGTGATTCCCTACAGTACTTCAGCAACACCACTTCTCTCAGGAAATCCGTCAAGGCTTCATGGTAGCTGTTTCTAAGCCATTACAGCTGATGAAAATATTTCAGACTGTTTTGGTGAAGAATGCTGAAGGGTCTATATGCTGTCTTGAATAAGGCTGATAGATATCACCAAGAACATGGATTAGTCATATTGTTCTCTCATTGTAGAGGTCCAAGAACTCATTTAATTCATACTGAAGAAGAGATACATCTTGTTGCCTCACTCCATCTCCCAGTCTATCAGCAGGACAACCCTGCAATCTCCATGATGACACAGCAGTAAGGTCTTACTCTCAGTTTTTTTATTCATTAGGTCAATGTTCCCTGTGTAGTTACCCCTTCACCTAACTCTGTGGCAAGATTGGATTATGCATCAGTGGACTCTATAATCTGCCATTTTTTTTAAGAATTGTATCATTCTATAATCTGCCAAGTTTTTAAAAATTGTATCATCACACACTGCGTGGACCTGTCCTCTCAGTCTCAGGGAATCAAGTACCAATGACTCAACATCATGCAGGTACACAGTCATCTCCTGTGATGCTGCTGTCCTCCAGTGAATCTGAAATGTGTTGGTCTTAGCAATCGTAGAACTTTCCTAAAACTTAAAACTGCAGACAATGGTTTAAATACTTCATGCCTCAGTCAAGCCAGTTGAAAGACTGAGGAATACTGAGGATGATGGACAAACACTGGAAATCAGAACATGGGTGTGGGAGTCATCTTTCTGTGATTCAGCTTGCTGTTTTGCATTTTATAGTTTCTTTCAGCAGTCAGCTGCTTTAGGGGGCCTGTATGGGGAATGCTGTGCTTCCTTTACTCCTATTTCCATAGACAGGGCAGTGTCTGCTACTGACTGTTGATATTCACATTTCTGTTTTGGATAATGCAACCCACATCAGTTAAAGCTTGTGAGTGACAGGGAAATCTGCACAGGAAACAGGGTCCTTCTGTTCTGCTATTGCTAGTTAAGAAAGACTCCCTTTCTGATTGTCATTCCAGTGGTCCACAGCTCTCTCAGTTTATTAGGGCTATATTTGTTATCTCTTGCCTTCTTCTGTGACTCAGCAGCAAACAGGGTGAGATTAACAAACAAAAGTAAAATTACATCAGCAGTTGTCAAATAGAAAAAGACAAAGCTGACAAAGACTTTAATGACTTAATGCTTCTAAGCAGATCTTGCAAGTAAGAGAATACACACACACACACATCCATGAAGGGATATTCAAGATGGAATTTTAAAACAGTTGCCAGCATCCTTGTCTTGGCGAAAGAAAAGTCACTGCCTGTCTCAATAGCACCTTATATTTCAAGTTCAGCTGATCAAAGATGAGCACAGAAGAATGAGTAAATAAGGACTACTCAGATGGGAATTGATCTAGGTTTGTTTCTCAAACAGACCCCAAATCATAATTTTTCTGATGTTACACAGCTTTAAAAGATAGGTGCTCACATGTTTCTGTCCTTTACTTACCACCACAGCTCTAACCAGAAAGTAAAAGGGCCTGAAATACAGGAAAAAAATATAGATTTTTTTTGCTATAGGCTGTTATTCCTTCACTTCTACTTCTCTTTCTGTCTCTCTTAGATTCTCTTGATCAAGAGTCTCTTGATCTTTTGGTTCTGAAAGTCATTGCACCAAGTTTCAAACATATCCGATCATTCTTAACTTCTCCCTCCGAGAAATTTGTCAAACTCCTTTAGCATGTTTATCTCTGACCCTCTTTACAGATACGTTTAAGAGCTTCCCTGCATTAATATCCCTACTGTTCACCTTGCTTCAGATTTCTTTTTCTTTTCAAAACTAAATGCCAGTTTCTTTTGATCTCAGAAGGGAAGCTGACCTTTTACCTCTGTTTTCTTTAATAGCTGTGAGGAAGCATTGTTAGTTCTGAAGCCTCCAGCTCATGGTATTTTCTGCTTGAACAGAACTTTAAGCATAGCCAAAGCATGTATTTTTCACCTTAGATAGCTCTCTAAGGGCAAGAGGCTCTACAGGGAAATGGGCATGGATTTTACTGAAATCAGATATTTAAGTTAGAGCAGCTGAGACTCTGGTTGGAGAAATAAAAAGCAATCCTCTCTAGACAGCAAGTGCAGTCAACAATTGACTTTAAGTTACTTTTCTTGTCAATGTGTACTTTTGGCTTGAGGATGACAAAAGTTTTCTGAATCTTTGTACTTTTTTGTGGTGCTCTTTGTGCTATTTGGGTATAAATTCACCTTCACTCAACATATTCACTTCTCTTGTACCTTGGCTTTTAGAATGGGTGCTGAGCTGATCTCTCTGTGAAAGCTGTCTGACACATCCTATGGCTGTCACTGAGCAAGACTGAGTGGCCTCTTTCTCTGCTTATTGGTTTCTCATACCTCAGTGACTGTCCTGTTCATTTTTGGAGGGTCTTGTAGCTCTGCTTCATTTCCTACACAAACTAGCTGCTGCAGTTGAGCAGGCTGAAAGGTTTCATGCCCGTTTTTCTTTCACATTTCCCCTTCTTCATGTGTTTTTCCTCCCTATCCCTTCAACAGAGACAGAGTTAGGTGGTAGATTTCAAGTCCCACCAAATAAACACAAAGTGGTGACTCCTTGACTTCACTGCATCTTCCATAATGAACAGTGTTCCTCTCTTGTGTAGGTATGAAGGTCTGCATCAGCACTGCTGACTGGCCAGAATGTTGTTGGGAAATAAAGTTTGGTAGAGGGACTTGAGATTTCTGGAATGTTGTGATGGCTTTCCAGAGCTGAAATATTTCATGCAGTTTCTTGGTTTGCCTGCTCAGGTTTTCAATGAAAAATTGAATCATTCTGTGGAAAGCAGAATGATTTCATGAATCATTCACTGCAACTGAAAGCTCGACTCTGTTGCAAAACAGTTTGATGTAAAACTTTTCAGTTGCTTCTAATTAGGACAAATGTAGAGCTCTCTCTGTACTGTCCAGGGGCTCAGAAGGCAACACAGCTGTTGTACTGCATCTTCAGTAGCAATAAATGTTTGATCAGCTTGTGTGCTTAAGATATAGACTTGAGAGGAGGGAAACAAGGCATAGGTTACTGGAAGACCCCTTGAATTCTCCTCAGAAATTATATGACATGGCATTATTTAGGCCAGAGATAAGGCTTGGTTTTTTCTTGCTTGTTTCTTCATTGGATGTTTACATTGCACAAAGCCCTATGCTTGTTCATTCGTTTGAAAAATTTCAGCTTTATTTCCTATTCTGCCATTGCACTAAGCATATTCCCTGTTTATTGTAAGTGGTATTTTTCACTGAGATGGATTAAAGTATTCAAATAAGCTGATGTGCTTCTAAATGAAATTCTGTAATAATTACTGAGAATATATACTGTAAAAAGTAATTGTTTCAGTGTAAGAGAGAAAACTAAGACTGCCAGCTGCTGCATGGACAACCTCAGCTAAAAGGTCACCAAAAGCTGCCATACCTGGTTTGGCAAGCTTTAATCACACATACATTACTCTCACCTTCAACAGAGTACGAGCATTTTAATCCTCAGGACTTCCAGAGTCAGTGGGCACCTTGTCTCTGACCATCTTCCCATTTTTCTGCCTGTCTACTGGAATATGGGCAACATTTGGTAGAGGTGGCACATAAACCTTGCGGTGGATTTCATCATTCTGTCAAAGCAAGGAAAATAATCAAAGAGCTGCAGCAAGAAAACAAATGACCAAATAGCCATTGAAGCAGGAGGTTCCAACACACTGGAGCTCAGTTTATTACAGGCCATATGCCTGAGTGGCTCCTCTCACCGAGTGCTGCACCCAGATATGGAAACAAGTGTGAAAGTGCCTGTGGTTCATCAGGCCTGATTTACTATAGCCATATGCAACTACTGAAAGCCCAAAAAATAAGAACCTGAAGAGGCTGTGGGGCTAAGAGGAGAGGGAATCCTTGACAAAATGTAACATTAATATATAAATTTCCAAAATATTTACGTAAATATGTTAACAGGCAATAATAATTTGTTTTCCAAGCTCACAGCAGATGCTCTTGTTTTAGTACACAGGCTATATTCATTAATGATGCAGCTTAATATAAGTAGGGAAATAAATTGAAATGTTCTTCTACTCAATTTTTTAATATCATGGGGTGGAATTAATAGTTTCTCTTGACAGATATCACTAGCTCATTCCCTTTCAGCTATGCCCAACATTTGCAGGGCTTGCTGTGTAAATGAGGGACTAAGCACAAGACTCAGCTCCTGAATGATGGATTCTCAAGACCGAGTAGGGGACGGCTCCCAGAAGAATCCAGATATGCAGAAGTGGTGGATATGGCAAAAGCCTTTATTTCCCGTGGGGATCTGGGTTATAAGGGTCCCGATAGGGGCGGGGTTTGGAGGGGATTGAACAGCACATCTGGGGGCAGGGTTAGGCTCAAAGGCAGGGATGGGAGAGGCTCAGGAACTGGCAGAAACCACACAGGGACATCCAGGGTGGGGAAGGAACCCCAGGAGATACAGAGCAGGGGACACATGGGCTTCAGGAACACCTGCCGCCCTGTGCCACCTCAGGAGTGGTGGGATTTGCTGCAGCAGGGCAGGGAAGGGGTGTAGAACTATCTCAGACCCAGGGAAACAGTCAAGGTACCTTCACGGCATGGAAAAACCTCAAGGAAAAAACACACAGAGAGGGGGAAGGAACATGAGGGGTGTGAGTTTTGGATGTTGACACTGACTATGGATGTCTTAGAGAGACTGAATGGCAGAACTGCCAGAATAAGAAGAACTGAAAGGGTGGAAGAAGTCTGTTTTTAATCTGGCATTTTAGTTATCCTTACTTGGCAGAGCTCTTCCCAAGAGCACTAGAGGCTCAGGCCCCAGCCAACCATCTCATTTTGCTGTTAGGAAGTCTTAATCACCTAGCATAGGCAAATGACCATTAGGAACAAAAAGCTTGCTCTACAGATGCCGTACTCCCCATTCTCTCTGCAGAGTGCATATTTTCTTATAGGGCTTAGTTGCTTAACAACTTACTCTGGAAGACATGTTCCTGCTCAAGTGGGTTTACTAACTTGGAAAAAGTATTTCTATTCAAAATAAGGAGACATGCACTTTTAGTTGTTCTGGAGGAGGTACTCCACTCTTAAGTTCATACCATGCCCTTCATTCAAAATGGGTTCCCTAAAGAAGATGGTGCTTCAACTCTCATCACACTTTCTGTATTTTTGTGGCCAGTTGTACAGCTCTGTGAACTTTTTCTCATCTAGGCTGAGGTTATGTCATCTGTCCCGTAGCTCTTTGCACATATAATTCTCAACACTCTCATAATTCACTACAGCTACATCAGTCCACCCGCATTTTGTAAAAAGGGTGATGACAATCTGTATTTCATTGCATTTCATTTATACTCCCTCTTTATGTGAGAGACTCCTGTCCTACCTTTGAAAATTTTCACCTTTATTTTCTAATTTGGTGGCTTTTGCCTCTCCTTTTATATTTCCTACTTGAAATCCCTTTTTATGGCTTATGTGTCTTGCTTAACTTTCCCAGCAGCACATCAAGTAAGGATGCCCTTTATAACTACAATGAGCTGTGCTGACAGCATTGGTCTGTCTCTGTTTTAGTTTGAAATGCTGTTACATGAAATGCTAGGAAGGTGTCTAGACATGGTGCAGAGTAGGCACCGCATACACAGTGTTAGCAGACATTACTAATTCCTCAGTGCCACTTGCTGTCCTCATCTGTGTTAGTTCAGAGGAAAATAAAGGTTACATGAAAATGTTTTCACCTGCACAGGATGGTTTTAACAGACTTTCTTGTTATGTAACAATAAGCAAAACTACATTGGAAAGTTGGTTTCTTAGACATTAAAAAAATTACCTTACCAGTCTTAATAAAATTTGCCATTCTTTGCTTCTGTGTCGCATAAAAGTCCATTAATTATCTCGCTGTCTCTGAACATGGCTCCAAAGAACAGGGTGACCACCTTTTTCAATAAAATTGCAGATTTACAATTTTCCAGCTCAGTGAATTGATAGTATTTAAATATATTGAAAGGCCAGTGCCAAACTGCGCTGCCTCCCTGTGCTGCATTTTACTGGGAAAGAGGTGCTGGAAGGGTGCATGAGGAGAGAAAGAGGTAGAGAAGAAAAAACAGGTCAGGAAGATATGATGGTAGGAAAATCCTGCAAAAACAGAAGGGATTATAGTCCCTGAAGGGACTTAAGTCTCAGAGGTGGCCCTTGGTATCTCCTCAACTCTCCTTTTGCTCCCAAGTGGGAGCTAAAGACATTACTGGGACACCGGACAGGGCAAGAATGGTCTCTACAGAAAGGTATGGCTTGTCACTCCGGCTGTTAGATGAGGGCCAAGCTGGTCTAATTGCCTTTTGCCTTTTTGCCCACTGACTTGCCACGGAAATATCAGAAGTACAAGACATGAACTCTGCACCATGCCTCAAATCCAGGTAGGTTTGACATGGCCATCAAAGATGCAGGATGATTCATAGTTTCTGTCAGCGCTCCTTGGTTGGGAAGGGAAAGATAAGTCCATGCAGGATATTGCTGCTGTTGTCTGCAATTGAAAATTGGTTTTACCCATCTGCAAAATTGTACATTCTTCTGGCAATGGGGAAGGCAGGAAGAAAAAAGAGTAGGAAACAAGGTAAAGTGACTGAAGAAGTTTAATGTTGATCTAAGTAAAAAAAATATGAGAAGGTAGAGGAATGGAGTTAGCAACAAAGGCAGAGCTGGAGCTTACAATTTTTGTGCCTGTAGCTTGTGATCCTTACATATAGCTAAGCAACGTCTTGTAACTGCCTGACCTGAGTATGACAAACAGCCTTTCTTACAGACACAAAATAATAAAATATCCAACTCTGTAAGCTCAGTCTCTCCTCTCACTGCTTGTAGTAACATTCATGCTCCTGTGTGCACCTGGGTACTGCTGGCATCGGACACTCTTCTGCCAACAACTCAGCTGAGTCTCAGGAAACTGGTGAGAAAAGATTTGGGTATGTGGATCATCTTCTGAGAACACTGCCAGCTTGTGCTTTGTTTCAGATATGGATGGACCATACCAGGACTGTCCCTCCTGCCTGGTTGTGCTCTGAGGGGTTGCAGGGCTGTGCCTAGAACAAACTCCCTGCCACAAAGTCTCTCCAAACATTTTGTTATAAGGGCTGCAGAGACAGCAGAGTCTAAACGACCTTTAAATATTGGTTCTCTGATTTTCTTTGTCTCTCTATTTTTGAAACTAAGGTGGTGTGATAACAGTAAGGAAGCTTTTAAGTCTCTCTTCCTTTGTGGGAAATTTTACTGGAAACTCACCCTGGCTTCCAGGTAGCACACACTGAATTCTGCTGTGTGTGAGACTTAAAGATGAGACATCCATTTTCCTGGGGTAAAGGCTTCCAAGAGCCTCTGAGGGAAGTCCTACTGCTGAAATAGCATCCTCCCTTTTCCCCTCTTCCCATCATTGTCCTTCTTTTTCCCAACATGCTGCACTGCATACACAGAAGTCTGTTCATGCCTGTGCTCTGTGGTACTGGATGACAACTGATTTTTGTTAGCTTGTGTCCAGTACTTGGGAGACCTGGATGCAAGTCCCACTTTGGGTGCAAGATTTCTGTAGGAGTTTGGTGCATAGGGTGGAAATGATGTTACCTTACCATAGATGATCTGGTGTATATGTGAGACTGTCATGTCGCTCTCCTTCAAGAAGCTAGAAATGAAGACAAATTAACATGTCAAAGAGCTCAGTGCATCAGACTTTATTCTTGTTTTAGAATGAGATAAATATGACTCAGAGGGAATTGCTTCTTTCTAGCCACCTCAGGATGGTGATGTTTGTAATGGGCATCTATATTATGGATAGCTACTTTTACTCAAATAAATTGCACCTGCAGCCACTCCTCTCTTTTAATTTACCCTTTACAATCTGAGGTGGCACAGTCATTCTCCTCTTGGAGGGATGTGAAACAAATTCAGTAATGTTTGTGTGGCATATACATGTGGAGGTGAGAACACCATAGAATCGATTGGGTTGG
>VWZD01005518.1:23581-34262 GCA_013396695.1 Sakesphorus luctuosus | reverse complement strand
ATATGATGTCATAAATATTAAAATGGCTTGAATGCTGATTCACACATATGGATAGTATTAAACACTTCTGTCAGATGCTTCCCAATGGCCCACTGAGAGAAGACTACCAAGTACAAAGTATTGTCCATTCTTGTTTGTTAATTTTCAGCACAAAGCCCTGTTATTCTAGGAAGTCATAAAGAAAAGAAACTGATTTCTGTTAAAACTACTAGAAGTGCTAGAAAATGACACTGACAATGTTTTGTTATAGCCCAGGTTCAAATTACTCTAGTCATAGAAACTGGATGTTCTCTCCACACAGTATTTGAAAATTCATGATTCCCAAATGCCATCATCAAGTTTCTTGTAATAAATACTGACTTTGAATGTGTTATTCTGTAAAGTTACTTAGAGAATTAATTTAAAAACATCTTTCAGTGATTTTTTTTTTTTTGCATTAGCTACATATAGCAAGCATACTTCACCAAACACACATTACTATTTCACTGGAAGAAATACTTAGTCAATATATTTATGTATGTGAATGTGTATGTATCTTTCTTACACGAGTAAGAAAGTATTCTGTCACAAAATATCTTAGACATATTCTGTGCCTCTGTAACTCCACCCCCATCAATATTTAAAATTATTTCACAGCAGAAATATTCTGGTTTCATGGTTTCACATGACAGACTTTATTATACTCCTGTTTATGCAACAACAGAACTGGTGGATTCACAATCAAATGGTCACTGAATGCATTTAAAAAAAAAAAAGAAAACAGCCCCTCTTCCCATCAACAGATCTTTGCACACATAAGCCAATACAAACACGTACTTAATGTTCTTGCTTGTAACGTGGTACTAGAAGTTTGGACCACAGAGCTTTTGATGGTGTAACAGTCCTATTTTTCAAATCAAAGGAGGCACCATATCATATACCATACATATGTCACACACGCACACTTCAATTATTCTTCATTGCACAAATGCAGACAGAAATGTGATGAAAAACATAGCATATGATTTTGCTATAAATCCCTGAAATTAAGTCAGTATTAAAGATATTCCAAATAAAAGCCATAAATAACTGTAATGCTAACAACACTACAAGGGCAACATAAAACGAAAACACACAAGTATTTTTAAACAAGTTCTTCAAGCTTATCTGGATGCAATCTGAAGAGGTGTTATCAGAATGCCTCTTTGTATTGCCCTGCTCTATTAGAACACAGATGAAGTAGAGACTTACTCTTTGTAAACTGACAATCCAAGCAAGTTAGGAACATTTATGGGTTAGATCTGTGCAATGTGCCTGATGACTAAGACCCAGGTTTTCTTCAAAGAGAGGGCTGGATGACAGTCCCTTCTCCATATGGGCTCAGTAGAGAAAAAAAAACACCATAATTTAATCTTAGCAATATTTTCTGTCTAATTAGATTTTATCTTTTCCTGCTTTTAGGGCACTACAGATGACATCAGTAACAAGTGTGTCAATTAAGATTTTCCTCTCACTTAAAAGGGCGTATTTTCAAGTGCTTATAGGTTTGCCCAACTTCAGCTCTGAAAGCCAATTTCCAATTTGCTTTAGGCAAAATCCTTTTGAAAATGTTCAGCTAAAATGTTTACCACTCGTATAAGAAGGTTCAGAGACAGTTTCTTGTGCTCAATTCTGTTGTTAATGAGCACCTACAGCACCTCCATATAGCAGAGATCAGAAATTTAGGATCAGAGGATCATCTTAGCAGTGTGAGTCTCTTAGACATTACCCTTAAACCCTGCACAGATCTGCTAAAGTTAAAATGGCTTTCCTCACACATTTAATATAGACCTACTAACACTTATCGGAAAATTTATCTATCCAGAAAATTCACCTAGTTGCCTAGACCATGCTTCGCACAAATGCAAACGGCAGGGGGAAGATGCACAGGAGGGAATAAAAACTGGAAGAGCATGATCTGTAACCACTTAGAATACACAGAAACTGGCAACAGTTCCAAACCTACCAAATCTTGTTACATCTTTGCATTCTACCAAATAGTGGTGCAACTAGCTGACAAAATACATAGCTGCAGTTGACACACTAAAGGTTGATTTGCACAGCAACCACCTTCCAGTGTTATTTATCCCAAACAGCAGAGAACTAGGAGCTATATGCATTAGCAATATATGCCAGCAACATAGTTATTTGCACAAGGCAGAGTCAACGCAATTACACACAGTGAAATTTTAATTGCTTCAGTTTAACTTCCTTAAAATGCTGGAAATGACCTTCAGAAAACCTATGCATGTAAACATGAGCAAATAAAATGTTTCAATAACAGAAAAAGAGGCAGCACAACCTCAACACAGCCTCTGTGAAGTTTAAAATATGATGGTGTATCAACCAAACAAAAGGTTCAAAATGGTGATCAAGAATTTTCCTACAGTAGCAAATGCTTTGAAAAGTCGTACTTGTCCTCTGTGGGATAGAGTTAGTTTTCTTCATAGTAGCTTGTATGGGACTATGGTTTGGATTTGTGCTGAAAACAGCATCGAAAAGATGGCGGAACAGCGTTTACACAGCATCAAGGCCTTTTCTGTCTCACATACTGCCCTTCCAGTCAGCAGGCTGGGTGTGCACAAAGAAGTGGGAGGGGACACAGCCAGGGCAGTTGATCAATAAACAGTTGGAGAAGAAGAAACAGGGGACATGCAAATTGATGGTGTTTGTCTTCCCAAGTTGCTCGTACACATGATAAAGCTGTGCTTTCATGGAGACGGCTGCTTACCTGCAATTCCTTATTTTTCTTTGCTTGTGTGCACAGCTTTTCCTGTTCTTATAAAACTGTCTTTATCTCAACATGCAAGTTTTCCCATTTTTACCCTCTAGCTCACTCCCCAGTCCCACTGTGTGGAGAGTGAGATGAGTGGCTGGGGGAAGGACTTTGCTGCCTAATTTGGCTAATTCACAACAACACATATTAAAATACTTTCTTAAATATGCAGAATACCAATCATTAGGTGTACAGATGACCCTACTTCTGTTGATGTAGATGGGTAGTTATTTAATGAATTAGGCCATCAACTCTGGGGACATAAAAAGCGATCCTGCAATGAAAGCAGGAGAATGCTGCCCAGAGAATTGTGTTAAGGAATTTCCAGGTGACTACTACCCAACTCCTAAAAAATAAAATGCTTTCAGATAACCTGTTTTTGTGCATTTCTCGTTTTCTGGGCATTCAGCCCAACTGATTTCCTTCAATGCTCAGAGCTATGGACCACTGGATTCCTGCTTTAAGAACTCTGAAGAACCTTCCCTAGCTTTCCCAATCTCAGCACCCAAGATGAATGTACAATGAAGAGTAGGACATTCATTTCAAGACGCCTTCACCTCTAAAAGATCAAAGAGAAGCCTTCATAAACAGAAGATACTATGGAAAACTCAAGGAATTAATGTTTATAGAGAACTAACACCCTGCAATTGAAGCCTCAGGAAAAGCCCATGTAACATGTAATAATGCTATATTCAGTGGACAACTTACTTTCCATTAGCACATGGGGTCATACCTGAGCTGATGAGGACAGAAAGAAATGCTGAAGCAATGGAATTATTTGGAAAACAGTTGTATGAATAGCCCTTTAATTACAGAATCAGATTTTCCTGTCAGTGTACATTACATGGATAAGTCACAAGGACTTAGTATAATATTACTTTATAACATAACTAAAATTTCCCTGTGATAGTTTATAAAAAATCCCTTGTTTTAGATGAGATGAAGATGGTTGTGTTAGACTGTTGGTTTTAACAGGATTTTGCCTTGAAAGATGGAGTGAAGACTGACTCTCTATAATATCATCTCTGTACATCTTAAGCAGTTACAGGACAAAGGCAGAATTTTTACTCATTTTTTAATGTCTTCTCTTAAGCAACCCTGTGAGTCAGCTGGGAGAGAAAAATGCCTCTGAACACGGAAAAACTCGAAGACTATTAAAAGAGTCTTCTCTTAGGAGACACACTGAATTAACTTTACAGAGAGCCACAAAAGAAGAGAGACAGAGAGGGACGGAGAGAGACGGAGAGAGATGGAGACTGGAAAACTCTAGGGAAATGGTTTCTGCTTAGGTTACCATGTAAAGCTGCTAAAAAACCACAGACATATGCCTAGTACTTTAAAAATCCCATTGTTCCCCGCTTTGCTCTTCAGTAACAGTGCAACTTTCAGAAGGACTGTCTGCCGTTAACTGAAGACGCCTGAAATGAACACATACGAATCAGCTGAAAATACAGTGAACCAGGTCTATAGTGCAGGCCCTCATGCACATCAAGTTATCTCTGATTCTACTTCAGAATCCATGCTGAGTAGGTGCACAAAAAGAGATGAAAGAAAAGTAGAGGTGCACTCAGCCTTCTGCACCACAACTGTTTCCTCCAACACCTTTTAGAATGTGAACATGTGAGTAAGTATCACCACACCACCTGACTACTCCACCTCTAATGAGGGTAACTGTGTATGTCTATACGTATATGTATGGCTCAGCTTCATGAATGAAGATTTGGGTGTGCCCTTCCAGCCTGCACAGTGGATTTTTTAGGTGAGGCACAGCGTGCGCAGAACTGGCCCCACCCTTTAACTCCTAAGGTTCCTCTGCCATGGCCAAGCGAGCTTGGACGGTGACAGTGAAGTCCTCAGGACTAGAATCTACAGCCCCTGGTATTCCCAGGAGGACTCCCATCCAAGTACTAACCAGGGCTGACCCTGCTGAGCTTCCAAGATCTGACACACAAAAATATACAAAACGGATGGATCCTACATGGAATCAAAACAAAACTGAGAAGAGTACTCGGGGCTACTGAAGACATCAGTTCACGATCTGGATACCTTATTTCAGAATCAGTCTAAAGTATCCCTAATTCCCACAGTATACATATCTCTCCTTTGCAGCAATGTCTGCCTCAAAACATCCACCTTACAGCTCTGCCCACAGCCTTCCTTGCTGTAGAACACCTGCTTCCTCAATTTTTATAATTTCTCCCAGCTTTACTAACATAGTATCTCAGGTGTCTTTACCCTCTGCCTGAGAGGCAGAACCTGCTATCTGGCCATCTGAACCAGGCACTGCTTCATTTCAACTATCCAGCTAGAAAAGCAAATAGCCTTGAGAGACACATGCAGTTCACAGATTTGCTTCTGCTGCATCATCATAAAGCAGTCCATATACTCTTTATTTGAGCTCAATATTTAAATAAAGTTGGTATTAAAATTCTGACTGCATCACACTTGCATTTTTTTCTTCACATAAGCAGGTATTTTACTTTCTCTTACAAAACAATAAAAAAGGACACAGGTAAAAAAGCAACACAAGTAAATTTCATTTTCCTAACAGGTTCAGCTTTAAAAACTGAAAATCCAATATTTATACAAAAGTAATCCAAGTGCCTGCCAGTAATTGTAATCACACTTTCTTCACACAGTTTTGCTACTGCCTAATTTACAACCTTGCTACCTCTGCCCAGAGCCATGACTGCAAAGCAGTTCTAACCACAGTATCACAGAGCAGTCTAGGCTGGAAAAGATCTCTGGAAACTATTGGGTCTCCAACCTTCCCCTGGACTCTATTTCATTACTTTTTAAGAGGGCCTTACATCAGGGAAGCTAAGGTGCTGCCAAGATGAGCCTTCAATATTTCCAGTGAGGGAGACTCCACCATGCTTTTGAGGAACTTACTCCAATGTTTAGTTCCTTTTAGTAATATCGAAATGAAATTTCTTCTCTCACTACACATCCTTCTGAACAGAATACAACTTATTCACAACTACCTTCTAGGTATTGGATGACTGATGAAATCTCTCCAAGACTTCTCTCCTTTGAGATGCACGAGCATGTGTAAAGAAAGGCAATGAAGTTGGTGAAGGGTCTGGAGCATAAGTCTTGAGAATCTCCTGAGGGAGCTGAGGGTGTCTAGCCTAAAAAAAAGAAGGCTTTGAGGGGGGATTTTCTAGCTCTCTATATCAAGGTGGGGGGTTGGTCTTTTCTCCCAAACAACATGAGAAAATGGCCTCAGGTTGCAGAAAGGGAGGTTTACATTGGATATTTGAAAAAATTTCTTCACTGAAAAGGTTGTCGAGCATTGGAATAGGCTGCTCGAGGCAGTGTTGGAACCACCATCCCTGGAGGTATTTAAAGGATGTGTGGAAGTGGCACTTAGGAACATGGTTTAGTGGTAGACTTGGCAGTGCTGGGTTAACACTTGAACTCTATCATCCTAAGAGGTCTTTTCCAACCTAAAACATTCTATGATTCCAATATAAACTTCCATGAACCTTTCTCCAAATATTGGGTTCTCTAACAGGACAATCATCCTTCTAACATACAAATCATCCTAGCAGCCACCTGCAGTACCTCCAATTTTTCAATATCTCTCTTGAAATCAGGGGACAAACCAGACGCAGCATCTTATATATTCTCTTACCAATACAAGAGAGGACTCAGTTCCCTTTCACTGCCACAAGGGCACAGTGCTGGCATTGTTCAGCTTGCCATTTAACAGCATTCCCAGCTCCTTTTTAGCAGAACTACATCCCAGTCAGCCACAGCCCAGTCTGTGCTGCTGTTTGGGAATGATGCCATTGCCAGTACCAAACTTCACTCGTATCTGTTAAGCCTTAGGCACTTCTTCCTGGCCTAGTCTTCCACCCTACATGACAGATTACCACTGTGCATAAATACAGATGATAATTACAACAACGAATCTGGCAGTTTAATTTGCACCTGTGATTTGAACTCCAGAAGAAAAAACTCTGTGGAGCAACTGTTCTGTTTTTATTCTCAAGTCTTTTGCCCTATGGACTCGTAGCTTTTATGTGCCATGCTATTAAGAAAAGTCCTTGAAAAAATCAAGTTCTACCTGTTTCATGAACTACTTCAATAAGGTTGAACAGATGTATCTATGGGGTTGGTTTAGCCTCAGCCTGAACACTCTGTCCTAGCAAGCTGTCCTACCAGTTTGAGGGAAACCCTAAGGAGGAAAACTGTCTTAAATTTTTGTAGGTGCAGAATGTGTGATTGAACAGAGATCAGCCAAATAACACTAAACTCAAAGGTCCAGAAAAAACAAGAGGAGGAGGAGACTGGAGATGCAACCTAGTTTAACAACAAAAAAACCCCACTATAAATTCCTGATTTTTCCTTGGAAGGGTCACCGTTTCAGGGCAGACAGGCTCACAAACTCAGAATCATGTCCACTTAAACAGAGGCCTTTTATTTCCTTCAGTTACCAACCTCTAAGACCACTAACTAGTGTTTAACCATAGCACTTCTTACAGAAAGACATCAACAGCAAAATTCAAATTATCAAGTGCTAAAGAGTCCATCACTTACTGTGATAGCCTGGAAGGCTAGTCACCGTCCTTTGTACTTTATGTCCAGTGTTTATTACTTTGGCTTCAGGCTTCAGTCACTAGTTTCTAGTTACTACACCTTTNCCGTTTGATTTTTAGAATCCCCACTGATAGCATTATGCAAGTCAAATTCCATAGGACAGACACTGCTGGAGTAGCAGCTTCTCAGGAAGTTTCCCATTTTTTACCTGATTTCTTGTTTCAATACTGAAAACTGATCTGCTTTTACAATTTAAACTATAGATTTAATGTGCCAAATAACTGGACAACATCAAATAAATTCTTTATTATTTATCATTTTATCAATGTTGAGTTTAAACAAAATGTAACTAGTAATGAGTTGACACTACTGCTCAAGATTGCTCCTAAGACATATTTATTGAAGACTAAAATTCCTAAAAACTGTTACCCAAAACATTTTCAGAAAGGTATTACATGCCTCAAGACATGGCTATTTTACTGCTACTAAACACTCATGAGGTCTGAATTAGACTTATTTTAAAGTATTGCCTTCATAAAATTTTGTATCTTTTATACACCAAAGCAATAACTGTAATGAAGCAAACTCATAAAATTATTCCATCATTGAATTTTATTCACAGAATTAGGATCTCCTTCTTTTGTGACAGTCAGCTAGACCACTTGTTATTGTCATGATTGAATCATGCCTTTGTACTGACACATCATCAACACTTTTCTCATTTGCTAGGATTTGCTTATCATTCCAAATATTACTTACAATGAGTAACGAAGGACTTCCCTTAAGGTCGATTTTATCATTCTTTGCGCTAATCACTCTTAGAAATAAGGATTAACCATTAAGTCACAGGAACCAGTGGACTCTTCATACATCTTTCACACTGTTAGTACATGCCTTTTTGGAAAGAATGTTGCTGTTAAAAACAACTTACTCACTTGAACAGAGTGGTAGCTAAAACAAGTAACAGCTGCAACAGAGCTTATAGATAAATGAGCTGTAACTACAGGAAAAAGGTATACCATCCATTGAATTATTTTACCTCCATGTCACCTTATCATCAAATTGCTAACATCTAGTCATAAAAAGTCATGTAAACAACACACGTGTGCTAGGGGCTGTCCATGTTAAAATTCTTACTTTACGTCAACCTCTACAGCAGCTCATCATATTGCTTCCCAAGACAAAAATTTAAACAAAAAAAGCAAGGATACATTATACAGCATGCTGCATGAGAAAACCATGAACGAGCACCAGCCCCACCTGAGCATAACTCACCTGATAGGCAACACATTTCCTCACACAACTGACAATTTTCAACAAAATATGCACTGAAATAGCACCACTTTGAAAGTATTATTGTGTAAACAAGAATTCTTTGTAATTAAATGAATGTTTTACTGAGCCTTACATGGTCACATTAGCAGTATACACACAGGACAAAATGAATCTGAAAAGAAAAGCACTAAATCAACTACCAAGAACAGTTACAGCTAGGAAAAAATGTTGCAAGCATCTGCATAATAATATCCTTTACATTTTAACTTACTTCCAGATGAAAGCAGAAGAAACATCTCAGTTATAGCAGCTTAAAGATGTGACATAGTATGAAGAAGTAAAAACCTTTTGTTCTAAATTCCTTGTGCTCGAGAGAGAGCAAAAAGGAACAGAACAAAAACGTAGATAAACCAAAATTTTCAGACTCACCATGTTTTGTTACTAAATTCTACTCCACAAATGAAGGGAAAAAGCAGATGGAAAGTAATTTTTAAAAAAACAAAACAACCAGCAACAAAAATTCCAAACTTTGTTAGTAAAAGATCAGCAGTGCAAGAAAAAATACTTGCTTCCTTGATGCAAAAGTTTAGCAGACTGTACAAATTTTGAATATGACACAAAAAAAATCTGACAAAGATCCAAAAAAGTAAAAGAATGGGGAAAATGACAGGAGATAGAACACTGTCTTTGGGGAGAATCAAAACTAAAAGAACCCAAAACCTTAAGCAGCATGAACTGAACATGGAAAGTTATCTGAAATTAGGACCCGAGTGCTTTAAAACCAAGCCTACTGTAGCAGAGAAATACTACTTATAAATTTCTGGTAAAATGTGTTTTAACCAGCTGGGTGTTTAACCACTATGAGAATAGGGTATGAACTAAACAGAAAACAACAACCAAATTAAACTGATAACTAACTCAGCCTCAAAATTCTCCTCAATCTTGTAAGAATCAGGTGAAGCATAAATCTCCATTCCAATAAAAACACTTTTTCTGTTACTGACTCTGAAATGTCACTAAATATAATTAATATTATTTCAAGCTAATATAGTTTGGAAATGGAAAAATACAGAATTTAGAAAAAAGTAGAAAATATTTTCCAGACTACATATGTCGTGTTACTAAAACGTTTAAAATGAGACCTAAAGGAACAAATTAGTGAAGAAGATCCCTTCAACTACATCCTGGGCTGCTTAAGGAAAGGTATTGCCTGCAGGCTGGGGGACATGATCCTCTTCTACTATGCACTGCTGAAACACATTTGGAATACTGACTCCCCAGCATGGCCCAGACACACACATACTTCAGCGAGACCAGCAAAGAGTTGCAAAGACATCTAAGGCCCTGGAGCATCTGACATCNATCTGTATCTTCCCTTATACACAGTCCCAAGATGCTTCTGTGTTTTGGATAACAAACAAGATAGTTGGTAAAGTCTACTTTTAGGTCAGGTATCAACTTTAGTTTCAGTGTGTAAGAATATCTTACTAGTCAAATTTTGAAGATGTTCAACAGTGGTGATTCNTGGGACTGTTCAGCCCGGAGAAGACTCAGGATGCAGTGGGAGGAATCTTAGCAATATCTACTAAATGCCTGAGGGGAAGAAAAACCACTGAGTCAGTCTTCCCATTTCTGTCCAGTGAGAAGGCACCATGCAATGGGCACAAACTGGAGATCTGAACACAAGGGAAAACTTTTAAGGGTGTCAAACACTGGAAGAGGTCCCAGAGAGGATAAAGAGTCTCTGTCCTTGGAGATACTCAAAATTTACTGAACATTGCCACAAAGTGATCTGCTCTAGGTAATACTGAGCACTGGGGTTGGACTATTTCCAGAGGTCCCTGCCAATCTCAACCACTCCACCATTCTGTAAAGACAAGAAAAATCAGAAGTGCATAACAAAGGAATACGCAGAAAGTTTGTGTGTGTGTGTGTGTATTTACACATTAGTTACCTCCCACAATAGCAATGAACAGCTTATAACAAGAGATGTGAGGAATCATGATGAACCATGTGCGGTAGAGCAAGAATTAAGACTTTGTGATCTCAGGGGTTTCAATTTTGTGT
>VWZD01005518.1:357-10960 GCA_013396695.1 Sakesphorus luctuosus | reverse complement strand
GAGGAGGAAAAAATCAAAAGAGGAGTGACTTATTTGGAGTTCTAGTTCTCCAGTAGTTGTCCAAAACGACCACAAGGGAATACGACAAGGTTAAAACTGCATAAAATAAAACATCCTTCTTGCCTAAATTCTTTCTAAATAAGCTGGATTGAACCAACGCATTCAGGTGTCATGACTCCCCTTGGAATGCATGCTCAGTTACTCCATAGTAAGCAGATATGAATAGAAAGTGTGATGGCCTCATTTGGGTGGGGATAAAGCTAACTTTCATCTTAGAAGCTGGTTCAGTACTGTATTTTGGATGTAGTGTGAGAACAAGGTGGCTAACGCAATGGTATTTTAGTTATTGCTCAGTAGTGCTTACTCTAGGTCCAGGACTTTGCAACTTCTCTTGCTTTGCCAACAAGGAGGTGCACAAGAAGCCAGGAGGGAGCATGGCCAGGACATATTTTTGTAGTATCACCTAAACAGCAATCATTTGTTCACCTGGACTTGATGGCTACAGTCCTTTCAGTTATCATGCCTTTGCTATCTTTCTTCCCAAAATATAGATATTAAAACAAAGGCCAGAGACTGTGTTCCTTTCTCATGAAACAATTAGAAATTTCAATTTTAAAAAGAAGAAGTTTCAAAGAGAAAAATTGTCAATTGCCATTCATGTGCAATAGTGGAGACACTGAAAACAGCATAGAGGAAAAAATCAAACTTAGAAACAAGACCCAGAGATTTTCAAGAAAGCCACTAAACTAATAATACCCTGTAAGGAAGGGTCCTGGGATGCTCTGGGAATGTGAGATAGGCAAGCAAGCCAGCTGATGAAGATGGCACCGACCTAGGCGAGTAGCTCTTCCAGTGTCTGTCTGCATAATGGAGATGAGAAAAGCTGTTGTCACTGAGGGTTGCAGTCTATGCGACAGAGAATGCGGCTTTCAGTACTGTCAGTATTAAATTTTTTTTGTAATTCAGAGTAAAAAAATCTAACTCAAACCATATCAAAGATGAGAGAAGTTAAGACTTCATCACCATATCTAAGGGAAGCATACCAAGAGAGCCAAATATTTGTCATGTCAATGACAAGTGGTCACAGTCTGAAGACAGTTCTTACAGTAACTTCGTGGTGATAGCCCTGATGAAGTCTTGATGAGTTGAGGGAAACACCACAGCCCCCTGGAGGGTTGCTCCCAGAACTATTGTCAGAGGACAAAGACATCCCAGTGGCTTTCCAAAAGTGCTAAAGCCAGACTGATAAGATTAGCAAAGGATGGATTGTTGTGGAGATGATATGGCCCTCCTTAGCCATATCTTCTACGAATACAGGGAGCCCTTCAGGCCTGTGCTGTCTATCACTCCAAAACCAGTTATTGACTAGAGCCACCCAAACCACTAAAAGAAAAAAAAATGTATAAAAGCAATTGGGCATGAGCAAAAACAGGGGCGAGAAATGCCATTCATTTCTGTGAGGGTAGCTGAGAGTAGCTGCTCTGTCTCCTCCCACCTCTTCAGACAATGCAGGGGTGAGAAAACTATGTGCTCGCTATACTTTACATCTTATACTCTACTCTCTTACAACACCTATTACTTTATACATTACTTCTACTTTACAGCTACTTTGATCCTTATTCTCTAGGCACCTTATTTACTAACCGTGTTTTGCTACTTTAATACTAATAACAATAACTTGTCTTACACTTCAAAACTTATAGGTATATACCTTACTTTATATTAGTTGTTGTGTTCCTTTACAGTGTGCAGTTCCTTTTGAACATGTGTGTTAATGGGAAAGAGCTATATTCTTTCCTTTTGCTTTGTGTTACAGAGGAGGTGGTGTGCAGGTCATTCTGTTGCTCTGTGTTACCGAGTGGGGTCCTAGATTTGTGGTTTAGGTTGTTGTGTTCTGGTTAGTAGTTTTCTGTTGCTAGTTTCTGCCTGTCATGGGAGTGGGATACACTGCTGTATTGAAACTTAAGTTAGTATGCTTGTCTTTGTAAAATGTGTTTTGGGCTGGTTTCTTTGGGGGTTTTTGGTCATCAATTAAATACAATCCTGCAGCTAAACATTATCACTGGCAACACAAAACCCACAATAAGAGAAGAAGGCACCTTGTCTTTTCTATTTTATTTTTTCTTATACCACCTGCTCACAATTAAAACTTTATCTCCTCCAGATGACACAGAAAAAGTGGGCAGGATTTTAGAAGCAGCTAGTAGATGATTATAGCAAGTAGGATGTCTGATTTTAATGGCTATCCCGCAAGTTCTTAACTACTACTACACACACACACACACACACACACACACACACACACACACACACATATATAAATCCAAACCCAGAACAGACCATAACCAAAACCTTTGAACAATTGATTATTCTCTCTGCCCCTCTCCGTGCAGTTCTATTTATGGACAGCAGGGGGCGATGCGGCGCCTCAGAAGGCCGTGGTTTCAAGGGTCACTCCCCGGTTCCTGGCGAAGCAAAGACAAAGAACAAGAAGAGATGTTGGCTCCTCTGATAACTCACATGACAGCCACAAGGGATGGGATGAAACCTTTCCTGTGGGCAGTGTAGAGACTCCCTGCTCGTCCTTTGTTCGAAGAAAAAAAAAGCGCTGGGGATGTGGGAGGTTGGTTTTTAGCCACTTCTCTGCAGTTGAAGTTGGCCCTCGAGAAGTCTGTAGCAAATCCAGGGTAGGAGTGACTCTCTCTCTCTGAAGCACAGGGTGCCCAGAGTTGAGCTGGGGGGGAGGGTAGGAGGTAGGGGGGCAAGCCAAAGAAGGTCTCTCCAAGATGCTTCCACCAGCCCAGCAAAATGGTGGCTTCTACTCACAGCAGCTGCCAAAGAAAAGGTGAAGCAGAAAGCTGGAAAAAAAATCTCTCTCCACTCCCCGCCCCACCCCACCTCCCCCAAATCCTCTCCAGCGATCAAAATGGAACTCAGAGCCATTATCCATCCTTTGTTAGGGGTAGGACCCTAGCTCCCAAACCTCCCCCTTCGAAAGGGAGAGAAAAAAATTCCATGGAAGATTTCTAAACTATAACAAACACTATGGTGTTTTCTTCAGAAATACTGATGTTTCTGCTGTCAGCACCTGGCACTGTGAGTTACTAAAGACTTAGTTCTCAGTCAGATTGCAGCTGGTAAAGGACGCACTAAACCTGGAAAACAGCTCACAACGGAGCACAGTGTACTGAGACTGGTTAGTTTTGGTTTACATGGGTTGGATTTATATTTGCAATAAATGTGGTCTATTTATTCTACTTGACCTTTACTCTGCATCCTGAAATTGAAGGATGTGGTACAGTTTAGGAATACTTTTCCATGATAAAAGGATGCAAAGGATATCAGGCCAGAGAAGAATCATATGAAAAATTGCCTTATCCTTTTGCTGTTTCCTACTGACCATCTCATGTCACTTACTTTATGAAAATCGCAAGATACTAAAGATGAGCAACATGTTTGCATGATATAGGTCTCCTTACTGAGCAATTTCAAGCAAGCTCTTGTCAAAACCATATATGGAAAATAATTTTTTTGTCTTAATTTTTGTTGTTTTTGTTGTTCCTGTTAAGCTACCTGCTATTTTGAGAGATTAATTTAAAAAAAGAGGGGAAAAAAGGGCATAGTCTTGCCATCAATCAGTTGCAACTAGAATAGCAACCTTTAGGATGTGTGATTCTTTGCAAAAATTATCCTCTGTCTTTTGGGACAAAAAAGTTCCTTCTGAGGCTAAGACTAAAAGAAAAAAGAATGGAGAAAAAAACATTCTCTTTAGAATTTCCTTTGCAGTTTCTTTTCATTTGCTCTTTTGGCTTGACATTGATGAGATAGGCTTTTTGTGTACCATTTACAGTGCATAAATACAGAGAATGCATTTCATGAAAAATAAAAACACATTAGCTTTCCTGAAAAAGATGATGACTTTTGAGAAACACTTTTCCTTAAATTACAAACATTAAAAGAAAAAAAAAAGTAAAATATTGAAACTTATGAAAAACAAAATTGTTCTTGAGTGCTTTTACAGGGCTGGAAAACCTCTCTTTTGGCTTGAAAGTTTTTTCTGTAATTCAAAAATTTTATATGCCTTGTTATTTACCTCCTGAATCCATTTCTTATGTGTCATTCTTGGACAATTTATTTTGGTTCCTGATACTGTGCCAAAAGTATAATACACAAGTATTCTGTAATTCATATTCAGCACTTTTTGCTGAAACTTGAAGATACATAAATCTGCTGTGACATTCACTCTTATGCTTCATTGTATGTTCTCAATAGGTTTTACAGTCTTTTACGCCTTTGTTATTCACTTACTGCTTTTGCATTTGTTGTAAACATTAAGTATATATGATCTACATTTCAAGTTACCACTTGTAATTCTTTAGTACTGCATATAGTGGTTCAAAAATGCCAGCCTGATATGAAAAGTTTTGGAGGAATGAAATAAAATTTGAAAGCAATACTATTGACAGAACTTAACGGTCTGTGCTCTGTTATTTACTCTGTAGATATATGGGTTTTACAACACAAACCAAACCTTGTGAAGTTATTTCACTGCTGTTACATGTGCAAACAATTTAATTGTACTTTGAGTTTTGAAATATTGCATCTCAATATATGATTGCTTGTGGCCCAAACGCATGGGAAAGAAAGACACACTTTGGAAGTCCAAGAAGAACAAGGTGGAATTGGCATTTTATTGAGGTGTGCTCGGCCTTATATAGGCTTGGGAGTGACCATTAGAAAAGTAGGGGAGTACCAGGGGTAGAATATGCAACAACCAATGAGGGTACGAGGGTTCAACCATGAGGGATAGGGGAAACTTTCTTGAACATTCCATAAGAAAACATTGAGTGTAACAAGCAACTTATAATAACCTTTGAAAACCCAAGAAGCAACAAAACCAGAACAGTCTCTTTAAAGAATGGTCTCTCTTGAGCCAAGGGTGTCAGTTCACGGCTCTTCTTCCATGATTCATATCCATCCTTGCCCACATCTCCCACTTTTTCTCAAGTCAAATACACTTCGGAAAAAGATTGGTTAATCATGCTTTGAAAACACATAAGAACAGAGGGTACACATAATGATAGGCATAGAAACACAAATAAACCAAACATAACTATTTTCTTAAAACCTGTACCCACGTATAGTGAATCTAGCCAATTAAACATTCATCAACCCCATTATTGTTGCTAATTTTTTATCGATCTACCAGGCTTTGTAGAGCATCAATGCTGCAATGAATTGATTGCGAATGAACTGAAAAATTAAGGCAGCAGAGGCCCTCAAAATCCTGGAAGCCATGTCCCCAAGCCAGTAACAGAAAATCTGTTGCTGCTCTGTTCTGCAGTGTTGCCTTTTCTAGCATCCAGAAGGCCTACTGAGGCTGAACTGGTTGCATGGACTTCCTTAGCCAGCTAGCAGCTTAATTTGTTCAACATGGCTAGGGCATAAGCGGTTCCTACTGCCAGGATGATGGCACCAGCCCAATCATTATGTGTCTTACTCCAAAATGTGACTTCAGAGTCACAATCTTGTGGAAAATTTAGGGGATTAAATTTCATTGTAATTACTTTTTTGGTAGGGATTGGTTTCTTTACCTCAATTTTTGATTTCGTTTTCTACTTTGGGACTGTTCAAGGTCTGTAAATGTTCTCATTGGAGCCCATTTGTTCTGCTTTTTCGGAACCGGGACACCTCGGTTATGAAATGGAGTCATTATTGGGTTAAATAATGGCAGTTTCCTGAAAGTGCATGGCTCTCCCTTTGCCATGTCTGGGATCCCTTTCCACGATCTCTGTCCACAGATCAGAAAGATTTATTCTGGAAGTTGGACAGGAGGTGTGTGGGACTCTATCAAAGTTAGCAAGCTATTCTTACACCACAGGGACTGATTCTTATACATCCCTGTGGGACTTACTGAGAAGGCAGATGCACTTTGGGCTCTTGGGTTTAGATTAAAACAAAAGGGTGAAATCAAGGTCCCCATAATTTCAATCTCTTGAAGATCTCTATTAAAGGGGATAAAATTATGTCTAACAGGGCTCCAAACCGAAACTATTTTAATAGGAACTCTTCAATAGGAAATCGCGTAGAGTTTATCTTTGAACATAAAGGGATGTAAGAGTTTAAACTAAGAGACAACTGATTTACTGACAAGGCAACACCAACCAAGCATGATTTGAATGGATTTTCTGGGTTCTTTGTGGACAGACATAAGGAATCGGTACCAACAGTCTTTGCTAGTGCAGTCCAAATGTTAGGTCTTGTGTCCATGGTCCACGGGGGCAGTGGTACTGCTGTAATCCATCTTATTATGACTGTGAGAATGATGGTTCTTGTGACAGCTTGACCCAGTGTGATGGTGTCCGTTTTGACTCTGTACTTGTTAAAACACAAGCATGTCACTTCCCCCAGGTTATCACAGGGAAGGGACCCTCCCATTTTCAGTAACTAGATCTTTACATAACACTGTTGACTTTGAAATATCTTGGTTATTATTCTGACCAAAATGTGTCTGAATAGGGGATAAATTTCCTTCTAGTCTATTTAAAAAATTCAACACATAAAGCACTTTAATTGTTCTTGCAGTGTTAACCCCCTATTTCCCCTTTTCGTTTTAATAACATCATGTTGAATGTTCGGTGAGCCTGCTCAACAATGGCCTGGCCTGTGGGCGTGTGAGGAATACCCATGACATGTTTAACCCCCCACAGATTAAAAAACTCTCTTAATGCCTGTGAAACATATGCCAGGCCATTGTCTGTTTTAATGTGATGAGGCACCCCCATAGGAGCAAAGGCCATTGATACAGGACATTTTACATCACTTGACTTTTCTCCCACGTGCACTGTTGCTACTATGAGGCCCAAAAAGGTGTCAGTTGATAAATGTATGTATTTAAGTTTACCAAAAGGGGAATGGTGGGTAACATCCATCTACCAAATTTGTAAAGGTTTTAACCCCCTTTAGTTTACTCCTTCTGGTGGCAATGGAGCAACCTGTTGGCAATCAGGGCAACTGTTAATAATTTCCCTAGCCTGATTGTGTGTCAATTTAAAATCTTTTCTCAGGGCTTTTGCATCCTGATGAGAGAACTGGTGAGACAATGTTCATGATGTTGGGCACCACCGCTATTCATGCCAGCAAATCTGCTCTTTTGTTGCCCTCTACCAGTGGACCTGGCAACATTGTATGAGATCTTACATGAATTTTAAAAAATTTGTTACACCTGTTATTTATTGTTACTAGAAGAGATCTAAAAAGATCAGCCAACAGCATTATATTATGAACAAGACTACAGACTTCTTTACAGGCCTACACTATTTCCAATAGAATGGGAGTTTTAAGAGTTTTTAATATCCTACGACAGGCCTCATTTGATTGCCCAATCACTAATTTCATAAACAATGCATCTTGGGCCTCTTTGTTAGGTATTTGTCGTGTCATTGCATCTTTCAGCCTCTCAGCGAAATCAAGAAAAGATTCTTGGGGACTCCGCTGTTATGGTAACAAATGATGGGGTTGCAACAGTAGCCTCCACTATGACTATTAAAGTTTGCAGAGCCCGCTCCTTAGACTGCTCCGGCTCATTTAAGGGAATTCTCGTTCGAGCTAACTTTGAAGCAAAAGGACCCTGTTCATGTAAGATATAAATAGTCTGTGTAATAGGGATGCTTAAAGATGAAAACTTTTTCTCAGCTTTTGCTTTAATCAGACTTTTCCATTCAGCTTCAAACATTGTTAGCTGCATTGCTGTCAGCAATGACTTTAATATCAGCCAAATATGTGAAGAGATGAGGGTGTATGCTGAAAATAAAGAGTCTATAAGACTGGAGGTATAAGGTGCAGTGAGTCTATAATCAGAAATGGCTTTTTTAGCATCTCCTAACACTGGCAGTGGCACTGGCTCCCATATGGGAGGCAAGCCATCAATATAAAGCACTGGCAAGGCCTTTAAAAAGTTTAAGTCATCTGCCGTTTCTGCCTGGTTTTCAGTAACTGCCCATTGAGCATCATGATTGGACTGTTCATTGGTAACTGGATTATTTGCTGACTAGGGCTTAAATGTGGAAAAGGGATTCATGGATGATTTGTATTGACCTAATTTGCCGATCAGGTTTCCCTGGGCGCAGCCATTTTGAGTGTGGTCATGGGCACCGCCATTTTGAGAACTGTCCGTACAGCCACCATTTTGAGGAGGCTCCTCTTTCTTGCCTTTGGTGCCCATTTGTGTCTGAGGGGTAGGGCTGCCATTTTGTAATTCCGATGATGCAGCAATAAAATCTTTACATCTCTTCCCCTGATCTTGTCCTGATGCCAATTCCACATATCGACCGCGATCCCTAGGTCTTAACTCCTCAAACAAAACATCTGATATTTCC
This sequence comes from Sakesphorus luctuosus, assembly GCA_013396695.1. Lineage (NCBI taxonomy): Eukaryota > Metazoa > Chordata > Aves > Passeriformes > Thamnophilidae > Sakesphorus > Sakesphorus luctuosus. Next base: position 2,582 of record VWZD01005518.1, on the reverse strand, counting down.
TGGCATTTTTTGTGGGCTTGCTGTTTCAGAAGTCTGAGGATTAACCTCCAAGCCACAACTCCCTGATGGCTTCTTGGTCTCCCTTCGAGAGGGATATCCACAAAATGGCACCAATATCATCCCAGTCTTGAAGAATTAAGTTTTCAGAGACAGATTTTCTGTTCCTTTCCAACCATCAGGCCACAGCTTTTAAAGAGGCCACATCAACAGGATGGCCATGCTGTTTTATCAGGTTTTTCAATTTTTTATGAGTCCTTCTTGTCTCATGACAGGCAGGCACCCGTCATTTTTCTGTTACTAATTGGGAGTGGAAAGGGTAGGGAAAGACAGGGTTCAATGCTCTTCTTCCATGATTCATATCCATCCTCACCCACAATTACATGATTTATTTTTGCAAGAAAGTACTTAGCATACCTACAATTTTTTCATTCCAAACTATCAATCCCTCACCTCCACAATGATTTTTGAACAAATTATGAATGTTAGAGTAGATGACTGCTTCAGGGTATTCTATAATGTTAAAAAAATGTACAGCTGTTATCTAAACAGTTTGTACCTCCTTTTCTGTTACGTAGTTAAGTGCACCTTTTGGTGGACATAACTGTGTGCTGATATCAAAGTCTGGTGGAGGTATCCTGAATAGCTGGTCCTTATAAAAAGAGCCTGCCATGTTCTGGTTCATTTTTAAACTGTAGATGAGGCTAGGTGATTAACATTTATACATTTGCATTGCATTAATGCAACAAACTATCTGTCTGTTCATTCATAAAGTGGAAGGTGTGTGTGAAATTCAGGAGCCTTAACTGGAATAGAAACTGTTGCTGTTTGAAGAGGCTTAATCCACTTGTCTCTGAAAAAAGTCATCATAGCACTTGTTCATCCATCAATTTCCTGAATTTAATCCATCCCTACAGGTAGGATTCCTGCCAACACAATTTCTTTCTCAACACTACATCTGGCTTACCACAGGAAGTAATGTTTGGTAGTCATATGCCAGAACAGAAACCACCTGCCATTTCAACTGCTTATCTCCTCAGTGTTTGTTCTATTATCTAGAGGGAAAGCATAATCGTAATCTACACAATAAAAATCCATTTAAAACATGTTTATTATATAAAATATATATATTTACGTACCAATAAAGTGTCCTGTACATTAGCAAACAACTCCTCAAACATGAAATTTCTGAATTTTACAGAGAGGTGAAAATCTAAGTGAAAACAGCTATTGCATTTCTTGAATGACAACCTTGCAGGTGGTTGGTTTGAATTTTACATTTATTGAATTCTTGCTTCTCTAAGATTTGGTATCAGGTTTAAGAAGGCATAGGCTTTCCTGGTAAGTATTTAGGTATTTGTAGGTTGTGAAAACAGATGTGCTATGGATTTCCAAGTGTAAATTGAAAGTTCAGAGAAATCAAAGAAAATAATACCTGAAAAAATACATCAGTGTATGAAAAAACATAACTCACTAGCAGCATAGCTCCCACTATTCCAGGTAACAGAGGTAGCATAGAACAATGGAAGAACATAGATACTACAGAATTCATGTGCAACATTAGGAGCAGAAGTGTTCAGATCCTAAACCTGAAATTATTGTCCATATAGGCCCTACACACTGCTCTAAGTCTGTGTAACAGCTAGTCTGGGAGATTAATTATTTATCTGTGTATAAATGAATGGCAGCAGTACTCACAGTCTAAATTACAGCAAACATAAATTAACTAGTAAGTTTTTGTCAAGGATGCCTGAAATTATTGAGGTGGAAAAAAACCCGGAATCATGTGACGCATAAAGAACTGTGATACTATTTTTTGTGGAGTCCAAATACTCAAAAGTTATTAGATTTTTACATCAAAACCACAAATTCTGTGACAGAAGAATAAAATAGTTGACTATCAGGCAATTAAAAATTTACCAAAGTTACTTGTATAACCACATTTTCATCCTCTAGTGAATTAATCTAGTGATAGAATATACATAATGATGTCATTAACAGACACTGATTGCAAGGAACACTCTTGGGTGCATTGCTAATCATTCATCAGGTGCTTTCTAATGACTGAGCACTCGTTTTACAAAAGTAATTTTAATCAATGTATTTATTTACTAGGAGAACTGAAATGAGATTATTTTGCAAAAAGATTGTCCTAAAAAGAAAAAGTTATGTTCTTTTGCAACAAAATTCCACCATCAATGAAGTTTGAAACCTGAGTCTGGCATGGC
>VWZD01005517.1:57544-76617 GCA_013396695.1 Sakesphorus luctuosus | reverse complement strand
GTGCTACTGTACGTGACAGTTAATGGTCAGTAGCAGAAAAGGAAGGAGAATGTCAGTCAGGGACACCAATATGAAAGAAAATGAGGGAAAACAGAGGTCATCAGGCCTCTTTTCAAATTACTGATTTATTATCTACTTGCTGTTAGAAAAGTGCAAGAATGATAAAAGGAGGAGAAACAAGAACTGTATGAAACCAAAAATAAAATGTAAAAGGAAAGGAGAGGAATGCATGTGTGGTAGGACAGGGTACAATATTTCTATGTACCTGAATAATGTGGTTTCTCTGTAGTCAGGTAATGCATGTATTATATATATAGAGAGAGAGAGGAAAAATGTGTTCACTGTGAGTGAGGTGGATAAGGCTGTAATAAGGTCATATTATGAACAGAGAGCCTTAATTTCTGGAATGCACACTAAAGTGTGTTTCATGGTAGTGTTACATGTGGCAGGCCTTCCTACTTTCCTGCAGTCTTTTTCTGAAACCTAACGTAAAGGGTCATATATATAGAAATAAACAGTAACACCATAGCCTAAATATAAATAGAAAAGGAAATCAACTTAGAGAAAACTAAAACTTAGAAAAGCATGTACTTAATAAAGCTATAATTAGTCAGCTTGTTTGTGTATCTAAATATTTTTTATTATAATATGATCATTATAGTTTAATTGTAAGAGCATAAGTACATTGTCCTGTTGCACATAATTACATTTCTGTCAGTTTTATTGGCTTTTTATTGAGCTTGTAATTATGTAATTGTATCAATATTTTTTCAGTGCACACCGAAATGTGGCCCAGGATTCAAACACCGAATTGTTCTGTGCAAAAGCAGCGATCTTGTAAAGACCTTTCCAGCCGCGCAGTGTCAAGATGAGAACAAGCCGCCAGTGCGCATCCGCTGCAGTCTGGGCCGGTGTCCTCCTCCTCGCTGGGTCACTGGAGACTGGGGACAGGTGAGACAGCTCATCCTAGTCTGGATTGCTGTCAGTCTCCTACATTAGCACCTTCTAGAAAATGATGTTACTGGAAATAGATAAGAGTTTGTTCCCATGGCTGAAACAAAAGCTTCTCCCCTGTTTGTGTCAGGTTGAAATGTGACTCTTTATTATAGTACTTGTCTGCCAAACTATAAAGGATTTGCTGAGAACAGTCTTGTTTGTACTGGATGAGTTTCTGTATGCAATTTCTTAAAAATTAAAATTAAAAAAAAATTAAATGTCCTTCCTGCATTTTTTGGAAGGATATTTTGGGATACAATGTAGGACTTTTTAGTGTTTTTCAAATGCACTTAACTTTCCTTGAGAAACATGATGGAAGTACAAAGCTAATTCCTACTTTAGTAACTTACCCATATCTGTCTCTGAAAAAAACTCACTTTGAGATCAGTATGATGTAACATAAGATACATTAAATTACCATACAGGGAGCTAAACTGTTACAGAATGGGCTGAATAGTGCTGCCTTTGTGCAATGTTTCTAATTATGATATACTAAGTTTACTTCTTTCTTTATTTTTTTGCATCAGTGTGATCAGGGGCCTGTTTTTAGGACAATAAATGAGTGATTCAGTTTCTGCTGGGTAATTTGCTATTGGCTTAACTAACCAGGGAACAATCATTTGCGGTATTACAATCTAGTCAGCTTTTCTTTTATAGCACTTTTTCAGACCCAAATTTATATTAAAGTGACATTGTACTAAAATTGTAACTGTTTAGTTATAGAAACAAAAAATACTTTGAAACAGCAAAATGTCTTTGTAAGATTTGAATTCTTGTTCTCTCTGTTTTTTTCTTTATTATGAAGTGATTTTGTCTCTCTTAAAAACATTCATTTGAACTCAGAATATTATAAGTCATAGTGTAAATTATATTCTTATACCTTAAATCTGAACTTTCCAGGGATTCAACTTGGTATTGTCTTTTCTTTGAAAGACAAAGTCTATGCTCGCATATACTGTCAAAAATAAAAATTCTTAACTATTTTATGAAAATTATTTTCTATATAATCAAACATCTTCAAGTGTTTGTCTTCTTTAAAATTGTGTATGTGAAGTGTTTCTGATTGCTTTTCTGTTATCTTGGTTTATGTTTAAAAATAGGATGCAAGGTGTTGTATTTTTTTCTCTTTCTTATTTTTCAGTGTTCTGCTCAGTGTGGTCTCGGACAACAGATGAGAACAGTACAGTGTCTCTCATATACTGGACAAGCATCCAGTGAGTGTCCAGAAACCCTTAGACCTCCATCAATGCAGCAGTGTGAAAGTAAATGTGACAGTACTCCCATTTCCAACACAGAAGGTAAGTTTGCCATCTTAATATAATTTATTCGAAAAAGAGTAAAGTGACATGATCAGAGTTACTGCATTTAATTATTACTAAAAATCTATGTGCATCATCTCTCAGGCTGTGAATTATTTCTTTTACCATTACTTTCTGACTAGTCATTGTAGTTCAGTGGTAGTCAATGAAAAACCTAAATACAGGTTCTTTGTTTGAAAAAGTACCCTTAAAATATATAGCCTAAGTCATGGACAAAATACTATTGTTTGTGTTACTGATTTTCTAGTCTGTTTATTGGTTCAGTTTGTAATAGCAGTGGGAACATGACATACTTTTCTTCTGCTGACTTTCTACCTGCTTTATCAATGTTAAGGACAACATTGCAGTGGCAAAAAATAGTAAATTCTGTGTTCGTTGAAAGACTGGTACCATAGATTTAATGCCTGATGGTTCTTAAAAGAACAAGCCTATTCTTATACTTTGACTTCCCTGTCAACTTCTTCTGGTTAACTTTTATTTTTTTTAATTTATGATGCCTGTTTTAAATAATCATAGGATTTTTTACATTATACAGTTGAATTTAATCAGACTACTAACTAGCGTCATGATAACATATTTTTATAGAGTATATATTAGATGATACTGTTAAAATAAGCTTATTCATGTTTATGAAATACTTCAGATCTGAACCTATTAGAAAATGCTGTCTTTAAAGTAGAGTTCACAAAATCACAGAATCAAGTAGGTTGGAAAAGACCTCTGAGATCATTGAGTCAAACATTTGACCCAACATCACCCTGTGCCTATTAGACCATGGCGCTAAGTGTCACATCCAGTCTCTCCATAAACACCTCCAGGGATGGTGACTCTACTGACTCCCTGGGCAGCTCATTCAAATGCCCAATCACTCCCTCTGCAAAGAACTTCTTCCTAATGTCTAACCTAAGCCTTCCTTGGTGCAGTTTAAAACTGTCCCCTCTCGTCCTATTGCTGGTTGCCTGGGAGAAGAGACCAATCTGCATCTGGTAACCAATTCCTTTCAGGTAGTTGTAGAGGGTGATAAGGTCTCCCCTGAGCCTCCTCTTCTCCAGGCTTCCTCAGCCACTCCTCATAGGACTTGTGCTCCAGTCCCCTCAACCAGCCTTACTGGTCATCTTTGGACATGGTCCAGTACCTTGATAGCCTTCCTAAACTGAGGGGCCCTGAACTGGACACAGCACTCGCAGTGCAGCCTTACCAGTGCTAAGTAGAGGGGAAGAATCAATTCCCTGATCCTGCTGGCCACACTAACAAGTTGGAGTGCTAGGCAGTAAAAATTTAGAATGGTTGCTCATCTAGTGTATATGTTTAAATTTCAGTGGAAAGGGAAAAGGAGTAGAAAATTCCCCAAACATTCATGTTCAAAACCAAGAAACATTGCATGGCAGTAATAGTTCTAAAATACTGTTCCCTAAATATTTATATTCACCAGATTTTGAGTACTTTACCACAGTGTCACTAACACTGCTTTTAACATAACTAATTTCTGTCCAGTATATAATTGAGTATCTTTTACACAGATTTTCTAACTACATTGGAGTTTAATGTACTTTTTATGTGAAACAAGTGCTCTGATGTAGATTTTTTTTTCTTTCAAGTTTGTCCTACAGTCTGCCTGGATTTGGTGGTCATTCAGTGCTCACTGTATTCATCCATGTCCATGCTATAGATGCAAAATTATCATAAAGGTCTGTCCAACAGAGATGTCTGTGATGAAATGGCAGCATACTAGAATCTTCCCAGAAATATACTTGACAATTCGATGTATGAGCACTGTAATTTTCTGCTTGGAAGTTTTAATTTTAAGTAGAGGCTTATCATCCCGTGTTGTCATTTGAAAACATTTTCATGATACGATTTTCCTTGGCAATATTAATTCCCTTTATTTCTGTTCAGTGCTCTGAAGTAATCTTCAAGTGATAATTACAAGTCTAGGAAACTTTCTGCCCTTTTAAGCTCAAAGGATACATAATACTTTATTTCCCAACACAGATGTTGACTGTTGTCCAAAGTAAGGAAGGTAATAAATTACATATAAAATGGGTATGATTCAATCCCTGTCTCCTCTTAATTTCAAGATGACAAGGTCATATTGTTATTTATGGAAATTACATTAGTAATTCTTCAGCATTATTAGGAAAATATGCTAATCTCTTATAGGAGAATGCAGTGAGGGGTTTTCTATGTGATCTCTGTACAGTGGGTGGCCATGAACTTCTTCGCAGTAGAACTGTGCAGGCTAACTATGAACAGTAAGCCTGTTGGTAATAGTGTTTTTTAGGGACCTGCACCTTTACTGGAAAATTTTTGTGACCCACAAATAGAAAACACTGAAAATCACTTACACACTATTCCAAATGAACATCAGCTCTTTGGCCTGTGCTCTCAGAGAGCCGGGAGCAGGCCAGCTCCTTAATGGCAGCCATCCAGGCTCATTAGCACAGTTAGGAAGAGTCCAAGGGAAAAAGATACAGCCAAATCTCTTCTGAAGGATACAGTTTCCAACATGTTGCTGCTTAGCATCCCATTTTTGTTTATGTTTCACACTGAAGGTATTTATGTCAACATTCATTAAACAATTTAATATACCTGCATCCATTCAGAAGAATTTTGCTGCAATCAGTGAAAGACTAAACTTACCCTACTCCCCAATTAGACAAAAATTCTGTCTTCAAGGTATTTTTTTCAATATTTTCCAAGTTTTTCCTAAATATATATTCTAATTTATACATGTTTCAGAGCTGCTCTTAAATAGTGAATATAAGAAGAATAAGCAGGATTTGCAGAATCATGTGCACTGTCTCTTGCTTTACGCTCCCTTGTGGGGCAAAAGCAACTCCAACAACAGCTCACTGGTTTGCAGCAGGGTCAGACTGGCTGAGGGAGTTCGCTGCCTGTTTGAAACCCCAGCAAACCTGGTTCCCTTTGCTTGCCAAACTCTGGCGCTTGCAGCCTATGGAACCCATTCAACAATTTCTGAACAATTTAGTTTTGCTAACCAAAGTGAAAAACATGAGGTTTTCAGGGAAGCTTGAGCCACTCTGCAGTATAATGATCATGTTGGTGAAGTTTGGAAAAATTTTCTTGGGGAAAGTACAGGCTGTTTTTATAAAACAAGAGTCAAAATTTTGGGAGTATCAAAATGCTAAAAGAAAGTTAGAATATGCCTTGTCACATTTTACATGCGCTTTAGCTCTTTGGTTTTTTTAGAACTCTTCATTGGTGATTTAGAATATTGTAGATGTGGTTTTGATGGGCTGCCACTGATGAGGGTAACATTGCATTTGCTGCTGAAAGTGAACTACAGGCAGCATCTACCAAACAACTTGAAATGTATTCAGATTTTTATGCTCTTAATACATATATGTCTGCTTAATCTAGACTACTAAAGCCCATCCAGAAGTTTACCTGAAAAACTATTTTGTCTATTTTTATGTCATTTCAGTTTTCCTTACACTTTGTGTGATACATATTTCAGTTTCTTAAGCTGTAGGCACATTGACATTTTATGATTACTGTAAGATGACACTTAGTATCATAATATTGTCTGATCTAGCCACAAACTTCAAGAAGGGAGAGTTACTAGGAGAAAAAAGGGCTCTGCTAAACCTCTTCCATTCAACCACAGTCCTATGAAGAATAGTCTACTTCATCAGCCACTATATCTATTTCAAAACTGATTTTTAAAACAGAAGTTGTGGGCAACTTCCAGAATATTGTCTCATTGCTGTCCAAACAGCATTGGCTGAACATTGTCCAGTTTTACTCAAGAGGAAGAATAACTAAAAGAAACACGGAAAACAATAATTTCAAATCTTACTTTTAGCAAAAATGCAGTTAGTGGCTTTACTTGTATTTAACTAAATACAGTGTGTATGAGGGTTATTTTTGGGATTGAGTGAACTTTTTACATCTTGTCAGGATCAAGTGCACCCTTTTACTCTTCACTGCATTTGTAGTTCACCATCTGTCTCTCCTATATTTGCAGTCTTCACAAACATGAGGACCTGAAATATTTCTGGAAGAGACTTGACCTCTTTTGTGGAGAGTTTTTGAAACTCAGTCAAACACAGTGAGCATGTGTGGTAGAGAAATATATCTATTTCAACCAGCTACTCCCAATGTCTTTTCTCCTGGCATTCAATTATGTTTCCAAATTAAGAATTAAAAAATTAGAAAAGCAGTATGTAAAACATTGAGTAGGTGGAGTAAAAAAATTGTAGCACTGTGTCTGTGTTAATGAAATGAAAGTTTAAATAGTTTCCTGACCTTTACTTGCTTAGCTAAAAACATGTGCATTGGCATTATCAGAAATACTATTCAGTACAGACCCAGAAGTTCAGCCTCATTAATGCTTTTCTGGGCTCAAATACTAAAAATTCTCATCTTCAGTCAACTTGCTACTGCAGTATGCTGGCACATGTCAATGCACTCTCCTTAACTACCTGTCCCAGAGGAAGAAGTAATGTACTAGGAGATCATGATTGTACATGACAATTGTGTTTGTTTCATAGTTGCTTTTTTCCTTTTTTGGCCTGTTTGGTGTGTCTCTTTCATATTTGGTTTTCAGATGTCTCAGGGTCAAGGACTGTTGTTCTGTCATGCCTTGGACAACACTACCTGGCTGCCTCCAGCCTTCATTTCCAGTTATCAAATCATTACAAAATCTGATAATGATCAAAGTACTGCTAGTTTGTTCATTACCTTTTGATTCACTTTTTCTGTTGCAATGTGGGAAAGATTATAGGAATAATGCAGTATCAAATGCAACCTTAAAAGAGTAAAAATTTACAGCAGTCTTTTGAGAGAAATAGTTGTTTTTTTTTTAATTAATCCAATTTCATTCTTCCCATCACCTAATTTTGTTAATTCAAACTTACAGGCTTTACTTTTTCTCCATATACATCTCTCCCAACTTCCTATATGTGAAGCACAGCTCCTTGACAAAGTCCCAGTTTTAATATATGTGGAAGGAACTGTGCAAATGCTTATAACTAAAAATCTCTGACAATATTCACTTTAGTGATGAGGAAATATGCAGCAGCAGCATTTGAATTGTAGAACTTGAGCATAACTCTGGACTCTCACATGTAGCTCTATTTCCAGCTGTATTAGGATAAAAACTGAGCAAGGACCAAACTATTCCATTCCCTATTCCCACCTTCTCTCTACAGGTGGGAAAAATTAACTACAGCATATTCTAGCAGTGCTCCTGTGATGTACCCCCAGAGTCACTTCAGGTGCATTCTGTGTGGGATGTAAAAGAAGGAAACCTTCCCTTGTGTGGTTGAGCTCTGTTCTTTCCTGGGAGGGTTACTTGCTGGGATGACAAGTGCTGCTGAGGCTGTAAGCCCAGCATATAGGAAAAACACAACTAGAAAAATAGCTTTTACATGTCTATTACAGGTCTTTCCTTCTAGCATGAAAGAAATCATGGATGTGTGGAACCAAGCTTCCACCATTTAGTTTGGTCACTGAGCACACACAAAGATGCCTTTATTCATAACATTTGTCATTTTCTCCATCCCTATCATCTGCAGTGCACATTCTGTTTCAGAGATTCTTACAAATGCAGAGGTGTGATACCAAACAGTGTGAATCATGTCTGATTTTGGATAACCTCTTGTGGATGGATAAAATACCTCCTGAGAAAGAAGCTGTAAGAGTACTGTAAAAAAATTACATTTCCTAGCTGTCTAAAGTGATCATTTATCTGAATAAATGACAATTCTTCCAAGGTAAAGAGGGCACACTTCCAAATGTCTTTAAGCCCTGCAAACATTTTCCTGGCTTTTTAAAATATATTGTATGCACTAGACTGGACTAGAGAGAGTAGTTATAAAGAAAACAAGAAGGATGGATAGAGTAGCGTGTTAAATGTCAAATTTTCTTTGTACTTAAATTTTTATTTCTGATCTTTCTTCTCTTTATGTTCTTAATTATTAGAGTGCAAAGATGTGAACAAAGTGGCATATTGCCCACTGGTGCTGAAGTTCAAGTTCTGCAGTCGAGCGTACTTCAGACAGATGTGCTGCAAGACCTGCCAAGGACACTGACCCACAGAGAGCATGAGAATGTGCCTTGTTGTTATCACTGTGGAAGAGTGTCCACTGAAGAGAGCCACACAGCGGAATGAGATTGATGTCCTTGCAAATACATTACCCTGTGGAAAACATAACCACTGGTCAGCCCCAGCTGACAGGATTTCAATATTATTTTAACTTCTGTGAAGTGGGATTTATTAATCCAAAGTGCTGGACACAGTATAATAAGGGGATGCCAAATTGAAAAAATGCACACGATACGTATAGAGTAGCTTACTGTGGAACATTTGTGTTCTTTTGACTAAATCCAATAGTCTGTTTACCTCCTTGGACCATTAAAATAATTTTTATTATGGACTTAGCAATGACACTGAATCCATTTCTATTTAAAACTGTTTAAAATGTAGTTCTTATGACTTGGTCTACTACGGAAGTAAAGAAGAATCAAAAAAAAATGTTAAGTCATAGCTTAAAAATGTTAACTACTTTATCTCTCGACACAGCACCACAATTTAAATTATAAAAGCTTGGAAATGTTATTTAAGGAGCAGAAATTTTTTAGAAAAAGTATTTTTCCTTCATTCCACCTAATTCCCTATGGAGTAATCCATATTTCCTGAACACTGCTGTGAGCCTTATATAAAGGTATACTAAATAGAACAACCATGAGGGACTTAGTTTTAAGAGGTGCAACAGTTATTGCAGTGGTGCATGAAATACAAGTGTGCTATGAAGCAAAATGAAGTCTGTATTGCAGGTTTATAGCCATCTTACCATTTTACCAATGAAACTGAGATTTCCACTGAAAGGGAACATACTTTAATACCATGGAGGAGGCAGACTCCAGCAGTGGTGAAGACTGTATTGCCAGGTCCTTCACTGCTACCATACAGGTTGCTTAGAACTTACACTTTGACTCCAGCTCACTTTTGTTTACAACACCAGCCACAAAGAAGAAACAACTTTGTGGTCATCTAGATTTGGTTTATGTTACTTTTTACTCTCCAAAACTAAGGAATTTGAACGCAAAAGATAAGCCTACTGTGTAATAACAACAATCCTTTGCAAACCTGAAAGTTAAAATGGATTCCAGATGGTCCCCTCTTTGATACTGTAGCAGAGGTATTGTTTATGAGAAAGAATATGTGACTATTCTGTTCAGGAGACCACATCTGAGTGGGCAAGGATTACAACCAAAGAATAAATGACTCACGGAGGTATCTGGATTCTGTTCAAATGAGAAGTCAAAAGTGTGCTTGAGCCAAGAGGCCTGTTGGACTATCAGGAGTAAAGTATGCTGGAAAAGGGATGGCTGGAATGAATTCAGGCCACCTTCACCTAAATGGCCAGATACATATTCCAAGCTTGACTATATTTAAAGCAAGGGGCATCTTTCAGCAGGAGACTGGAACAAATTCCTGCCTCTGGATTAGAGTCTGGATGCCTTAACTGTTCACTGCCATACTCCACTTATTAACATCTTTTTAATATTCACCAAATACTTGCATTTTTCAAAGTGAAACCAAACTACTTGGGCAAGTTACAATCAGGAATCTTTCAAAATAAGTTAGTTGCCATGCTCCTCTTCCCTTCACTTCTCAGTAACAGAGTCAACAAGGAGATAAGGAAAGTAGGTACTTGTTTATATTAATATATTGTACTTGAACAGTTGCATTTTGCAGCAGGTACTTGATGAATGTGCTTTTGTGTTCAACTATGCCTCCTTTGTTGTAATGCAATTAAAATTATGTGAACAATAATGTGTTACAAATTCTAAGCCAAACAGCACTTTTTTTAAAAAGTAATCTTTTCAGTGAAAAATAATTTCAAAATATGAAATTGAAGTGTACCAATGTATTTTACCAGTAACAAACCAAATATGTTGCACACTGTTTACTAACATGAATTAACATGGAACAATAGGACTAACAGGACTCATACTATGAAATCCCTGCCAACATATCGACAATCTGTCCGTGGGGTTTTGTGTAGCCCATGTCCTCATGACCATGAAATTCCTGTCATCTGCTACCTCTTGCCAGTATTTCCACTTTCATATGTTTGTGACCAGTGGAATTGATTTTCAGTTGGCTTGCCTGTGTTCACATATGCTTATTATCTGTTGCTCTCATCACCACGTAGACAACTTCTGTTAAAACTGACACCAGTAGATAAAAAATCCCAGTCTTTGGGAGTTGCACATAGGGAGTAAGGGCAGTATGTAGTCCTTCTCTATTAAGTGAATTGACTTTCTATATCCTTTTGACGAAACACCTTGGTGCTAGCATGCCCTGGCTAGGTCAGAAATATGATGGAAGGGTAAGGGGTTGTTAGGGCATTCCCTAAGCAAGAGGCCTCCTTGTATCAGGGTCCAGTTTTCTCCAGGGCATGATTATGTTTATCAGCTAATGTGTCTTTTCAGCTAAGAAAAGGGTTTTCTATGTATTGAAAAGAAACCTTTTTCTTTTTTACCTCACTTTAGAACATTAAAATTGTAAGGAGTGTTTCCAAAGACACATTTTGCTCTCTTACTGGTGCTAGAACATCGGGGATTCAGATGTTTACTCTGCAATGTAACAGCACTGAGATTAGAATATAAAGAACTCCCTGGAGCAACGTTGAATTGTATGTTAAAGGGAACAAAACAGAGAATGTATATGGATTTACAAAGCAACCGTTCAGACTAAGACTGAAATATGAAACCTAATTCAAAGAAAAATAATTGGTTTCCACAGCACAGTTCATTGCTGCTGCTACACTGTAGCCATCTATATAATCTAAGCTAAATAGTGTTATATTCCTAAATAGTGACAAAAGGACTATTTGTGCAGGCTTTAAATATGATAGGCCTAGAATCAAATAGTAAAATACGAAATGCAGAAACAAATCTGGTGCCAGTACTTCCACTGAGCAATAATATCAGCTGAAGAAGATCAAAACAAAAAAAAATCTAGAGATTAATTCTTCAAGGTGTATACATCCAGAAATAGTCCATTTCCTTAGGAACTTTATAATGGAGTGAATGTCACATAGATATCCTTAATAATACAGACTGAAATTACCTTTGTATTATTGTGATTAGTTGCTTATTATTTTATACTCAGTATTAATGTGGTACACTGTTACTTTATTATTATTATTTTTGCTTTTGTAAATTATATTCTAATTTATTGTCATGTTTCTTAACACTTGTTCTACATGCATTCTCCTGCTTGTTAATGAAAACAACAGTATTGTAACACTTGATGCAGTGAAATTCCACACCAGGCACACAGATTGGTTTTTAACATAGATAATTTAGTAAAATAAAACTGCAGCTTTTATGATTGATACCCATGGTAGAGTTGTCTCTTCCCTGATTTACACTTGCTAAAATTCTGTATGCTTAACATTTGCTTCATCAGATGCATCAAAATATATATAAAATGTTTTCTTTCAAGTAACATCTATGTTATGCTAGAATCCTGCCCTTGGCAGCAGCAATGTTTGTCATATATAAGCAAATAAGGAAATAAGGAAAAGGAAAATTCAAAAATATGGTCATGTACATTATTAGATAATATTTTAGCCTAAGCAGTCATGTCGATCAAGAATGAAATTAATGGCAGCAAAAATGTTCTGTACATCTTGGAATTATTTCATTAACAGCCAGTCAATAATAACAATAAAAAGTCCTTTTTGCATTGAGCTTTTAAGGTTTTATCTGAAGTTTATCTGAAGCCATGATGTTTTTAAATATAAAGAAAGCAATTCTAGAAGACTTGGTGCTTAGGTCACTGTTGCTGAGAGGTATTTCTTCTCATATGTGGTACAGTGAAAATAACTTTTTATGGAAACCTTTGATCAAGTCATATGAAATATTTCTTGTTTCTGAGTTAAAATCTAGTTTCTGGTTTAACAAAAACAATCACTACTTATATGAGTAAGTTGCTAAAGAAAATAGAGAGAACCTTAAATATTTTGATAAGGTATTTATTATTTGTGGTTATTATTTCTTATTGTATTTAGAAATGAGGATTCAAAAAACAGTTACTTGTTTTAAAAGTATGGATATTTCTATCTGAGCATGATCACAAAGTTAACAGACCTTCAGATCAGAAGTTAAAGATGGAGCAGTCTATGTAAATACCACAGTTTTCTCTGTCATTGCAAGGCTGTTGACTTTTCTCCCATACGTTTACACTGGAAGTTATAACCTGATAGGTTTCCCATTATTGTTCATTTTTAGTATTTTTTCTTTCTAGGCCTTTTGTGTTTTGGATTATAAGAACAAACTGAGTACACTGAAGCAGACACTGTTAAGTTTCTCTCTCCTTTTCTCTTCCTGATACTTTAAAGCTAACATCACCCATGATGACGATAGAATTCCTGGCACACAAAATTTCCTTCAGTCATCTTAAAATGCATTTTTCCTGCACCTGAACCACCGTCTAGAGCCAACTCTGCTATTATAATTCTCTGTTACATTTTTTCAGTTTATTTCTTGAGGAAATGAACACCATTTTAACCTGAGATACTGGCTTTTCCTTTCTCTGATTTCCCTTGCTATACCTCAAAACTGTTCCTTCTTGAGTCAGCTCACTGATCTGTCTGATCCATGAGAAGCACTTGCAAATATCCTCTGCAGAATGCTGAATGGGCCATGGATATTTTGTGACTCCTTCATTATTTTTTTTATTGTTACAAGGAACTGAGATCCAGGACTCTTATGAATCCTCATCTCTGCAGGTTTACTGCAATAGACTTTGGATGTGTCTTGTAAGCCTCATCTGGAGTCAGTCAGACATCAATCTAAGAGTCTTGTAGGCCGTTGCTAAGCTGAGGCTATAATTCTGCAGGGAGTGACATCCTTCTGGCTATCTTCCCTTCACCACAAACACCAGTTAGGTGAAGGGATGGATGGTTGCTTCTGTGTGGGCCCTCCAATCTTTGTCCTAGACAGAATGGTGTAAGAGCATTTGCTTGCGCTAATAAGGATGGAATCTCAAACAGATTTATAGGGACTCCGTCAGCCATAGGACAAGGTTCACTACAGCACTAGTAAGCTGGTAATTTCCCAAGTATGTTTGGCACAGCTAAAGTGGGAGTTGATGTCCAGTTTAGGAAACTGAGCCACTCAGAATGTGCTATGGTGTACATTTAAGGATACTGTAACCCATAAACTGGCATACCACCTAAGCACCACACGTCATTTATTTTCTTCTATTTCTGCACAGGACTGACATTTTCATTGACCTGGACAGGGTACAGGACACAGTTTATGTTCAGAGCTCCTGTAGCTGCCAGTCAGAGGATTACTGAAGTCTGTCCTGGAAAGGTTATGAGAATGTGTTTCTGTATAGAGGGGGAAGATGCAATTTCTACAAACAGGAAAGCCTTCTCAGAGAGGACCTAGACAGTTCAGTAAATAAATAATCTCACTTCTTTAGTTATCCTGTTTGGAATAAATTTATCATATCTTGATCATAGCTTGAGATAGAAGTGTTCTGGAAGCTAGAAGTGAAGGCTCAGCCAGCCAATGTGCCAGGCTTCAGTTGCTATGACCACACAGAGGGATCAGATCTCGCCTGCTGATAAGGGATAAGCAGTGGATTTTGGAAACTGGATTTCTTCATCTGCATCAAAATCAGTATATTTGTTTATTCTTCTCCACATCTGACCTTGACATCAAAGTCTGGAAATGTACACTCTCTTGCAATGTTTGTAACATAACAAAATTATCCCTCATATTGTTTGAAAACCCATGATTTGTCTTTTACAATGAGGATCAGTCTTCTGTGTAGAATGTACCCCCCCTTGGAAGCAATGCTGTGTAATGCTTCTGAGTAATGCTTCATCTGCAAGTTAAGTGTGAGGTAGCAGTTCTGGACATACAGGAATGCCTTCCAGTTATATCTCTGTGAAAAGACTTACCTGGAATTTCAAAAGGGAAACTTCAGTTGAGAATGCATTTTAAGTTATCATTGCCACATCTATTCTGAGTTCACCTATGCTTTATAAAAATTTGACAGAAGTGCAGTGCACTTGGTAGGGTCATACCTCCTAACTACTGATCAGAAACAGAGGCAGGGCTTAATGCATGCATGACTGTGTGTGGGTGAAAAGTTAGCAGTCCATTTCCATGACTCCATTCCTCAGAATCCACTCCTCAGAATCTACACACTGGGAGAGGACTTCTCTTCCCTCCATCATCTCCTCCGCCCTGGGTGCCTGCTACTCCTCTTTGTCTCTGCTCTCACATGTATGTAGATCTCCTGCTTGGTGTACGCTACTGCTGTTTTGATCAGATACTTTAATGTAAATCTTACTGAGAATTCCCACATCTGTAACTTAACACTGTTGTATGTTAAAAATGCTGATTTTAGGCTGGTTTTATGAACCACTTATTGATGTGTAAAAACAAATATCTAAACAGGAATTTAAACAAATGTTTAAAATACATGAATTTTGGTTTTCAAATAATATACCAAGTAAAAAAATTTTTAACATTTTTTTTCTACTGCAGTAATTAAAGACCCCCTCAAGATATTTTTTCCTATTATGAAAAAACCTGAGTTAGGAATGAATATAAACAGAAGGCACTGAGCCTCTCTTTTGGTCTCAGATTCTCTTTCACATTTAGCCTTTGCTATTGAAATGTACTATCAAAACAAGACCTTCTGCAGCAACAAGGAATCTCAAACATCTCATTTAGCCTTTCTGGTTCAAAGTTTCCTTAGAAGTTTATTTACCTAAGATAAGATTACGTTGTTGAAACCGTCCTGTCAATTAGCAAATAACATTTGACTTCAGATGTATTATTCTTCACAAGCATTTTAACAAGGATAGGTCTGGTAACTGATCTTCCAGAGAGGAGGGAAAGTATGATGGCTGTAATTACATGTATCAATATGTTGCTCAGAGGCCTTGTGAAATAAGAGTACAGAACAGTCCTTTTAATTAAAAGGAGGAGAGAAATTAAGCTGAATTCTGTACTAGTTGCAAAAAGAAAATAAAAGGGAAGAATATTCCGTTTCAATTTTCAGTGTGGTTTAAGGAGCTGGCTGTGCATGAATGTCTCCAATCCCTGCTAAGATGTTTGTGAAGCTTGAGATGAAGGTCCCAAATTCTATTTCCATGGGGTATGTGTACATGTGTGTGTTCAGGTTTTTTTTTTAAATTTTTGCATCCTAATCAGTTCAAGAGAGGGCTCAAACTTTAAGAGAAATATCTTTCTTTAAAGCAACGCCCCCAGATTTGTGAAGTTGCTATACTGTTTATGTCTCTTCTTGCAGTTGTGATGATCACAAAGTTTAATGAAAGAAAATCTAAGAACTATGGGTCTGGGGCCTTGATTTCATGGCTCTGGATGTGTACCCTCACTCTGTTTCTGCTCTATCTGGAAAGCTGCCATGTGGCCTTTCTGCCCCCAGTATGACCAAAACAAGTTTGTACTGCCACAGGCTTGCTGGCTGCTCATCTGCACTCCCAGGCTGTGGGCAGACACTCAGTAAAATGTGTGGATGTGGCTTCAGACATTGCAGGTGCCTTGGATCAGCACTGCATACAGTTGTTTTTGGTGTGATGTGGCCTTCCTGTCACCTGGCTTGCATGCTGGGGACAAGGCAAACGCCACACACATGCTTCTCCCAGAGCACCTCCCAGATTTGGCCAGCAGCCTCCTCTCAGCCTGCCTACAGCAGCAGGTGTCCCTCAGAGCTCTGTGGGGGCTCAGCTGTGGCCCATGGGAGTGCAGAGCCACAGCCAGGATGGGTGGTGGGGAGGGCAACCTGCTGCCATGGCTGGCTGGGGCTCAGCAAGTCCCAGCCACTTGTGTGAGGTGTGAAGAGCTGCTGAGCTCCAAGCTGCCACGAGTCTCCTCTGCAAGCTGCTTGCACCCAAGAGGAGGCTGAGAGCTGGGCATGGGCTTCAGTCCAGGACACCCTGGGTCTGGGGAGTGCTCTGGGTAAGGAGCACCCGCGGTCCTCACTGGCTGCTGGGGCTGGGCTGAGCAGCAACCACTGCCCTGCCCTGGCTCACCACTGCTGCCTCCTCACCTGCAGAAGTGATGGGGCCAACACATGGAGCAGCCACAGCAGCTCCAAAGGCAGAAGACGCTGATTGGGAGCAAGAAGGCTTAAGGTAATGTGGAAGGCCAAGAACAGTGGGTCTGGGGGAGCTATGCTGGAGCTGCCAGGCTGGGAAAGCTGTGGAGAGCCAAGGAGTAGGGAGAGTAAGGCTGTGAGATGGAGCAGTGTAGCTGCAGTGTGCCCTCCCTCGGGTAGGGAGGGGATCCTCGAGCAAGGATTGGATAACTTGGTGGAGACCACAGGTCACAGATAGAGGTGCCCCAACAGTGGGGAGGAGATGGCTCCTGTGGATAAGGGACTGCAAGAAACTCGCAGAAAAGCCTTGAGCTCAGAGAAGTCAAAGGGACTTCCCTTGCATAAACTCAGTCCTCAGAGTGGAGAGCCCTTGCAGGGGTTGCAGAGATACAGAGAACCTTAGCAGGTTTAATCCCTTAAGTGAACACCTGAAATGCTGTATATGCTACTAACAAAGGAAGCCATTTCTATTAACAAAGGAAGCCATCTCAGTGATTTGCAACAGTGAGCAGAACGCTATACCACTTTCGTTAACCTGTTTTAACTGACTCTGTTGTATTTAGCAGATGAGTGAAGGCAAATGATCACAAAAAATAGCAGTTGCAAAACATGATGTCCATAAACCTGCCTGCTGCAAAGACAGCTGCGTTCTTGAATGCCAGATGCTCACTGGGTCCCCTGTAATTCTGCTGAACTGATGAACAAGTGCTTACAGTGTGTGTTGACTCTCAGTTGGTCATCAGAATAGTGAAGAGCTGCCAAGAGGTATGTTGCTTATTAACAGTATGAGACTTTAAGCCTTCAAAACAATAAAACTTGAATCTTCTTATAAAAATAAGAGTAGTAACATGTTTTGGTAAACTTTGGACTGAAATTTTGATCATTCCCCTATGGCTACAGCAACTTGATCACAAAAAGGAGTCACCTTGCATAGAGTATCCAGAGCTGTGCAATAGAGTCTTATGGTTATGTGCAAAGTCTAGGCTTGATTTTGCTTGGGTTTTCTTCTGTGTGTCATTCAATAGTGTATGTTTATCTCTGTTTTGGTTCAGTTCATGCTAGTTTTGGAGGTACTGCCTATGTAGTCTATGGAATTTTGGAAAAGGATGTACAGATGAATAGTCAGCCCTACTGCTCAAAAATCTTGAACCAAGATTTGGAAAAAAAAAATGCAACTGTCTGTTAAAAATAAACTACCAAATAAAAATCAAACTTCTGAGTATGATTCTATTCTCCTATTAGCCTGTTTTTTAAGCCTTATGTTTTACTTGTTTCACATTTTCCCCCTCCCTCTATATATTGAGGAAAACTAGAAATACTTTCTAAGGGTAAGAGGAAAGGTAGGAAATTGAACAGCCAGATTTATGTAATTGAATAGTCTTTCAGTAGAAAACACAAATACTTTCACACATAAAATTAAAGGGGTTAGCAGAATAAATAGGCTGTTCTGATTAAGAATGGAACACTCACTAAACTTTTAAGGAAATGGTAGGTATCTTTCTCAGTGAAGGAAACTTTTGTAAAACTTTAGGCTTTCACCCCCATTTTATAAAAATAATGATTTGACTTAACAAAATGCTGTTTCCTTCTGCATAATTCCAAGGGATTGTGTTACAGTTAGAAACTTTCAAAGTCCAGGGGTATTCTGCCCATGTTCTCCCTGTCTCTAAAATCTGTGATCTTCTAAGAGAGGGAGGGATGCAATGACAGCTCCATACTAATTAGCAAACCCTCAGCAACAATCTAGCAACATGCTATTTTACTTACATTACTTCTTTCAAGAAGATGCCCAGTGAACCTGAACTTGTGGTCTGCAGAAGGGATTTCTCAGAGAGTACACAGGTAATGTTGTCTTCATCCTACAACAGTCTTGCTCTGCCAGAGAATGTGGATCTGCACAGTCAGAAAATTGACAATTCATAAACCAACTTTGAGTGCACATTCATAAAATCAGTGCCTTTGCCTTTCTGATGCTGCTTCTCTATTGACAATAGTAAAAGCTGCTTGAGCAGACAGCTGTAGAAATGAATTGGTTTTTATCCAGATACTTTCTGGAGAGAAGGATGCAAGAGGCCTTTGTCTTGGTACGACAGTGTATCAGAATATAATAATCTTCCTCAAAGACTCATTCTTAATCAAGGTCTCAGTAAATTACATAGTCAAAATTTACCAAGTTGAGACTGTAGATACATCTAGTATAAATAATTGTAGAGCAGCTAGAAGCCAGCATAGCATTGTTCCAAATCAGTTTTTAAACTGAAAAAATGTACTTTTTATTAACAGATTGAGGAACAGTGGATTCTTGTGCATCAGTAAATGAGTACAGTATGTAGAACTAATTATAGTATTTATTACAATGTAAATAAATGTTTAAAATCTTGAGAAAATAAAAGAAATAAATTACAAAGACACAATTTAAAATAATTTCTTGTAAATATGCATGGAAAAAGCTCCTCAAACTAAAACATCTTTTGCTGCTTAGAGGCAGATAATCCATTCTTAGTCCAGTGCACAAATTTGATTTACAGTGAGTTTCAAAATACTTATCTTCTTTTTAGGGTTTCCAGCACTGCCTAAGCCAATAACCTGCTGTGTTTGAAAATGTCTGGGCAGTAATTGCAATAGTTTTC
>VWZD01005517.1:21157-36871 GCA_013396695.1 Sakesphorus luctuosus | reverse complement strand
AGGTTCTGGTCCTCCTCTAGATCTGACCAGTGGTTCCCCGAGGTCTTCAAACCCCCAGATTATGTACCCTCAGGTCCAGGTAGGACCACCCAGTGCGGGGAATTCCACAATGGGTGATCTGACTCTGTGAGTCAAGGGGTATTTTGGAATCATTGATGGCCCATTAGCAGACATGACCCCTCAGGCTGGGTACGAAGGTGCTAACAACTTCTTGGAGGGGAGTTATCACAGCTCTTATCTCACAGGCTTCTTTCACACCCAGCTCACATCCTGAGTAGGGTGTGCCAGGGGCAGCTGCTGCAAATGGTCCATTGTTCCTGGGAAACGAATAGAGGGGGTAGAATACATAGCTTTGGTCACCCCCATACAGTGATAAACTGGTCCCACCTGCTGAACTAGCACACTGTACTTCCATGGCACATTTCATATTGAAGGGGCATCTTTTTCTTCTTATATGTGTCCAAGGGCTCTTGTTATGCTCTGTGTCCTTTTTGAATCATCTCTTACTGCCCAAATCCATTACAGAATCTGTAGAGGTCTTTTAATCTGGGTGGATGAGAAGGATTGTAGATGATTCTATAAAAAGGGACCTTTCTCTCAGTGTTTGCAATCCGACTGTGCCTAATCTAAGCTGGGCCTCATGAACCAGAGTGGTCCTCCTAGGAACAATGACTAGCTGTGAATTTTTCCCATTTTGAAATGGCTTAACTATAAGGAAGCTGGCCTATCATCATGTGTTTTGGTTCTATGCTGGCCTATTATCATGTATTTTGGTTCTACACTGTCCATTGTGAATTAGTCTCAGAGAGGAGGTAGGGTTGTAAATTATACAAAATCTGTAAATTTTTCTGTTTGAAAAGTAAAATTTATAAAATTGTATCTGCCTTGACAGTAGGTGCTGTGTGTGATACCTTTGCCATTAGCTTGCACTAAACAATTTGGAATGTGTCTGATTTCTTGTCTTAATTCTCTTAAAGGAAAGCTGAGTAATGCTTGTACCCCGCCTCATGCATTGCCCACCTCATCCTGTCCCCAAGTTGGCAGCAAGCCTGGAGTCTCCCATAGAAGAAAAGAGAGTTGAGACTGTCTGCCAAAGAGGAAGGGGAATGGTAAATGTCCAGAGGACTTGACTTGACCTTTACAGTAGTGTGTGCTGTATTGGCTGGCTTGTTTAAACGACATAGCCAGGAGCTACAGTGATGATACAAGAATGGGAGAAGGTTTGACAGAGGCTGAGGTGGGATTTGAGATTGCAGCTATGGTTAGCAAATGGTCATTGTTGCCCGATCAGTGCCCAGGGATTTGTTACCCTTTTATTTATTTTTTTAAGGTGAATTAAAAAAGGTTTTATAGTTTTGTAGGTAGCTTGTAAAAGACTTAACAAAAAGTTGGAGAAGAAGGTACAGGGGAGTGGCAGAAGTCAGGTGCGGCCTGAATGCTGGGAAAGAAAGGCACACTTCTGGAGACTAGGAGGAATGGGGTGGAAATGGCACTTTATTGAGGTGCACTCTGCCTTATATAGGCTGGGGAGTGACCATTGGAAAAGTAGGGGAGTACAAGGGGTGGAACATATAACAACCAATGAGAGTATGAGGGTTCAACATGAGGAATAGGGGAAACTTTCTTGAACATTCCATAGGAAATGACACTGTAGTTGGACTTTTCTGTCCTGTTAGCTTTTAAACATGTATTTATTTTACTAAAAATGCCTTTTGTTTCATTTTAGAGAAAAAACATTCCTATGCTTTACAGTTCAAAATTAATTTTTGTGCAGTACTGAGTACTAACTCTGTGATCTTGCCATAATATGTTGATTGTGGCTAAGAGGAGAAAGCGTTCTGTAATCTACCCAGAGACAGCTCCTTCAGCAAGCTCCAATGATGTATGATCATACTCTTAATTGTTCAGGAATTAATCAAATCCATTTTAGTATCTCCTCATGGTAATTATATTCAATCCATTTTGTGCATAAAATGA
This sequence comes from Sakesphorus luctuosus, assembly GCA_013396695.1. Classification (NCBI taxonomy): domain Eukaryota; kingdom Metazoa; phylum Chordata; class Aves; order Passeriformes; family Thamnophilidae; genus Sakesphorus; species Sakesphorus luctuosus. The sequence continues at coordinate 34,894 of VWZD01005517.1, read as the reverse complement.
ATTTAGAATCATAGAATAATTGGGGTTTAAAGTGACATTAATGATCACCTTGTTCCAACCTCCCTGCCATAGGCAGGGACACCTTCCACTAGACCAAGTTGCTCAGAGCCCCTTCCAGTCTGCTCTTGAACACTTCAAGGGATGAGACAACCAAAACTTCCCTGGACAACTTGTTCCAGTGCTCCATCTCCCTCACAGTAAAGGATTTCTTCCTAATATCTACTGTAAAACTACACCCCTTCAGTTTGTCCTGTGCTCTGGGTAAGAAGTCCCTTTCCACCTTTCTTGTCGGCTTGCTTTAGGTACTGGAAGGTGCTAGAAGGTCTCCCCAGAGCTTTCTTTTCTGCAGACTGAACAACCCTGATTCTCTCAGCCTGTCTTCACAGGAGAGGTGTTGCAGCCCCATGGTCAGTTTAGTGGCTGTCCTCTGGACTCTCTCTTGCAAGTCCAAGTCCTTCTTATACTGGGTTCCTCAGAGCTGGAGAAAAACTGGTATAAGGTGCAACATGGCTAAGTGCTGGGGCATGCACTTGGGTCACAGCAATCCCATTTACTCCAGAAGAATCTTCCCAGAACTCTGGCAAAAGGGAGTTCAGAAAACTACCTCTAAATATCACAATAATGCACTATTAGCTTTCTTTATTCTCATTAGAAAATATGGTCTGATGTTCACAGCTTTCAAGACTATGTCAGTTTTGAAACTTCCAAGTACTTCAGAATGGTTTTTAGGCCTCTAAAACTAAAATCCTGAGTTTGAGAGCTTGTCTTGAAATATTAGGTCTGTACTCAACACCTAAGATTTCCCTTACTTCTATTGGATGTAAAATACAGCCAGGGTTCACGTAATGAGCAGCGATACTCTCCCTTTGGATTCCGGGGGAATGAAGTGCCGTCTTCAAGCACTTCATTTAATTTTTGTTTGTGAGCATGAGCAACACAGCAAGAGACTCCAGCTCCAGTATTTTGGAGGTGAGTTGAACTGCTTTCAAACAGCATTGTTCCTGTCTGTCTTCTGCCTTCCTGCAGCCTAAGACTAAGTTTGGCATGGGTGCTTATGGAAAAGCACTTGTAAAGAGAAAAGTGTCATATTAGTAAAATCTGTGCAACAAGATGGGAGGTTTTAAATATGCTTTTCTGTTTGGTCTTCATCCAGGACAGATTTTGGCCAAAAAAGAAACCCCAAAACAAACATAGCTTTTTGATAACAGTAACTTCTAATATCAAGTAAGTAAAAGTAATATCATGTTAGGTAAAATAGAAGCAACTGTTTTGTTGGAGTTAGCTTATATAGAAGTCATGCTATTTACATTTGACACCTTGTGCTTTCCTCTAAGAGGAAAACAATTGTTTTTCAATGAACAAAATCAGAGCAAAAATTAGGTGCAAGCAGATAGAAGAGATAAGTTAGCACTATGTTTGAAGCAGCATGCATGTGTCTCCAGCTAAGACAGACGGAGCTTCTGCAATGTCCTTCTCAGCAGTGTGGCCCAGAATGCAGTGCTTGGTTGTGGCTGTATTCTACCTGACAGATTCTAAGTTTTGCTTGGGAGGGGAGAGGCTGGTGATACAGGATGAACCCAATTCAACCTTGGTGCAGGACTGCTTTCAATCACTTATGAAAAAACAAGTATTTCATCTTTCTCTCTAGACTTGAATTTTTTTCCCCTGTGAATCCTACTGTGGAAAGTTTCAGCCTTGTTTGTACTGCTAAAAATCTTCTCATTACAGAAAAATGAGGCTGGTGTGTCTTTTGTAGAGATATGTCTCTGAGTGTTGTTTGACCAGCTGTTTCTTATTGTCCTGGGAACAAAAATCTCGAGTCCTAAGGCACAAACTGCTCTTACAATAGCCACATCTGTTCTGATTAGGTAATGCCCACTGAAAAAGATGTGTTGAAGAAGTGCAGTCTTCATTTAGTGAGATGATATCATATTTGGGTCTGAGGGAAGCAGTGGCTCTGTTCAAGATGCATCTCACTTAAGAATGGTCAAAATTTTGAAGATGGGAAGTGAAAATTCTACAGAAAGTGTCAGCAGCAGAACATGCAGGACTGTGTTGATACCAAAAGGTAACAACATCCTATGATAAATAACAGGGAAAAACTGTCTCTCTTTTTCACTTGTAATAGATAACTTTACTAATTCCCAGCATTAGAGCAGTATATGGATACACTACTCCCTAAACCATACTGGTATGCCAGCAGGGACAAGGAGTAGCAATTGCTTCCCAATTCAACAGACTTTCCAAGACAATATGTGTTGTTTTCCTTGGATTTTGTTTAATAAACTATGAGGCTCCATTCACAAAAATATGGCATTTGATCCTAAGAAGATGGCCAAATCAAGCTACCTAAAGTCTTACTGATGTGCAGAGAGAGGTGCCAGAATCTAGGGCTAGATCATAGTAAAGACTGCACAGGATCAATATATTTGGACCTGCTCAGTTAATCCAATTCAAATAGAAGATGAATTCTGATTATGTGTCCAATATTTTAGAAGATAAAAGAGGGGAGATTTACCCTCAGCCTGACCGTTCACAGATTTTGTTTTTACATGCAAGGTTGGGGGTCTTTTAAGAAATATCCCATTATCTCACCCTAAGACACAAATGTGAAATGCTGTTTTACATTCACAGTCACCACTAAGTATCTCACACATTTAGCATCTCCCTTATCTTCCTTCTCTGTAGCATGTGGGCTTCCTCTCTGTGGCAGTACACTTGACTAAAGTGTAAAGAATGATGTGAAATCTGTCTAAAAACAATTGCTGGAGGCATTTCACTTCCTCTGCGCAGACACAGCAGATCAGTTACCAAATGACAGACGAGAACAGTTGTTCTGACACTAATTCTTTTCCTTTTCACTTTCTTGCTTGGTAAGAGAAATTATAACCATTCATATGAGTACACATAGGAAATTAAATTGCTTTAGTTGCTGTGTATACATGACACAATTTGCCATGCCAACACAAGGAAGAAACCTCTACAGATTCCCTTTCTTCAGAAGGAGCTCTGTACCCCTGCTGACATGAAAAGCTTGAGAACACTCAGTAGTGCTTACCTCCATCACACCATCTGTTCAGAGCCAGAGCTGTCCTTTTATTCAGTTTCACACATTTATCCAGCCTTTTTAAAGGACCTGAGGCCTTTTTTGCAGCCTGAGGTTATATTGCTACTATTCATGACAGACCTGGGGAAAAGAAATGCCTGTGACTGAATGGCTAATCAGACTTTAAGCCTCAGCTCTGTGTTTATTTGATTCACGCTGCTGGGTTTAGTGAAGTATGAAAAGCATTTCTTATCTTACATGGTCAACATCTTATTAAGGACAAATTGCACTTCATAAATATTTTCCTTTCAAGGAGTAGATTTTTTCCTCTTATATTACTCTTCAGAATATAGTGAAATATATAGTTTTGATAGCATGAATTCATTTTTATTGCCTAATTTCCTTCTAGTGTATGGTAACACGGCTTGCAGATGGCAGAGGAGTAATGTAAGTTTAATTGTTTGATGGTTTGACTTGTCTCATATGGCATTTTGATAAGCAATCTATGAAGTATTGATGAGGTGAAACTACAGCTAGAAGCTCTTGCAAGCATGTTGGAGATTAAGATGAATTCTTAACTCTTGCAACTGTTTTATGAAACACACCAAAGAAATAGGTTGCTGTTCAATACAGATGAATACAAAATATCACTCTTACGAATAATCAATTGCTAAAATAAAAAAATCCTCCTAACCAGTAGGTTAATAGCAAAGAATTTGAGGATAATAATGGTTCACAAGCTGAACATAATAAAAAACCACTGTCAATAGTGTCCCTACCTGGATGGATAGACAGGGGTGCCGTGTGTTAAGATGCATTCCTCTGTCCTTAGCACTGGTAAGACTTCAGTTAGATGCTATCTCCAGCTTTCTTTAGGTACCATGGGTAAAGAAGGAGAATGCAGGCCAGCTGGGAGAAAAGCCAGACAAGATTAGTGGGGATGATGTAGAGATATATGAAGCATGACTCTTGGAGAAAGAACTAAAATTTTGCGATTGTTTATTCTAGAGTAGAAGAGGGACACGGTAAATCTTTCCATACATAAAATATTTCTGCAGAGCAGGAAAGGGTATTCATTCAGACTGGTACAAGAAGTTATGGGTTTTACTACAGCAAGAGAGATTTAGGTAAGATTTCAGGAAAATATATCTGAAGACAAGAATAGTTATGCATTGGAAAAAAACATGTTGGGGAAGTATGGAGTATTGAGGGAGGGAGGTTAGACAAACCTCTCAATTAAATTATGGAGGTACATTTGGTTATGTCCTGCCTGTTCTGACCTGAAATGATGCTTAGTGGTTATGTCATTATTATTTGGAAAATTCAGTAAAAATAGGATGCTCTATATAACAGAAAGCCAAAACAAGCATGAAAAGAGAAGCTTCAGGAATATGACTGAAGCTTCAGTCATATGAAGGCCCACTAGCTGTTGGTGTAGCTTTATTCTTATTAATTCACTGCTGTTAAAGGAGTCCAGACTTTTGTTTGGTCATGTTTGACCTTTGTACAATATCATCTTTTCTTCCATTATTAGCACCACAGCCTATATTCCCCTTTCCTGATGTTGCCTGTATTTCTGAGCTGCAATTATTACTGCATATTTATTCTCTGGTTTGTGAATAAACACCACTTCAGCCTCCAAACTCTCTTTTGAGATGCATTCATACCATTTATAAATGTGTACTTTAAGTATTCAAGGTAGAAATCAATAGGTAGCTTGAGGCATTAAGTCTTTCTTTGTGTGAGATGTCTTTGAATTGGCCCTTAAACCAAGAGTTCAACATATTTTTCTTCTAAAACTACATTCCACACAGCTTGACCAGGAGCCAAATTCTGTCTATCCATAGCTGTGTGATACTGTATTGGCTTGCTCAAATGGCTCTGAATGCTTGTGGCTTTCTGTGGTCATAAAGAACCACTACTCCAAAAGCCACATTGTGGAAATAGTAAACAGTTTGTCACTATGGAAGCTCTTTCTTTGCTTCTCCACCTCCTGTCTGGAACCCAAACTCAACCTGTGGTCTGACAACTGAAAGACCAACTGATATTTATGAAATAAAGATCAAACCCAAACACTAGAACGGTCAGATATGGGAAAACAACACTCCATTGTCTGCTGCCAGTCCCAGCAATGTAGCTGAATTGACAAGCAGTTTGCAAGAAGTATTCTCAAAATAAAACAAAAAAAATAGTTGCTTACCTTTCTGTAGTTTTTCTCATATGGTACAAAGTCCCAGATTTCTGCATGTTTTGGTGGTGTCAGAAAGCATGAAACTTAAATGGCACTGTAACAGAGGAAGAATGGCAGCTATTCCACAGTTCTGTAGGGTAAATAAATACTTATTTTCCATATTGAAAACATAACTATCATTGAATATAATGTGGTGGATATGTTATGTATTGTGAAGCTCTTATGCCATGCACTTCCCCTCAAAATGTCAGCTGGATTTACCCACGTCTGTGAACCATGGTTACCTGGCTAAGACTCTTACACAGGTGCGGTATTTTTCCAGTTCCTTTCTCAACCCATGGAGTCTCCTCTAGTGCCTCTGTTTCTCCAAATCTTAATTACACTATCCTGTTCAGTCTGATGCCCTGGGATTGTTCAGATACCAGCTGATTTCCACATGCTATAATATTCTGTATATGGCAGTGCTTGTCTGGGGTAGATTTTGTATTTCAGTCACTCATAGCAAGAACCAGGATCCTAAAGACTCTGCATGTGGGCACATGGCTTTATTTAAGGGATAATGTCAGTGTCCTTGATTAGAACAACTGAGTCACAGGAACAATCACCTTTTCCAGTTTTTAAGCATTGAGCTTCATGAATAGATAAATACTCAGTGAGAACTCCTCTTATTGCAATGAGACACCATAATTCCTGAATCAGTTAGTGTTTTAAACAACACACATTAAAAGAATCAGTACTAATATAGAGACATATTTCACTGCAAAACAATATATTGCATTTTGACCATGATTTTAGTCAGTAACAATGATAAATTTGCAGTGCCGGTTTCAGCACCTAAGGAATTGTAGGTTGCCAGAAAAACTGTTACAGACTGACTATAAATAAAGTCTACAGATAAAGATCATTTTCTAAGAACAGAGCTTGAGGAGAAAGAAATATGTTTGTTTTATTCTACTTGCTAATTGCCTTCAGAAACACTTGGTCATGGTACTAATTACTTTGGCTATGAAGTCTATATTGTCTTCACCTCAACATTTTAAAAAGCTTTTTATTGGAGTTCCTGTCATTACTCTCCTCTCCATTCCCTGTTCTAAGACTGCAGCTGAGAATATGGTGTCCTGCCTGCTTCTGAAGTAATACGCCTGTGCTACAAAGTCCCTTTTGAAAAATAACTTTTGCATTTTGAATATCCAGGTAGCTACTGAAAACAGATCTATTTCTCACTTGTGCATTCATATTTCTGGTTAAGCTCAGGAATTCCAAAAATAATATCAGAGAGGAAAACGCAGAAGCTCATGGCTTTTCTGGCTTTTTTCACTGAGGCCAGCTTTAGCCCATGTTGCCAATGATCAGTCTGTACACTCCAGTTCCATGCTGTATACATAAGCTGTGTGTGCAACAAATGGTGTTTTCTTAGCCTCTCCATATAGCCTATTAAACAGTAGTTGGAATACATCCATCCCTAAAGCAAAACCTTTGGCATAAATAATATTGTCATTTGGATTGGCTAGACATACTTTTGCAAAGTGACCTTGTAAAAATATTGTCTGAGGTATGACTGAGCCTAAATTATATGACAGTGAGGTAGTATATTTTGGTCCCTCTGGTATATGAGGTCTCATCTGGTAGCAGTGAAACCACCTGAAATTAAACAAAAAACAGTAGTGTGCATCAGATTTAGAAGCTGAAGTAAGCTGGTTTGTTCTGTTTTGTTTAGTCTTTTTTTTTTAATCTATTTGCAGACTTCTGTGTAAATTCTTTGTTTGGCATAGGCAAACATTGCTTACTGTGGTTTTCCTGTCTGATCATTTTTGTCTTTATAAAATAAAATGGTATGAAACACTGGGAGGAGAATCTTTACACTACATGATTAGTATAAGTAAATCTGGAATAGCTACAATTATTGTTTCTTCTTTCATTTACAGATCTTTCAAATGTTGTTTCAGGGATAACTTGATTGTTTGGGTGTCCGAGATAACAACACCTTGCAAAGATGCACAAGATGCATATTTCTGTTTCCTCTCAAGGGTGAATCATCTTAAAACCTCTCTTCCTAATCTATAGGGCAGGGATAGATACTATAGGTAATGATCCTGTTTACCCATTCATTTCCCTGAATCAGATGTTCATGCTTATTGTACCATACTGCCAAGTCCACTCCAGTTTGTGAGAACACTCAGGACCAACTCATGCTCTGTCACTTGAAACAATGCACGTGCTTAATGTGTAAACTTTTTGGTTTGTACACCTGATACTACATGGCAGATCATACTGGCCAATCACACAGTGAAGCTGAATAAAGAAATGGGAAAAATACAAGGTTATTTGTGAACTGATGTCTCTGACTTCTTCCCAAGACTATAGAGAGACTCAGTTCAAGCAAATAAAGAAGTATCCTTTGAGTGCAATGTTGTATTAAAATCTTTTGACTCAGAAGTTACTTCTGAAGAAGAGCATATGTGATTTTGGAGCCAACCTTTCAATAGCTGCTGCAAAAACATGATCTTCCAGACTATGTTCAATATAAAGAGCTTCAGCTTTCAATGCCTGATTGCTGCCAAATGAAGCTGCCAAAACTAAAGGCTATCCTAGGGCTATTCTGTAACTGTGCCCTTTTACTACTACAAACAAATCATAAAGGGAAAGTGTACAACTTAAATAACCTTACAAACATTGGACTGGACTTTGAAGTCCACGATTCCTATTGACTTAGGAATATAACTGCCATATCTTGCTTTATTCCACAGTGAGTGCATTTCATAAATTAAAAATAGGAACCATAGTAAAAGCTTTTCATATCAGAAGTTGTTTCCTCTTCCATATGATCTTCTGTATCAAGAACAGTAGATGTCCTATCTACCTTCCCTATAATGAAAAATTCTTTTAGATATGGAGAATTATTCATTAGAATGCAACTTTTTTCTGATGAGTTGAAGTTTAGGATGTTTTTTCCCCCAAAAAGGTGCTGTCTTGTTCTCTTTTCATGTCTGTAAGTTTAGAGTTGTTAAGGGAAGGTCCTTGTGCCTTTTTTTTTAAATGGTGTTTTAGGAGTAGGTTAGTACTATCAAACAATTTATGTTAAAAAAAAAGGGAAAAGGTTAGCCTTTAATTTGCACCACCCCCTCTGGCTCCACAAATTATCCTTCAGGCTTCTGTACTGCTTTGGCATTAACACCAGACAACAACTGTAGGTTACCATCACAAGAGCCTTATTCTGTGGCTGGATTTTTCAGAGTTGTAGACATGTCATACTTAGTCAAGTAATGTCAATTTAGTGTAAGAGTCTGGCATATTAGGCATTTCTAGAAGCTTCTTTCATCTTTTGTGTATGACTTAAAGGTAGGATCAAGTGGGAACAGAGAAGCATTTTGGGTATAATGCTATTTTGGGTATAATGCTATTTTGGTATGTGTTTCAGGAAAAAAAAAGCCAAGAGATATGAAGTGTTTCAAACATAAAAAAGTTAAATTCTAGTTTCTGAAATGCTGACTTCATGTTTTTTTGCATTTGTAGTATGTACAGAAAATACACATGCATGAAAAATAAAATCCAGCTTCAGCTGGAGTGTGACTTTTCTGAGGGTGTACAGATTCTTTAGCTCTGCATTGGGAAGCCAAGCACACACCCAGTGTGAGAGGACAGTGGGGCAGAGACCAGCTATAAATGTAAAAGCTGTCAGAAGACTGAGGAAAAGTAGGATATAAATTCTGTCTTTCATAATAGAGGCTTCCTGGGAAGGTAGGATGACAGGAAAATGTGAGGCAGAAACCAGTTCTTACACGTCTGTATGAGACGCTGTGCTGGTTTAAGAGGTAAACTGGCAGGAGAAGTGAACCCAACACAAGAGAGATTATAAGTCAGTTACAATTTAATTACAACAAATGCAATGATACAAAGAGAAATTGGTTTTGACCCACAAAACCTAGAAGTATAACCCAGCACCCTGGGGCACTTTGTTGGCCCCTTTGCTGAGACCCTCCTATGGTACCCCTGAGTCCAAAGTAAAAGGAAGCAAGAAACCTGTTGGTGAGAATGATGGTCACAGTCTAGTTGAGAGTGGTGGTCACAGTTCTGTCAAGGTTCTGGTCCTCCTCTGGATCCAATGAGTGGTCCCAGAAGTCCCCAAACCCCAAGATTATATCCCCTCAGGTTCAGATGAGACTGCCCAGTACCTCCACCAGGACAGGGAGTTCCACAATGGGGGATCTGACTCTGTGAGTCATGGGGTATTTTTGGAATCATTGATGGCCAATTAGCAGACACGCCCCCTCAGGCTGGGTGTGGAGGTGCTAACGACTCCCTGGAGGGGAGTTATCACAGCCCCTATCTTTCAGGCTTCTTTAACACCCAGCTTGCATTCTGAGGGGTCAGGTGTGCCCTGGGCAGCTGCTGCAAATGTTCCATTGTTAACAGTTCCTGAGCAATGACACAGAGGGTTTTAGAATACACAGCTTTGGTCACACACACACAGTGATAAACTGGTCCCCACTGCTGAACTAGGACAGATGCATAAGAAAGACCTGCACAAGTGTGCAGTAGATTTTTAAACATACTCTTCCAATTGATGACTTACAAATGAAACTTTTGCCATGCGAGTAGGCAAAAAACAGAATTCTTCTTAAAAACCAGAAGAATTGTAAAATCAAGTGGAAAACCCCATCTGTGATGGTGTCATGGGTTTGGCTGATGGGCCTAAGTTTGGGCCTGGGAGTTCAGATTTGGGCCTGAAATTGTCAGCTGCCTTCAGCTGGGCTGAGCTAGCGAGCAGCTGACCTCTTCTAGCCAATAGTATTTTTATTCCACCCCATCTTACANAAACCTGGTTTTAGAAGTTTTTTTTCCTCTCCCTTTTCTTTCTCCCTTTGGCTAGTTGGGGGGAGGAGGAACCTTTTCTCTGTTCTTGGGCAGTTGGCATTTTGCCAGCTCAACCCAAGACAGATGGATACTGAAGTGGAAGAGAAATCCTGCCAAGAAATAGTACTGTGAAAGCTAAAATGAATTCAGAATATTTTGTTGTGATGGCAACTGAGGTACAGAGGCACCTCTGACAGACTGTGCCACCTGGCCTGGTTGCCTTGCAGATGTTTTGACCAGACCTTATCCATTAGAGCGCCCCACTGTGGGTGCAAGGTGTCTGTTTGCATGAGGAATTGGTGACTAGCAAACTGGAATGTGAACTGTCTGACCAGGATAACTCAGGGGAAATCACTTTATGGCATTAGAGTGGGATATTGCAGGGCAGGAGTCTGTCACCAAGGGATGATCAGACACATTCAAAACCTTTTTGGTTTCCACTCTATGTGCTGTATATGCTTCATCAGGAACTGTACAAATTAAGTCACTGTATGGTCAGCTCATGTTTCGTTACAGTGAAAGATGTAAGCAAATACCTACTTTTTTACTGAGAAAATACAGGTAAGAAGTCCCCTCATCTTCTAACAGCCTAAGCCTGTCATAATTTAAGTAATGACAGATGCACATGTCTCTGCCAGAATGAGACAGAGTCTGGAGCTATCCTTTCTGTCTGAGGCTAATTTTTATGTTGCCAAAACATAACTGTGTCTCTTGCAAACTTGATGTCCTCTAGACAAAAGCAGCCAACATTGGTGTGTGGTTATTTTAACCGTTTTAAGGGAAAGGAGACAGTACGGGAACGTTGTCTTCCCAAACCTGCTCATGCTGGAAGCCACTGGGGAAAGTGACACAATGTGGCATAGAAGACTACACCCCTAGCAGCCTGGGCATAGAAGCTATTTGACAGAAATAAACTAGGCTCTGTTGCACATCAGGGTTTTTTAGCTCCAAAGCAAAAAGGGCACATTGTACTAGCGGCTGGGATCACTGACAAGGATTTGTGAGGCAAGCCTTTAAGCTGTTCTCGAGGATCTTGCTATTACCAGATGTGGCCTAGAAGGACCTTATCTACTCAAAATCCAGCTGGTTTGCAAACAAAATGTCAACTTTAGCAACATAATGCTATGTACAGGGTTGTAAAACTTTCCCCCACCCTTTCTTCTTATTTGGGAAAGTCAAATTCCCTTTTACAAAATGAAAGGATCCATTCAGGCTTCTATTAAAAGGAAGGCAGGGATAACTGGAAGGTTTCTTACAGAATGTTGTCAACACTGGCCCGTTGTGTTGGCAGCAAAGGTAATGTACTGAAATCACAGTTTAGCTGCCACTAAAAATCGATTGACCTGATTATTGTGTTCTAGTTCAAAATTCGGTCAGTCTGGGCTTATACCACTTTTAGCTTATTGAAATGAGTAAGCAAAAAAGCAGGTGGTGGTGGTGCTGGGGAAGTGGAACATACCCTGCAAATTTAAACAGTGAGTTGTTCACAGAAATTATTTACATATCAGCATTGTGGTGTGCATCTTCAGGATGGCTGATCTGTGCCCATAATTAGCATTTTTTAGGAAGGAACACTTAACAAGCAAGCATTAAAACACTGTTTTTGTATTAGCAGTGCATAGACAAATGTTCCTAGCTGTATACAACTATGTAGAGATTATGTTCATGTTTATACAGACAGGTGAGGTGCTAGCCATAAGGGTGGAACATGGGAGTGGCTTAATAAAGATTCAAGAAAACATAATCAGTCAAAAATCTCACTACTTTAGAACAAATTCTTTCTCCAGCCACAAACCCAACTGCTCCTTCACTTTTCAGCCACTAACCTAGCTCAAGATGACTATTTCACAGAGAGGGGTACACCTGTTCATATTGTGTTTCCCACTTGCTTTTCAGTATTGATAAATAAAAGAGGTATCTCTGAGTACACACATCTCACAGTCTATAAAAAATAATGCAATCCTGTGGCATTCAACATTTCATGCAATTATAGCAATACCAGATGATGAATGAAATAGGTTTGAGATAAAATATGATTCTGCTAGCCTGGCAGCATGAGAAGCCAGCAGGATTGTTATTTGCAGTATGGGAGTTACCTGTGACACTGCCAACTACTTGTTTCAGATAATGTCAGCATTTTGACTTCTGTGAGGTTCTTACTCTTCAGTGTTGACTTTCTCTGTGACGGTACTTCTGACATCAGCTCCTTTTAACTTTGCTCCAGATATCTCCTCAATGAAATGCAGAACTAATTTTCCTTCAGTGAAATGAGTAAAATTTAGACACCTGAGCCCATTTCTAAGTGACTCTCAGTTGATTAGTTGTGAGAATCTGATTTTCAATACACACTGATGAAGAAAATGACAGCATAACTATTCACTTGTTCTTGTCAGGTTATCAGTCCTGTGTATGCAAGATCCAGGCCTTTAAAACTTTTCCTAATCCCCAAGTTAAATTTAAACTCTGTGCTTGATTAGAGTTTATAACTGGGAATAATCTAATATAGCACACTCAGAGCTGCTGCAGGTAGTCAGCAAAAAGATTCAGCTAAGAAGGGTGTTAGTCAATTTGCCCATTCATTGACTCATGCATCCTACTTTAGCTTACAGGAAAAATACGTAATTAGAACATTTTTCTATTACAGGAGTGGTAACTGTGTCCTGGAATAGATGCTTAAGGTCCTTTCTAGATCTAGCCCTCACTTTCCCCATGCTGACCTCCTCTGCCTCTACACACACATACACACACAGAGTCACTCGCTTCCTCCCCCCATCCCCACCACAATGGCGGTTTGGTATGCTCATTTCCTGTAATGACTGCTTAAAAATTTTCTCCACAAACAAACCAATGAATAAAGGTAACAGTATGTGACATTAGATGTTCTTGATTTCGCCAACAGCAAGCCCAATAGCAAATAACTTCACGATTAAAAAAGTTTGACTCACTGGTTTGTGAATGGCCATGTTAAGGAATGTAACCCCTCTTAACTTCTTTACACCATGGCACAGTATAATTCACTCAGCCTAAGAGGAGGATAATGACAGCTTTATACAGGGCTCACTTCACACCTTCAAGTTTTCTTATCTCAAAGGTTGCACTGCACATTAAAGCAATAGTCTGTATTAATCTAACTTCTGACATTTGGGCTGGATTAACCCATCACTGCAGGTTTATGTAACTCACACCTCAGACCCTATCAAGAAATTTGGCAGTGGCAGCTTGATAAGGACACCATACCTTACTGAACTTGTTCTAAAAACAACATCAGCAAAATAGTCTACTGGCACTTTCTAATGACCTTGCTCACTTGTGCTCACTCTTCTTTAGCTGTTGCTCCTGTGGCATCAGAATTGCTGTACAGAAGAAGCAACAAAAATTTCTGTAAAAATATTACCACCTGGAGTTGTAAAATACATGAAAAGTCTATAAACTGGAAACTTGAGGTGTCCATTTTCAGAAGATAGAATAATTGTGAAAAGTAGGATTATGTTTTTAATAAGACTGACCAAATGTTTTTTTGTTTCTGTAACTGGACTAATCAACAAACCAGTAATCTTCATACCAGCTACTTTACAGTGAAAATTCTACAAATGGGTTTTTTCCTGTATTGCAACAGGTGGTTCAAGCAACCACTACAGCACATTAG
>VWZD01005517.1:11051-21067 GCA_013396695.1 Sakesphorus luctuosus | reverse complement strand
TATTACCCCAGCTTCCTAAGCTGGGATCTTTACTGGAATGTGTATTTCAAAAGGAGAAGACATTAACCAAATTCTCAAACTAAACCCAGTTTCTTTCAAAAAAGCTGGAACCATTCTAAGTACTCAAAGTGCATCATCGTAATTGTGTGACAGAGTCATTCAGGCAGGCAATGTTTACTATTGCAATGTTTACATGTCTTTTAAAAAGAGAATAAAAATTATTAAAGTTGTACTTTCAGAAAGTCTCCAAAGCATGCAGATGGGGTTTCTATCTTCGGATTTCACCCTTGCTTAGACATATTCTCTTTGTGTTGAAAACTTTTTGGTTACCATATACTGATTAAACAATGATGGTCACTATTGTAATTAAAGTACAAACAAAAGCCAAATCAGCTGTTTTATTAAATACATAATTCTAAAAACCTTTAGAAAGGTTGGATAATGAATGCAGTGCAAGCACCTGACTGCACAACTTAAGAAACAAATGACAGCTCTACTTCAAAACGGCGTGACAGGTTCTTGAGAGATTCCTTTTCACACTTGTCCAGTGATATTTTTAGAATCAGCTTGCAAAAGAGCCAGTGCTTTATTGCAGTCACTTTCCAAGGCAGCTCTGGCTAGCTTTACACTCCTTTATCTCCTTTCCTTTTTTTCTCTCATTATCTTCTTGCTTTCTTCTCTCCTCCTCTTAGTTACAGGATTTCGTGGATCATAGATCTCAAAAGTGTCTTCATCCTGCATGCTTGCATCTTTCACCTTTCTGCTTCTGTCTTCAAACTGAAGTACATGTGACATCCTACAAAAATAAAACATAGCTCAAACTTACTGAAAGAATGGAAAGCTATAAATTGTAATTATGATAGGCATGAAAGGATTTTAGCATCATGATTTACTTTAGGGCACAGCAAAACAGAATTGACATGAGCTTCTTTTGTTGCTGGGATTTTTTTAAGTTATTAGCAGACACTAGTATGATAAGGTAACTTCTTTTGTAAAGACTCATTTTGAAAAATACAGCTTAATACACATAGAGTTGTCTGCTGGATTTTATTTCACATACTCTATTTTCTTGTCTTTTTCTATTTAACGTATCTTCCAAAATGTATGGCAAATTTCCCCCAGGAATAGAGAGCGTTTCTCAAGTTTTTCTATTAGTCACTTTGGACTTACTTTCACTAGGGTGTAGGGTTTTACAAAAGTGGGGGAGAGCTTACATGGAAACCACTTTAAGTAGGTACATGGAAGATCAAAAGGGGAATGCTTCACATCCTGCTGCTTCACATTAAATTGATCGTGCTTTTTAATTCTTTGAATACCAGACTAAAAAAAGTGCCTTGTTCAATTCAAGGTTTTTTCTACTGTTGATTAGAACTTCTCTCCCCATTAGGTATTTCCTCATTTCAGCAAATTCCAGTAATCTGAAAACCTCACAATTACATGATTCAGACGTGGGCCCACGTGAACCTCAGACGGCTCTGTAAGGTCAAGTACAAGGTCTTGTGTATGGGTTGGGACAACCCCTGGTATCAATCCAGCCTGGGGGATGCAGGCTGTGGGANACTCACAGCCCAGAAAGCCAATTGTATCCCGGACTGCATCAAAAGCCGTGTGGTCAGCGGGGTGAGGGAGGGGATTCTGCTCCTCTGCTCTGCTCTGGTGAGACCCCACCTGGAGTGCTGGATCCAGCTCTGGGGTCCTCAGCACAGGAAGGACATCAGCTTGCTGGANGTTGGGACAACCCCTGGTATCAATCCAGCCTGGGGGATGCAGGCTGTGGGAGCAGCCCTGCTGAGATGGACTTGGGAGTGATGGCTGAAAACTCAAAATCACCCAGCAATGTGCACTCACAGCCCAGAAAGCCAATTGTATCCCGGACTGCATCAAAAGCCGTGTGGTCAGCGGGGTGAGGGAGGGGATTCTGCTCCTCTGCTCTGCTCTGGTGAGACCCCACCTGGAGTGCTGGATCCAGCTCTGGGGTCCTCAGCACAGGAAGGACATCAGCTTGCTGGAGCAGATCCAGAGGAAGCCACAAAGATGATCAGAAGGCTGGACAACCCAAGAACTACACTGAACTGAATCTAAACATATCAATGTTTACAGCATTAGATGTGTTCATCAACAGTCCTTGTAAAAGAAAACAGTCTTGTGGCCAATGAAATACTGCTTTGTTGGTCTCTTGCAACACTAAGAGGTCCTGAATTAAATAGGATTTTCAAAGAGCTCTAGTGCAAGTCTCCATACATAAAGAGAGGGAGAATTAACTCAGTTACTGCAGATTACAATGTAGTATTATTAAAGAAACTAGGCAAAATTCAAAGCTATAGACCATATGGGAACTGTTTGAATGTTTTAGAAATTTCCTAAAGGAAAAATTGAGAATTTTCATTACAATTGATTCTTGACATGTGGGTTTCATAAATACTTGAAGAGTTGTTTCCAGTGTATAAAACTTGAGTAGTTTACAACTCTGCACACACTACTCACTCCCAAACTTATTTTTTTACTCATCTCTACAATTCAGAATAACATAATGTACCATCAGAGTGACTCATGATTGCATATTTGTAGTTTAATTATAAAAACATTGTCTCACAGTGGAGAGACTGAAGTAATTTATTTTAGTGAACATGCTTTCTGCATTTGTCATATTATTCTCAGCTTATTAAAGATGAGTACACATACCTAATCACACTACCCTAGTCTGAATTAAAGCACAGGCCTAAAGAGATGGAGTCATCTCTTGGTGCATGGTTAGAATGTGTTACAGGAGTGTAAGTAGAAGTGTAGTCACACTTAGCCCTTCCATCAATGCAGGTTTTCCAAGAATGCCACAGCACAGGATTGAACTGGCAGGATACAACTAACAGGAAATAAAAGTAAATGCATCTCTAGTCCTTGGGTCAGGCCATAATGGGCCCCAGGTAGTTTGCAAAGTAGATGCACTAGATTCAGACTAAGCAATGTTTACTTCTCCAAAAGAATGAAAGAAGTCATAGTCACTGACTCTTACTCCTAATTTTCCACTGAGACATTCCTAGCTGTGATTAAAAATAAGCCAATATTAGGACACTTTTTGATATTCCCAGAATCAACTTCAAGTGCAGCATCTCACAGGTAAAGCAAATTAATACAGACTGTGGTGGAGATTTTAAAAAACATTTTGCTGTTATGAATTTAACTTTATTTTTAGCAAGGAACACATTTTAACAGGTAGACCTGTTCTGCATCTATATAAATGTTAAATCACACAGAATACTTTTTTAAAAAAGCAATTAAAATGGTTCTATTTTTAAAAGAACATGGGAAGTATTTAGTAATAATTTCTATATTATTTATTTGAATTTAAAGTATTCTTACTCAAGCTCCTCCAACAGAAGTTTACAATTTGCATAATTTTCCAAGTGCAGAGTTAGGGCTGCAATTCCACAAGTACAGGTCTCATGAGAATTTTCCTTGTTTGGTTTATAGCTCTCTTCCCTTCTACATGCTCCTGGGTTCAGTGAGGAGCTGGCTGCCCAGTCACGTTTTTGAAGTTAGTGTGCTGAAAGCACTAACTTCATTTCTTTATCTCTGCCCTTTGGGAACCTAATAACTTGTGATTATCACTGACTGTTGACAGCTCATTTTAAATGAATGTGACATTTAACTTTAAAATACACTTTTCTTTAAAATTTAAAGGAGGAAAGGTAGTCAGTTCTACCATGTTTTCTCCAAAGAAAACAAACCCTAAGATTTGCAGCTTAATATTTTTTTGCTAAAATCTAGTTTTAATAAAACATCTTGCCAAAATTGATGACTCTGGGGTTTGAAGTATCTAGCATAAATTATTGTCTATCTTTAGTAGAAGTAACCACAGAATTATTTTCTTAACATCCTTTATTAAAAGAGTGCAGCAAATCAGAATGAGCAATCTTTGCATGGATGTACTGCTGGAGAGGGTTGATTTTTACCCTGAGCAGATGACAGCATCCTTACAGGTTAACCATGGTCCTATTCTACGTAACACAGGAGCAGCTGTTCTGCTGCACTGCACTTCTTTCCTTTAGTGTTACTAAAGAACACTCAATAGTCAGTTCTCTTCTGTATTCCAAAAATGGAATGTCTCAAAATGTTAAGACTGAAATCCCTGAGTTAACTTAAGATGGCTTCAGAGACAGCAGAAGATTTCAAAGCTGCATGGATACTCTCATGGTCTAGTGATATTCTCAGGTCAGCAAAAAGATCAGGCCCTTTTGAACTCCTCTAGTGAGACAGTGCTTGTAAGAAAAGACATGATATACTGTAATCCCTCTGATTTTGAGATGTGTGAGCCATGTACTAGATCTGAACCATACACCAGCTGCTGACAGGTGTCAGTCATGTTAATTGTAGCACGAAGAAAAGCCTGGTAATCCAACAGCTTTGGCCTTTCCAGAACCCCCTTTTGGAAGAAACTGAAGTGGCATTCAGTAAACCGAATAATTCTGAACCTTGGCAACAGTAACGAAGCACTGTGCTTCTGCACTACTGATGAAGATCAAGTCTCCAGGTACAAATGCACTCAGGTATCAGTGGTTTTTATTTTAACTGAACGGAAGGGCAACGCTGTATTACCTAAGGCCACACTTGTTTTTCAAACTGATAACAGCTGTTGGTTGTTACCACCTTCCCTCCTGCCCCTTCAATCCCCCCTTGCTACACAGAACAAGCCTTCTGGTCTCTCCACCACTGCAGTGGAGAGTGTGGGACATTATCTTGCACTCACCTGCATCAGCATTTTAAGCAGCTGAGCTTTGCAGTAAATCATGAACAGACTGAAGAAAAGTTACACTCTGCCAACTCTGTGGTGAGGATAGTAACTTCTGGCAAAGTGGCAGTAACTTTGTAAGCAGTTTTAGGCAGGTGTCTGCACTTTAGAGGTGCCTGTGTAAAACACTGCAGTTGGCATTATACCCTTTGTTTTTACACCAAATAAATAAAGCAACTAATCACACTGCTATAACATTTACAATATCAGAATTTTGGAAATGATGGCATAGTTTTCTGATAGTTATTTGTTCTTTCCACCAGATGCTTCAAATGAACATAGAAGAGTAAGTATGTATGTCAAGAAATTCAGTGCTGCTTCTTGCATTGCACAGGATGTCTAAAAAACAAGACCAATATGAACCATAACTACTAGTACTACCATGTGTCTCCGAGTTCAACAGTGCTTGCAACTAATGTGCTTCATAGTTTTCTCAATTTCACAACGCATCACATATTCAAAAGAAAAAAAAGAGAAGTACTCAAGCACTACTGATTTCCTTGAATTACATTCCACTTGGCGCTAACATTTTCCTTCAAATACTGTAAATCAGTATGTTGAATTGAAAGCATTAATCATTAATGTAGGAAATATTATAACATTTTCCTTCCATCACCCTCAAGATCTAGGCAGCGGATAGAAACATCACTTGTGAACGGATGAGAAAACAGATGAGTGAATTCACGGATCTGAACAATGGAGATCACTCTCCCAAGAAAAAAAATTTTAGCTGTTCTGGAAGAATGAACTCACTGTCACTCTTTTCACTCCCAGCAGAGTAGTGGGTGACACAGGAATAGGAGAGACAGTTAAGAAGCACTGAGAGTCAGTTATGAGACCACAAAAATAAATTGAGGAAGGTAAAGACTGAAAAGAGGGTAAGAATTGAGAAACAAAAACACAGAGACTGCTCAAAATGTAAACAGAGTGAAGAAAAATGTCAAATGACAATTGAAAATAAGCATAAATTTTGAATCTGGCAAGAGAACAAGAGTACAAACAGGACAAAAAGGATGTCAAAACCATAAAATAAAGGGAATTTTGAAGGAGGAAATACATTATATAATATGTAATCTTGTTTCTGTCTTTTTTTCTAGAACTGAGATGCTACAACCAAAACAAGCCTCTTGGATCAGGCTGCTGTCATTATTCCTTCCATAGGAGTGTCCAAGAGGCTTACAAATACTGTTATAAACACAATGCAGTAGGAGACAGGAAATATGTTTATGTCTCCAGTGGAATCTGCAACCATCACTAAGTGCTCTGTGTAATACAACTCTTGTAAGCAAGTTTACTGGCTTCTGTCTGCCCTGTCTCACCATCCAAATTTGTTGGGTTTTTTCTGTAAGATAAACCCTCATCTGTCTCCTCATGCAAAGGAGTCCTGTAATCCAAGTTTCTCCCTCTTACAGATTATTAAAGAAAAATATTTTTTTCCAAAGTACTTCAAGTAGGTTTTGATTCTTATAGCAATGAGGGTCTATACCCTAAGTACAGTGATAGACACAGTCTCAAATATGGATTCACCCCTTTAATTCTGTTCCATACAGCCATTCCTATCACAAAAAAGATGTGTGCAGCAAACAACTTCCTTGAGTATTTTTTGTCTCATTAACTCATAGGATCAGAGCTGTGCTAAATTACCTATGAAAGCCCATACTCTTCTGAGCAGTGGGTATTTAAACTTTGCACCGTATCACACACTTCCTGTTTGAGCCCAGTCTGACAAATCAGGTACGATTTCACTTTAACAGAGTTTATAATCAAAGAACCATAGAAACACTGAGGTTGGAAAAGACCTTTGAGATCACTGAGTCCAACTGTTAACCCACCAATGCCAAGTCCACCACTAAACCATGGCCATACTTCCCTGGGCAGCCCGTTCCAATGCCTGACAACCTTTCTGGTGAACAAAGTTTTCCAAATATCCAATCTAAACTTCCTCTGGCACAACTTGAGGCCGCATCCTTGCTTGTTAATTAAGAGAAGAGACTGATTCCCACATCATCTCCTAGTAAAAATCTGTGGTCCTAGGTTTCTGCTGTGGTTGTTACCACTAAGAGATTTCACTCTCTCTTTTTTTTCAATACTTGTTTCTACCATTTCACATTCCTTTGTTTCTCCATCTCCCTCCCTAATGATCAGATCTTGTCTCTCCATTTTTTCCTGTGTTCATAAAAATGTGTATTTTTCAAGTTTATTGACTGGATATTTTAAAAGAAAAATAAGGTTTGCTATTCAGATCCAGCCAAATTCAAATAATTAGTTATTCCATAGGAGTTTTAAATAAAAAATACTTAGAAGAATATTGAGGAGATTGTTATAAATATAGCTTTCTTCCATGGTGTGACTCTTGGAGACAGCTGTGCACAGGTCCAGGAGTTGGACTCGATAATCCTTGTGGGTCCCTTCCAACTTAGCATATTCTGTGATTCTGTGATACTGCAGTCAACTTCACAGGTTAAGTATTTACATCAAATACTTACTACATGAAAATAATATTGTTTCAATCTGCATCAGTGATTAAGAGACAGCACACAGATTTTACACCAAAATTTTGACTATTTCTATAAATACCTCCAACCCCATATACTCTACTGAAATTAATTTCAAGACCCCAAAGAGGTATTTTGTAGCTTTCAGATGATGGGAGTACTATTTTACAGTATTTCAGCTTTCAGCTGTTTGTGCTGGTTTTGGGTGAGGTAGAGTTAATTTTCTCACAGTGCCTAGGATGGAGCTGTGTTTTGGACTTGTGCTGAACAGAGTGCTTATAATATTGGGATGTTTTTGTTATGGCTGAGCAGGGCTTACACAGAGCCAAGGCCTTCTCTGCTTTTCATACTGCCATGGTGGCAAGGAAGTTGGAGGTGCATGGGAGGCTGGGAGGGGACACAGCTGGGACAGGTGACCCAAACTGATCAAAGGGATATTGCAGACCATATGACATCATGATCAATACATAACGCTGGGAAGAAGAACGAGGGAGGGGGCATGTTTGGAGTTGTCTTTTCAAGTAACCATTACATGTGATGGGGCCCTGGTCTCTTGGAGATGACTGAACACCTGCCTGTTCATGGGAAGTGGTGAATTAATTCCTTGTTTTGCTTTGCTTGTATGCACAGCTTTTGCTTTTCCTAATCAACTGACTATGTATTAACCTATGAGTTGTACAGCTTTTACCCATCCCATCCTCTCCTTAGTTTTGCTAGGGGAGGAGTGAGTAACTGTGTGGGACCTGATTGATGGTTGGGGTTAAACCTTTACAATAATGGAGGTAACATCTCACAGAGCAAAAATGCCCCCAATGCTAAGCAAATAAAACTGATGAAAATATGCTTTAAAAATGTTATACAAACTCAGCCTGTACCTTTCTGTAACTTTGACTAGCCCTTTGAACTTGCATATTACAGGATCTAGAGGATGAAAACATTGGCTTAACCTCTTCAGAATAACCAGCAAGTTCTGAATCCTCCACAGACCAAAGAACTAATTGTTTATATTTTCCCTTGGTGTAGGCTTACAGCATAAAGTGATCAGAACAGAACTTTTGCAGGTATTTCTACTTTTTGAATGTTATATGCTTAGTTTCACCCCAAAATAATCACTGCAGAAACTATAAGAAACTACTAGTTTCACTTAGTATGGGATCTCCAAATTAAAAAAAAACAACACATAGACATTAGGTTTTGAAAAGCCAACAGCAAAGTAACCTAATCTTGTATCCTTCCACTGTTCAAGATAGCACTGAGCATTCTTTTCTCTTGAAAGAAGGTTTAATTGTAAGTAACCTTCTAAGAGATGGGAAAATCAACTAAACTATGAAAAAGCTCATCTAATTCAAAGATAACCTGTGGGAAAATGTTCTCATAATATCAGAATTAGAAATATATAAAACTGTGATGATTCACCTTTTCAAGCAATAAATATTTTTCTATTAAAAATTCAGTTATTCTATCTTGATACTGCATCTGTTCTGTACCAATTCATACACAGTGTATTTAACTACATCCTTGACACATTCACAAAAAGGTTTAGTAGTTCGATGCAAGAAGACAGGTGCTTTAAATAGACAACTGCTCCTGGTAGAGCCTGGAAGGCCTGGAAGAATGCAAATTCCAGATGTTGTTCCAGACAGTGCACCAGTGCAGAAAAACTTTACACAGTATTTACTACAAGGACATGGGAACCACTATATTGGAATGATCTACCCAATCCAGCATCCTGTCTCTGGCAACAGCTTGTATAACATCTGAAGTCAGTCAACCAATCACCTCCCCTAGTTAACATTAGCAGTCAGGCAGTGTTGTATCAGCACAGAGCTGGAAGAGGGGAAGGAGAGGAGAACATTTCTAGCACAAAAATACTCAAGATGTTCACAACATTCAGCTTCTGTGGACACCCTTGTTTCTATTTTGTCCCTTCACTTCCCCATTCTGGGTATGTCCAAATCCTTACTGCTTAAACATAACATTCAATGAGATGAAGTCAGGGTGCTTGAAAAGGTGTGTAAATAAGCAGGAAGCTTAAGCTTGGCTAGTAACGATTTAGTGGATTATCTCGCTAAATTTTACATTCACAAAATTTGCTGGCAATAAAAAAACTGTGGTATTTCCAGACAGTAAATCTAACACTAGATATCCCTTGAGTAAAGCATGGATCATCTCTGAATTTAAGTCAAACAGTAGTCAAGGTTCAGATGCCTAGTCCAAATAAACTCAGACATGGAGGAATTAACAAAAATAAACAAACAAAAAACCTACTCCAAATGCTCTAAGTTTCTCAGGCATGCTGAACAGCTAGAAGCAATAAATACAAACCTTCAGGAGAAGAACAATTTGTTTAATATGAATTACTGACTCAAGCAGTGGGGTAGGGGTTAGCATTTACATAACAAGCAAGGCCTGACAACATTCTAGCAGTACAAGGGTGAAGGTGGAGAGAAAACTGGAGGAGAGAAAACAAGATTTACAGCAGAAGGCTGGGGTTTTTTTTCTTTCTTCCTTTAAAGGTTAGTGGCAGTACTAAAACCCAAACAAATGTCTATTTTTTTGCCAAAGAGAAAAGAAACCCCTCTTTCCAATGTGTTTCTAATATAGACCTCTGGCATTCATTTACCCTTTGTAAAAATCAAGTAAGTGTTTTGTCAACTTTTTAAAAATGTAGTTGAGTAAATCAATGGCCTTAGCAAGAGAGACCTAATACAGTGCCAGTTTTTCCAGACTAGTGG
>VWZD01005515.1:89919-229231 GCA_013396695.1 Sakesphorus luctuosus | reverse complement strand
GGGAAGGGAAGGGAAGGGAAGATCAGTTTCAAGAGATCTACAAGGATCATGTAGTCCAACTGCTTTACCTCTCCAGCACAGAAGAAAAGTTACAAGCATCTTTTTAAGACCATTGCCCAAAACAGGCTTAGGGCATCAACTAACTCTCTATGTAGTCTATTCCACTGTTTGACTACTCTTTCAGCAAAGAAATGGTTCCTAATGTCCAATCTGAACCTCCAGGTGCTGCTTTGAACCATTCTCGTGTATCCTATCACTGGATCCCAGGAAGAAGAGAAGCTCTCTGTCTGCTTCCCCTCCACAGGAAGCTGTTGAGAGTTGTGTCTCAGCCTCCTTCTCTCCAAACCCGATAAGCCCAAAGTCTTCAGCCACTCCTCACAGGACATCTCTTCCAGTATCGTTGACATCTTTATTGTCCTACTCTGAACCCATTCGAGTTCCTTCACATCCTTCTTAAACTGTAGGGCCCAGAATGGCACACAGGTAACGCTACACCAGTGGGATAATCACCTATTATATCTAACTGGTTGTGCTTCTCTGTTCGATGTGCCCCAGGATGTGGTTTGCCCTCTTGACGACAAAGGAGAAAAGGATTGAGATGAGCCTAGAAATGTGACATCCCTTGACCCAGATCAAAGGAAGAGGTAGGAACAGTCTTGAGGTGATTGATACTTGCAGATTATCACATCCAATGGAGTGGTAGTTATCTGCTGCTTTTAGCTGCCTGACCCATGGATCCCTGGTTCCTAGACCAGAGTTCTGTTCACCACATTGTTCTGAACACCAGGCAGCCTTTGCCTTTCATGGTTTATGCAGATGAGTAATTAGTTCACTGTCTTCTACAATGAGAGCCCATAAGGCAAACCCATAATCTGAAAATGCAGGCATATACAAGTATCAGCCACTTGATTTCAGATAACCTTAGAAATGCAGGTTTCAAAGCTCAACATTTCACACTCTGTTTATTAACTATATTGTGAAAAATGCCATAATTTCTTCTTTGTATTTTTTTTTACCTTTTGTGATATGCTGCTTAGAAATATCTGTCCTACATCTGAATGAATCTCTACTGAGAGTCACAATAAATTGCTGACAGCATTACAAATCCAGGAACTGTTTATTATTATCCAAGGATATTAATTTTTATAGGATTGAGAGATAACAAGGGAACAGGCTAATCTATGCTGCTACAAAGTTGTCTATCTCACAAGGCATAAACAATATCACAACTGGAAGTCAAAACCCTCTGGACCAGTGCACAAGGTACAGAACAAGGTTGCTACCTGTGCTCATTAAAGCCATACTTCCTCTTTGGAAAAGAGAGAGGATGTATTTCTTAATGGAAATTGCTTCATAATGGAATATTTTAGAGAGAGAGAGATTTCCTAATACAAGTGGTGAGGTGCTTCCACAAATCTTGAGTAATTGTCTTTTTTAATCACAAAGACTGGAAGGCATGCTGGATAGTTCAGAGTATTGTTCCTTCTTCTTGACAACTGAACATAAATAAAGCAATATCACTTCATTATTTTCTTATATAACTAGCAATAAGAACACCAAATAACCCAGGGTAATATAAACAAAAACTTTGCTACTTCCCACATTTTAGCTGTCATGCAGTTTTAACTCTATCTGTGAAAATCTGTTTATTCCCAAGGGAAAAAACCCCCAGAATTTGATAGTAGCAATAAAAGCTGTATTTCCCAATATTTTCTACTCAAATGCCTGACCTTAGACTTGCCAATAGTGGTTCTTAGGAATAGGATCAACATTAGTTAAATTTTCCATCTCGACTTTTTTGTGTGTGTTTCCTAAAAAGCCTTTCTTTTCCTTTTATGCTAGTTTGTGGCTGACAGTCATCCTTGACATTGATTGTCAGGTTGATTTATATTAACAGGATCAAAAGGAGAGTTTTCCTAGGCTGTTCCCTGTGGGATATGTCACTGATTTCTGTAACAAAACTGCTATCATTGTTAGGAGCTGCTTTCACAGGCCTACAGCAAGGATGGTAAATAACAATGACTGCACTCTGTAATGTCAGTGTTTCTTGTCTGCAGGTCTTTGTCATCACAAACTATGCCTGTGAAAAGCCTTNGGAAGGGAAGGGAAGGGAAGGGAAGGGAAGGGAAGGGAAGGGAAGGGAAGATCAGTTTCAAGAGATCTACAAGGATCATGTAGTCCAACTGCTTTACCTCTCCAGCACAGAAGAAAAGTTACAAGCATCTTTTTAAGACCATTGCCCAAAACAGGCTTAGGGCATCAACTAACTCTCTATGTAGTCTATTCCACTGTTTGACTACTCTTTCAGCAAAGAAATGGTTCCTAATGTCCAATCTGAACCTCCAGGTGCTGCTTTGAACCATTCTCGTGTATCCTATCACTGGATCCCAGGAAGAAGAGAAGCTCTCTGTCTGCTTCCCCTCCACAGGAAGCTGTTGAGAGTTGTGTCTCAGCCTCCTTCTCTCCAAACCCGATAAGCCCAAAGTCTTCAGCCACTCCTCACAGGACATCTCTTCCAGTATCGTTGACATCTTTATTGTCCTACTCTGAACCCATTCGAGTTCCTTCACATCCTTCTTAAACTGTAGGGCCCAGAATGGCACACAGGTAATGCTACACCAGTGGGATAATCACCTATTATATCTAACTGGTTGTGCTTCTCTGTTCGATGTGCCCCAGGATGTGGTTTGCCCTCTTGACGACAAAGGAGAAAAGGATTGAGATGAGCCTAGAAATGTGACATCCCTTGACCCAGATCAAAGGAAGAGGTAGGAACAGTCTTGAGGTGATTGATACTTGCAGATTATCACATCCAATGGAGTGGTAGTTATCTGCTGCTTTTAGCTGCCTGACCCATGGATCCCTGGTTCCTAGACCAGAGTTCTGTTCACCACATTGTTCTGAACACCAGGCAGCCTTTGCCTTTCATGGTTTATGCAGATGAGTAATTAGTTCACTGTCTTCTACAATGAGAGCCCATAAGGCAAACCCATAATCTGAAAATGCAGGCATATACAAGTATCAGCCACTTGATTTCAGATAACCTTAGAAATGCAGGTTTCAAAGCTCAACATTTCACACTCTGTTTATTAACTATATTGTGAAAAATGCCATAATTTCTTCTTTGTATTTTTTTTTACCTTTTGTGATATGCTGCTTAGAAATATCTGTCCTACATCTGAATGAATCTCTACTGAGAGTCACAATAAATTGCTGACAGCATTACAAATCCAGGAACTGTTTATTATTATCCAAGGATATTAATTTTTATAGGATTGAGAGATAACAAGGGAACAGGCTAATCTATGCTGCTACAAAGTTGTCTATCTCACAAGGCATAAACAATATCACAACTGGAAGTCAAAACCCTCTGGACCAGTGCACAAGGTACAGAACAAGGTTGCTACCTGTGCTCATTAAAGCCATACTTCCTCTTTGGAAAAGAGAGAGGATGTATTTCTTAATGGAAATTGCTTCATAATGGAATATTTTAGAGAGAGAGAGATTTCCTAATACAAGTGGTGAGGTGCTTCCACAAATCTTGAGTAATTGTCTTTTTTAATCACAAAGACTGGAAGGCATGCTGGATAGCTCAGAGTATTGTTCCTTCTTCTTGACAACTGAACATAAATAAAGCAATATCACTTCATTATTTTCTTATATAACTAGCAATAAGAACACCAAATAACCCAGGGTAATATAAACAAAAACTTTGCTACTTCCCACATTTTAGCTGTCATGCAGTTTTAACTCTATCTGTGAAAATCTGTTTATTCCCAAGGGAAAAAACCCCCAGAATTTGATAGTAGCAATAAAAGCTGTATTTCCCAATATTTTCTACTCAAATGCCTGACCTTAGACTTGCCAATAGTGGTTCTTAGGAATAGGATCAACATTAGTTAAATTTTCCATCTCGACTTTTTTGTGTGTGTTTCCTAAAAAGCCTTTCTTTTCCTTTTATGCTAGTTTGTGGCTGACAGTCATCCTTGACATTGATTGTCAGGTTGATTTATATTAACAGGATCAAAAGGAGAGTTTTCCTAGGCTGTTCCCTGTGGGATATGTCACTGATTTCTGTAACAAAACTGCTATCATTGTTAGGAGCTGCTTTCACAGGCCTACAGCAAGGATGGTAAATAACAATGACTGCACTCTGTAATGTCAGTGTTTCTTGTCTGCAGGTCTTTGTCATCACAAACTATGCCTGTGAAAAGCCTTAATGACTTCAGTAAAAACATTTTCAAGTAACTTTGTTGAATGCTGAAGATAAAGAAAAGGAGAGAGAGAGAGCAAGGAACAAACTTTGTGACACTTTGGGCTAGATTAATGACCTTGTCATTCACTCACTCTTATGTAATAACAAGAAAATTAAATTAATGTACTTTCTAATGTCAAATCTTGGAAATCACATGAATCATTCATTGTATCCCTGTGCATCTAAGTTGTAAGCCTAAATAATTGTTTATATAATGACCTCTTTGAAAAATCCAGACAGTGATTACATGAACTTGATTTGAGAATGAAGAGACAAATGTCTCACCTATTCCCAGTTCCTTAATATTCCTGAGAGGTAGATTAGATGTTGTAAGGGGCGGTCCCGTGGTGTAGTGGAGAGCACTCCGGTCTCCGAATCCTAAGGTCGCGAGTTCGAGTCTCAGCACGGACCGTACCCTGGCAGTTTAATGCCTCCCTGCCATCCGATCCTGTCAGATCTCGAATGCCAAGCCAGGTCGGCCCCGGTTAGTACCGGGTGCTGTGACAGTCCCGAGGACTTCACTGTCACTGTCCAAGCTTGCTCAGCCGTGGCAAATGAACCTTAGGACTTAAACGGTGGGGCCAGTTCTGTGCACGCTGTGCCTCACCTAAAAAATCCACAGCACAGGCTGGAAGGGCACACCCACGTGGGGAGAGCCCTTCCCAAATCTTCGTTCGCGAAGATTGGCCATTATTATTAGATTAGATGTTGTACAAACTTAAAAAAGTATTGCAAGTTCTTTGATCCTGATGGATCGGACAGACCATAGATCACTGGTAGCATAAAATGGTAGACATGTATTCCATGCCTAGTAGAAGTAGTATCTGATATGCACAACAAGGGCCATAAACGTTCTTTTAATATTGAATATTTTGCTCATCAATGTGCATGCATGAAGTCATGGTAAGGACAATAGACCAGACTTGAGATGAATGACAGGTAACTTTTACAATGGCAATTGTTAAAAAGGTCTTTACCTGGGGTAAAGACACATTTAAGACTCTGAAAAATAAAGCCCTAAGATATCTTTTTATTATTCCTATAACTGTGTTGCCATTGCTTTTAATGGAATTGGTCTGAAAATATTTACCTTTACCCTTGTACCATCAGAACTGTAACCACATGTTGGTAATTGGGTTTGGGTTTTTTGCTAATATGTATTATAATGATGATACCTTGGTTTCTATTGTGCTGTGAGATGCAACAAAGCAAGTGCAGGAAATCTGTGTGAAGTGTTCTAGTCGGGGCAGAGACAACAAGGTGCCCAGGTGATGGGCAGCATTGCAAGATGTCCTGTTGTACCCAGCCCTATCCCAGTGCCCTCAGTGGGAAAGTGCAGCAGATCTGGGGGAGCTGGGGCTGACACAGCTGCCTGGCATGCAAGCAGCATTTTGAAGGCCGTGTGAGGCAAAGCTGTGGAGCCAGGCAAGCACAGGCCATCCAAGGAGGCTGAGACTTCTGCCACTCCACTAGTGGGAAAGCTACCCAGCATGTCTGGGCTGTGATCCCAGCAGCATCTGCTGTTCACGGCCATAGTATCATCAGCCCAAGGACACCAAACTGCTGGTAAGAGTCCATTACATCTCCATTACATGGAGATGACTGGTGCTGTTGGACACAAGCCAAGGTATCCAGGATTTTGTGGCATAAAATGGGGACGTGTGACATAAGGTATATGGAACACCCATGTCCTTGTGGAGAAAGCATGAGGCCCATGTTTTGGCAACTAAATTTTTCCCTGTGTGTCAGGACATATATTTCAAGCATTACTAACCAGAGTAGTAGATTTGGACAAGTAGCTGAAGATAGACATGAGAAATTATGCCCTGTTGCAGCCAGCTGACTCCCTGGGTCTCTACCTGCGTAGAATTTCATGATGAGGGAGGAGAAATGGTCTTATAAAAATAAAAAGAAAACATACACAATAAAGGTCTTCTAAAACTGTAATAGAATGCTCATGCTTACAGTAACTGGAGCCCTCCCTGGTAGCCATCTATTGACAAGCTCTAATGACTAGGTACAATAAGATACCATGCTGATTAAGTGGAAACATTAGAATTTAGTCCCGCTGCTCTTGTCTGTAAGGCTTTGTTCATTTAGAGGTCTCTGCTTTCTCTACTATTTCCCATATCACATGATGTTTGAATATTGCTAAAGCCTTCGGTGAAACAAGCAGCATAGCTAGGGGGGCAGCAAATAAATTTTATTAACCAACAGAAGGTTTTCCAGTAGCTGAAGCATACTGGGATGTCCCCAGAGGAGCTCAGGGGGCTACACTGGAATGTTTTGGTGCTCTCATCTTCAGCTGTGAATGGGGGCATGTGCTGGCCTCCTTGTTTTCCTTCCTCTTTATTTTTCCCTTTAGCTATTTTGCAGAGTTGGTGAGTTGACCTCACATTTATTCATCGCTTACCACAGATATGTACCGTTTCTCATCACCTACTATGATCTTCAGCCATGCCAGCATTAGTATACATACCACTAAACTTAATTTCAAAGTTTGCTGAAGTAATTCATCTGAGTGAAACATTCTGGAGAAGTGATTAACTATCTATGTCTTCATTTAAGTATCCACGTAGCAGTAAATGCTCTGATTTCTGAATATGCACCTATTATAAAATGGTTAATAACTCTGGTTAGTTATCCTATTCATAGAATATGTCATTAAATTAATTTGTCATCTGGAGAAAACTTTGTTGGACTGAGTCCTCAATGATAAAGTTATCTGAGAACTTTTGAAGAATTTGATCTAAATAATTTCAAAAGAGTATTTGTCATCTGCATACTAGAATTGGTGCATTACAGTGGAAAATGTCTAAACCAGGATGCAGACAGTGTGTGACTTGATGGCTAAATGACAGTAGTTAGTATGGTAATAAGCTGCCTTCTGATAGTTCTTTACAATAATTTGCAAAACATTTCTAATTTCTCCTCTGTAGTGTAACAGTTACATTAGTTACTATTAATTACACAGTTTCTCCCATGAGTATCATATTTACATTAATTGTATAATTAATTGTTTGGCTTCCCACCATGCAGGACCTGAGATGATGTGTAACAGTTTAAAATCACCAGTAGAAAACAGCACTATGGTTTCTCTATACATGCTTTTGCCATAGGTAGCAAGGAGGGGCTGGTGTGTGCAGGGTGTACAGCTTGTCCCTCCCAGCATTCCTAAGGAAGACTCACGCTCCCATGAACCAGGAACATGTGAACTTTGTGCATGTGCAGCTTTTCACTGTAGCAATAACCAGTACAACATCCTCACCATCCATGTGCATTAGCACATAGTCTGCTACAGAAAGGACATACACCCTGTACTACAACAGAAGAGGAGGTGTCTTGTCTTCCAGTAGAGATTTTTCCACAGATTATGGTCAATGCCAGGTTACCAAAACACTGTTCATCCTTGACAGAAAAAGTAATAATTTTTCCTGTTTAAACAAAATCAGTTCTAAATGTGGATCTGAAATCTGTCTCTTCCCAAAATAATGTTTCTCTTATGAGCCACAGGAAATTAACCACTTGCCCTAATGGGCTGAACAATGTCGAACAATCAGAATTGCTTTTCTGTGAGTACTTTCTCAAAGAATGCCTTTAACCATAGCCTCCAGGTATAGACCCTAATCTGGCTAAGCACCCTGCTTCCCCTTTTTCCAATCTTGAAACATTACTGCTTGATTTTACTTAGCAAACTCAAGTCCAACACTATTTCATTTGTTATGTTGCCAGAATTTGAGGAGTCACTAAGGAAATTATTCTTCAAGTCCCTTTATCCTTAATACTGACCTAAATCCCATGAAAGTCAAGACATATTTCCCATGCCTGATAACAGCAGTACTAGTTTCAAATGTTCTCATAAAGAAGCAGAGCTATAATCTCCATGTACTGAAATGAGAAAAATAGCCATAAATCATTGAAGTCTCTCTCACTGAAGGCTCAATATCTTTGAAACACTACGGAAAAAAAAGAAAAGCTGATATATTGGTCAAGAAATATTCCAGAGTTCAGCCAGAAAAAAAAATAAAACTATCCCTTCAGATTTGTTAATCTGAGATATTTTCAAAATCCTCAACACCATAAGGCTTACAATAGGCCTCTGGAGACCCTGGTGTCTTAGTTTGAGGGAAGAAACCAAAGTGTTTACCAAAAAGCAGAGGAGAGGATTCCTCCACGATAATCACGTCACTCTTTATTAAATTTAAGAAAAGGAACTTTTATTAGAAAATGGACATAAGAAGGATAATTGTTCTTAACCACTATATATATATCTCTACATATATATGTAGATATAGGTATAACTATAAACAGACCAGAGCAAACTACTCCCCCAACACCACAAGTAAAAATAAAAGAGAACAACCTCCGGGAGCAGCTATATTCATGGACAGCGTCAGTGTCACACCTTGACTAGCTGCAGGGTGAATTCTCAGTCTTTTCCCAGTGAGGCAGAGAGGAGCGGTGAGCACTCAGATGAATTCTCTCTCTTTCCTTGTCCTTGGTCCCAAACTAAGAAGGAAAGCTGGGAGTGGAGAGCTGCAGCATGTCCTGAAAGGCAGCTGTGACTCCTCTTTCTCAGGTCTCTGCCGTGGTGGGGTGGGCGGCCATGACACTGCCGGCGACAGTGAGGCTGGAGTGGCAACCAGGGCTCCAATGCCAAACCCAGGAGAAACAGCAGTGGCAAGAAAAAACCTAGCTTACTCCACAGGAGCAGCGAGGAACAGGAGAAAAGGTTTCTCTCCAACAGCCAGCACACGCAGCTCCAACCTTCCCCCAGAACTGTGTGATGTCCCACCAGTAAAAACAAAAGAGACAGTGCAAACCCATTACTTGCCACACCTTCCCCCAGTCTGCCCCCACCCAAAACGATCAAGAAGGAATTGGTAGTAGTTAACTACTTCTTTTGTTAACTAATGGCATGAGGAGTTAGTGGCAGGGAGAGAATTTCCATCAAAACTACAACACCTGAGTAAAGATCTAATGAGTTTTTAGACTGCAGTCAGAATAAGGATAAGGGTTGGAAGAGGTCATGTAGGTTAGCTAATAGGGTCCCATAGTTAGACTTAGGGTAGGTTTTAAACTTAGGATAGGTTTTGTTTGGTATTACAGCCTCTGTGTAGTGTGAGGACTGATGTCCTAGTTTAAAGGAAACCAAAGTGTGTATTTAAACTAGAGAAGGGAACTTCTCGATAACTAACACTACACCCCTTTTAAATTTAAAAAGAGCTTTAATTAGAAAATGTATATAAAAAGAATAACTGTTCTTAACTACCATATATAGAGAGATAGATAGATAGATATAGATATAAGCATGAACAGACCAGAGCAAATTTCTTTCCCCCAGCACCAAAAAACAACACCCAAACCCTGTCATTCCTCCTGGTGCAATTATATTTACGGACAGCAGGTGGCAGTGTCGCACCTTGGCGGGCTGTGAGGTGGGTTCTCATCGTTTCCCAGCAAGGCAAAGGGCTGTACGACTCATGTGGAAGCAGGATGGAGTCTTTTCTGTGGGGCAGAGCAGACTCCCTCCTTGTACTTTGTTCAAAGAAGGAAACCTGGAAGTTAAGATGTGGTGATAGTTCCCAGAAATCTCCTTGCAGCCAAAGTTGGTCCCCAGAAAAGAAAGTTTGCAGCCTATCCCGAGGCAGCTGTGACCCTCCTCTCTCTCCTCTCTCTGTCTCTGAAGCTCAGGGTGCCCAGAGATGGAGAGGGGAAGGCGAAGAGCAAAGCCAGAAGGAGCTCTCACCAGCCTAGTAAAACAGTGGCTTCCAGTCACACCAGCTGCCCCAAAATTAAGTCAAACCACCACACAGGAAAAAACCTCTCCCCCTCCCAGGTGCTGGGGGTTTGTTCCTCACCTCCACCCCCCATTAAGTTGGAATCTAGAGTCATCAACCACTTCTTTGTTCTCAGTCCTGGCACTTCAACTCCCAAACTTTTGTGTGGTAGGGAGAGAAAAATTCCCTTCTGAAGGACCCCTCCCCCCACCACTTTTGAACCTTTAATAGACTCAGCACACACTAAGCCAACTTGCTTTTTAGTCTTAATTGTAATAAGCCTATATATAATATATCGCAGTGAATGCTTTAGGGATCCCTAACAATAATAAAACTGAATCCTTATCTTTTTTTAAATATTGAAACTTTAAAAGCACAGTCTAGTGAATCCAACAGCTGCAGAAGTATTTCTACACCAGTAGATCCCACTGCAACTGGTGCTGATTTTATCCCAGTTGCCTCTAGCAGACTCTGGATGTTTATTTATTTCACTGTCATTTAGCACTCAACTTCGCATTTTATGATTCCCCTGCTGACAGCAACCTTCTGCCAAGTCTTCACCTTAACCAAACCTTTCCTTTACACTCCAGTGACTATCTTCCATGCTAAGCCAATGTCATTCTCTTCTGCCAATATCTCCCATGCCAGGTACCCTTGTTCTCCCAAAACCTAACAACTTCCTGCAGTGAAGCCATTCACCCTGAAAGAATCTCACTACACTTGATCATTTCTCTTGGGAGCAAGCTATAAACTGTTTTCTTCAATTTCTGCTGTCCTAAACCTTTGCTTTTAAAGCTAAATCTAACCCTTCCTCTAACATCAGAGTCTAGCAATGCGTGCAAAAAATGAAAGTACCGTTATATAATAAAATTTTATTGCAGCCATTCTGTCTTTGCCATGAAAGAATCTCCTTTTACTCCCAACTTTAGATGTAAAGATATGAGCCTGACCTTTCATTAAAGTAACCTAACACAAACCTCTTTTCTTCTGTCACTGGAAAACCCAGTCACAAGTCTGGTGCCTGAGCCCTTTTATCACTACATGCCCTCTTATATGCCTTCTATGACCTGTCTTTAACACTCCAGTGACTCCTGTTAGCTCTATTTAATTCACCCTCACCACACCTCATCCTAGCGTCACTAACCTTTCATTTTCCATGCTAATCGAGCTGCAAACTTTTAAGTTACTGTAACCCAGCACCCAATCTATTCTCAAATCAAAATCTACCTTTAGAGACCAGTGACAGCTATCTCCAGAAACCTAAGTCATTCAATCACATTGGCATGATCTGCCAACAAGCCTCCTTCTTCAGACTTTTACTGCCCAGAAGCTCAGTGGGGACGCTGATGTAGCCACAGCTCCAGTGTTGACCATAGTGCATCTTGGATTCAACCAAAGGTTGATTATTTTTCGTTGCCTGACATCACTGTAGCTCTGTAGGCCTTTCAAAATCTCTCAAAAATTTTTGGCCCTGTGGTTTGTGATGCTAAACTAATCTAAGCTCTAATTCAAACATTGTCTGCTTGAGCATTGGGTATGACTTCTCTACCAGATATCTCACTGTAAGTAATTTGTTGTTCTGGAAATAATCCCTTCCAAACAGACCAAGATTTTGATGATTGGTCAACAAATGTATGTCATCACTTCATGGTAGCTTAAACTCTAACTTTGACACCTGTCACTGCCTTACCTCCAAACACTTTTTAAGGCTGAACACATCATTTGCACTGCTGCCACAGTTCTTGTAGTAGGCCTACAGACCGTACAGGGTCCAGCATCAATGTTACTTTTCCACCTTTTTCTGGCCATCATTCTCATCCTATCTTTAATCTTTTGATGTAATGATGGTGCAGAGCCTCTGGACTGATCACAGGGCAGAAGCTATTCACTCTTCCAACATTATGTCTTTCAGCTCTAACATTGAGCTGGACTCCTTCACCTGTGATGTCCAAGATGCAATCAGTACTAGTACTAATAGTGTGGGCCTTTGGTTCTTACTAGTTCTGTGGGACTGTAAAGAAAATATTGGTCGTTCTAAACGCAAATTCAGATATCATCCATTCCTAACTTGGTAGTGGCACCAGGTAGTACAATACATAAAATTTAAGATATAGCCTTTGTGGAGTGATGGCCCCTGATAAGGCCTGATGGGTTGAGGGAGACACCTCAGCCCCCTGGAGGGGTGCTCCCCACAGAAGACAAAAGTAAGGCAAACTGATAATATTAACAAAGGATGGAATGTTAAAAAACAGCACAACCTTCCTTTGTGATATCTTCTATGACTGCTCAAGGGCCCACCTTGCCTCAGGCATCTGCATCACCATCACCCCCCCCCAATAGATTGACTATTAGTCACAAAACCACATGAAGGAAAAAAAAAAGGTATAAAAAGTGTAGAGTTTAAATTCCAGCAGAGAGAGGAAAATGCCACGTCTCTGTGAGGGTAACTGNTTTCCTTTTGTTTTGTGTTACAGAGAGAGTGGTGTTCAAGATATTTTATTGTCCTATGTTACTGAGAGAGTGTCTAGATAAGTGTTTTAAGTGGCTGGGTTTTTAGTTAGTAGTTCTTTGTTGCTAGTTTCTGTCTGTCGTGGAAATGGGATACACTGCTGTATTGTAACTTGAGTTTGGTGTGTTTGTCTCTGTAGAATGTGTTTTGTGCTGGTTTCTTTAGGGTCTTTTATTATCAATTAAATACAATCTTGCAGCTGAACATTATCACCGGCAAAGCAGAACCCACAATAACTGTCATATGTTTGTATTAAGAAATGTTATTTTGGGAGCGGTTGTGGGAAAAGTTCTTTTCTAGCTTAAGTGTGGCTTCATATTA
This sequence comes from Sakesphorus luctuosus, assembly GCA_013396695.1. Classification (NCBI taxonomy): domain Eukaryota; kingdom Metazoa; phylum Chordata; class Aves; order Passeriformes; family Thamnophilidae; genus Sakesphorus; species Sakesphorus luctuosus. Next base: position 216,366 of record VWZD01005515.1, on the reverse strand, counting down.
GAGGTCAGAAACTCTTCCAACCTGTGTGCTGTCCATTAGTCAACAGACAGAGTTGGGGACATAAGGCTCTGATTGTCTAGAAGCGCTTATTGCTAATGATTTCTCCCTGACTTAAGTGTGGCTTCATGTTAGAGGTCAGAAACCCTTCCAACCTGAGGGCTGTCCGATAGTTGACAGACAGTGCTGGGGACATAAGGCTCTGACTGTCTGGAAGCCCTTACAGCTAATAATTTTTATTAATACAGTTAAGATGAGAAATCTTTGCATTTCTGCCTCCCTTCTCCCTTCCATGTGACAGCCTTACTGTAGGTGACCCTGACACTTACCATCAGTTTGGAGAGCTGATATCTCTCTAGTGACAGTGAAGGGCTTCATGTCTAATGTAACTATGAACATATGCCCAGGTCACCCTTTGTGACTGCTGATTCTCAGGATCCAGAGCAGGTGAGAGGGGAGTGACTATCTGAGCATAAATCTGTGTTAGCAATGATCTCTCACATAATTGCCCTAATGACTGTAGGATTTCCCCAGCCATGTGATACTATGACTAAGGTCATCCTTAACCAAAGTAGGCTCAGATCCCACACCCAGAAGATTGGTGTACGGTAGTCCTTGGGCTGTTCACATGCTCTTCACATGAACTTAGGCCATCAGACACTCACAACTGTAAGGCAGATAGATGTACAACAGTGTGTGTGTATGAGTGTGTGTGTGTACAGCCATGACTCAAAGGGGCAAAAGAAGTATATTTGGGGTGGTTTGGAAAGCTGCATGGGTCCCAGATGTCTAAATTATTCCTAAGCCTCTATGTAGGGGAAAATTTTCTTAAGCAAGATCTTACCTACTGTGCCAATGTCTCTCATCCACACTAGAAAAACAAAATCATTCACTTTTTGTCAGTGCTACAATATCTTCTCCCATTATTTCTGATTCACCTCCACCATAGCTGACACACAGGTTTTCACTTTTTCTTTCTTGGAACTGCAGAAGCTTTGTTGCCATATGCCAGATGTCAATGTGCATCCCCCTCATCCTGAGGAGAATGTGTATTTGAACTGGCAGTGTAAAGGATTGACATCAGCCACAAGTAATCTGTGTGTCATGGCTTTGGCATGTCACCTGTCAGATGATGTTCCTTAATGAAGCCCATTCAATCTTGCCAGATGGGCCACTGATGCAGACATCAGATGCTTGTGCAGAGGTAGCCTGATGTTCAAGACCAATGATCCTCTCAGAGAAGGGGGATTTTTATTAACTGAGACTGAATAAAACAGCAATGACCCTGAAGTCTGGACTGAAACCAGTATTATAACCTTTTCTAAAAATAAAGAAAAAAATAGATAAAATGCATAAGTCAATCAGTTTTTGAAAACCCTGAAATTCAAGAAATCAAAATAATGCTGTGGAAATAAGGGATTTTGGCTTCAAGACAGCAGGTAGCTTCTGTTGAATGATGGAGATATTTGCCAGGGTGAAGTGGGTTATTTTTATCATAACTCTCTTTCCATTAGTACATTCCCTGCTGGCTTGGAGGATTATATCTATTTTGGCTTGGAGGATTACACCAATTTGTTTTGCTACAAATTCAATAAAAATAAAAGCTAAAATGACAATTAAGTCCAAGAAAGCCCAGCTGGAGAGCATGCAACATTCCTCTTTTCTAATTAAAGTCTGTATAAACCACAGCTTTACAGAGGCATTAGGGAGGGAGGGAATAAAAGGAGCATGTTCCCACTAACACATTTACTTCAGCTACCTTTCAGGCCAAACAGATTACCACAGAATGTTAACTCAGAGCTTAAACAAGCAGCAAGGTCTGCAGGGTCTCTCTCCCACATTTTGGGAAGAGGAGAAAAGTGAGGTTCAGTATGCAGGAATTATATGTACACCATCTCTTGCTTTTGGGTGTGAAAACCTTGCCATGTTCCCTGAAGACAAGTGAAGTTAGTATGAGCTGAATTCAATGGGCTTTGGATGGTGTCTATAATGTGATTAGGAAGGTACAGTATATGCCAGTTAATGTCTCCCTCTTTAGTCTGGGCAGCAGCAACTGGCAAATAGAACTGCTGCTTTGGAGCCAACATGCATGAAAGTGGGTGATTGAACAGTAAATAAACCCAGTGTCTTTCAGTGAACACACCATGGCAGGCGGCTGCATTCATCTTCTCGTGTTGCTTCCCCTGCAGCCACTGAGGAAAGCCACTAGCACTCTTAAGAAGCCAAACAAGTAAATAAAAACTCCAAAAACCACACAAAACTGAAGAAACCTCCCAACATAAGAGACTAAAATAGAGAGAGGTGTAGGAATTAGTTTACAATATCTGGAATGGAGAAAGTCCTGCCAGAAATGGATTTGTGAAGAAAATCAACAAGCCACTGATAATGCTTTAACAACTGATGGTTTTTAAAGTTTGTTTAAATGTACAAAATGATTGTTAAAATGTCTTTTTGCAAAGTCATTGCTTCTCCTTCTCAGAAGACCTTGAGGTACCCTGTTATCTCAGGGGTCTGGAGGAAGGTTGCGACATGCATGTTACCTGACCCCCACTCCTATTGAATGTAAATCCCCTTACTCCCATTGGCCCAGAGCCAAACCCCTCTCTTGTTTCCTATTGGTGGGTTTTGGATCCCTCCAAGGTCCATATAAACCCCTGACCAGCAATAAACTCTCTCTTCTCCCTCTCTGGTGGTCTCTGTGTGTCCTTCTTGGGCTATCAGGGGATCACATGGTCAGGGGAAGTGGGGAGCACATGTTCCGGATCAGGAGAATCACCATACCATTGCAGATTGCATCCCACAACAGACAGCCACCACAGACGCAGAAGGTACCCCGCAGAAACAGAGGCACCACTGTGAAAGAAAGAGGAAAAAAAATGAGATGCATGGAAAAAGTCCGATGAACTACATAGATAAAACTTAGCTCTGCTGCAAGTTGAATGTGACAGGAGAAAGTTCAGAAGAGAACACAGGATCTATCTTCCTGTAGAAGTGGTTGTAATACTGAATCTAGGGACAAAACAGGCCATGGGCTGTCCTACTTTATCAGCACTATATTGTAGTACAGACACACCAGTGAACAATGCTGTATTCCTTACACTTTATCTCTTACACTTTACCTCTTTACCTCTTTACCCAAATTTAGCTCTTGTGACATTATGGCACAGTGCCTTCACCAGTCTCACATGGTAAAAAGACACTGTTACTAATGGTAAGATATATTGCTAAAGCCACTTAGTGGACAGGAAGAATGAGAGGCAGTTTCCATATGGCTAATGCATTTTACACATCCAGAGCCAGATTGGAGCTGCAAGTCATTAAATGATTGCAGAACGCCTATCCGTGATGCTGCTGCCCTTTGAACAGTCAGCACTTTTTATCACTGAAATAAATGGATCCACCCCACGTTAGCCCTACAGATTGCAGAAGTTCTCAACTCAGTCACAGAAGTATTTTGAATCAGTAATTTTACAATAAAAATGTTCCAGACATTACAAACACTTTCCCACTGGAAGTGTTACAGCTTTGTAACTCCTGAAAAGCAGGATTTGGGCCTCTAAAAGAAGAACTAAGCACATATGTTCATTATGACATGGGCTATTAAACTGCATTAAACACTACTATGCCTGACCACCCATTCCTGGAGACAAGTGAGCCAAAACAAAGCCTTCCGTAGAAGGACACAGTTATGAATGGCACAGCTCTCAGGCATGTCCTGTCCACTGGACATGAAGCTCTGCTGGGAAATGCAACCCTAGCAGCCACAGGAGAACCCTCTTAAATTGGTAGAGGTAAAATTGTCTCTCAGAACTGGGTTACTTAAGCTGACAGAAGTACTTTTCTGCCAGCATAATTAGATATACACTGTGGTTTTTCCTGGCATGGCTGTCATAATGGGGAGAAGGAAGGTTTTTTCCCCACTGTTTTCATTGATACTGAGCTGCTGGCAAATTTCACAGTGAAGACTACATTTAGAATAGCATTATACTCTGCCTGAGAGAGCCTCCATAAGGAATGCCTCGGGCATAATATTGGGATTGATGCTGATTATCTAGTCAAGACAAAAATTGTAATAAACCCTGTGAGCTCCAATAGAATGCATTTGCTGCTCGTCCTTCTCTAATGACGCTCTGGCACAAACCACCTTTCCTCAATCCAATATGATGCTCTGTGCATAACTCCAGTAGTTAACCTTGACGGTATGAAGAACATGGCTTAAATTTGACATTGTGTTCATTTCTATCGTTTGCTGTCGAAAAATATTAAATCTTCCCTCAGCCACTTGCTTTGCATGGTGAAAGACAGATGGTTGTGCTGGATCATTCCACAGCAGAGCAGATGTTGTAATCGAGGACACAAGAATTCTGCCAAATTAATTATATTGTTCCACTGATCTGGATAAAAAGAACAGTTCACTGGCATTTCAAAGAGGTCTTGGTTCTAATTTATGCCACCCTGCCAGGTTATTTCCTGTGAAATACAGGTATTATGGGGTGTGCTAAGTCATTGTATCAGATTACTTTGAAATAGAGTAGAAATTTGGTAGGCAGATATCAACTCTTTAATACATTATCCTAAAATTTTTCTAGAAAAATAATATTGAACTAGTCAGGTAGAAAGACCTATGACACATATGCTCCCATATTCAATATGTTTTTATGTCTTGGGGAACAAAACTGCCTTGTGTCTAGTATTTTAGCTTACTTGTATGTCAGCTAAATTTTCCACACAAAAATCCATGAAATATAAAATATGTGCATTTTTTAAGAATTTCACAGTCTTTTTCATAAGCCCTATGAGGAGTGCTCAGTGTTTGCATACCTTTTTTTGCTTTATTGGATCATTCTGTTTCAGAATGTCTTGATTCTTGACATAGGGGAAACCTATGTGTGAGGAACAAAGCAAGTTTTTTTTTTAAAAAAGGTTTTGTATTCTGTCAGTAAGGTATGGACAAGTATGGTATTGCTGAGTTGCACACTCTAAAATAGTATTCTTCTTCATGGACCATATTTCTTTTTGGCTCAGCATCAAAGTAAATTCTCTCAGCAAAGCATCAGTATCCTCAGGAAGATGCCAACAAATTTTGAAAAAAAAATTTGTTCTAGAAATATAATTCTTCAGTGAGAAAGTCACTGAGAAAAAAGGGTCCCTATGGTTTCCCTGATTAGCACCTTGCACTGTTAAAAGGGATCTCTGCACTCAGGTAAGTTCAAAAATGTTTCTATTATGACAAACAGAAGAACTTCACTGCATAGTTGGACTTGCATGTTATCTTCCATGAGGTTTTTTAATCCTTTAAGATGTAAGACACTTACTTTGATTACTATAGAAAGACATTTCCTACTACTGTCTCAATCGTTATGCTAAAATACATAAATAATCTCAGTTATTCTATAAAACACTTTTTCCTTACAACATTATTCTAAAATACTAGAAGGCAATAAGTGAAAAGCCTATGTTTGACATTTTTTCGTACCAGACCATTGGTCTTTCTGTTTAAACCCAAAAATTAATGGGCAACATCTTCAAGGGGTGCAAAGTTGTGCATCTCTATTAATTTGCATAGAAATATGTCAATTCATACAAACTAAAATGTGACACCTTGATTCTTGTCATGCTGCCTAACAGTCTGTCTGTTATCATGGCAGCCAGCGGTCAGGCACTTTCAGAAGCTGTGGCATCAAAGATGTCTAGAAAGCGCAAAAGCCAATACTGTTAAGTGTTGCTAAAATGTACAGGTTTTACCAAGTTTTTAATGTTGTAACATTAGCTGTTGTTGTTTAATGTGTGTCCCATCTGTTTCTCTTGGAAAGTTATCAGCAGTCAGTGATTTCTTAAGAAAGTATATTATTTATCAAAACTGTATCCTTTCCCCTGAGTATGAGTGAACTAAACAGAGACCGTTTCCTCGCTCCTCAGGTCTGAGTCAGCCTCTGCAGCCAGTGCCTGGAAGAGCTCTGTCAGGCCGTCCCCACTTTGGTTCCTCTCCCAGTTCATTGCCCATCTTCTCTTGGTGACCTCTTTGCTCCCCTGCACATGGCTTTGTCTGTGCAGTTCCCAAACTTTCACAGCTGGTGCCTGAAGATGTTCCTGCCCTTCTCCGGGAGACACTCTGTGCCCCATTCCTTGTGGCTGCGGTCCTGTTCTCCAGTTCAGACTCCATAAAGAAAACAGTCCTCAACTTCTTCTTGATTCAGCCAGAAGGAAAACTCCCTATTCCATCAGCTCACCTCTAATGCCTGTTGTAGCCCAGGGTTCATGGCTCGCTAGCTGTCTATTGGTAAAGTTTTCAGGATCACAGTGCTCATTTCCTTAAGCAACTACATGCTGTCCATGGTAGAGTTCCTTACTCTGCCTACATTTCAGCCATCTTTCTAGATACACTGTGTCACATTTTTTACCCAATAACACAGATACCTCACCTGGCTGCAGATTTGGAATTTGCCTGAAACCCTAAGTGTTGGCTAAACTGGACTCTGTATCCACAACTCCTTGGTATTTTCCCAGCTTACCAGTGACCCTTATGATTTGGTCCTAAACAGGACTAGTGATGAAATTATTCTCCTCTCCTCCCTCTGACGAAAAATCTGTGTGCCAGTCTCTGCCCACAGAGTCCCAGCATCTTCCGTGTTAGTTCTTCCTAAAAGGCGCTTCCCATTTCCTCAGCCTCAGGGAAGGTGTGGCTCAGAATCACCTTTAGCTTGAAGGAATAGGGCCAGACTTTAACCTTACAGAGTAGCATTTGTATCTTTTTGAGAAAATAGATCTGAGTTTAGTTCCTGTGCTATTCCTTAGCAGCATGACATCAGCATGTAGACCAATATAGGTTATTTCAGGATAACAGTTTCCTGGCTACTCATGGTGTGTCTTAGCCATTGAAACAACTCTCTGAGCAGCTGGTCAGTCTTCTTGATAGTTTTGCTGTGCTAACTCTTTGGAGGGAAGCCTGCCATGAAAACACTTAGCTCAACAAAGTTAGTTGCACTGTCCCACAGACACTTTTATTATATAAGAGCTGATGGATGGTAGATTTTAATGCAAATTAACCCAGCAGAAAGCTGAGCTCTTGAAGTCTCTCTAGAGATGAAAGACTCTGAAACTAAAAGTCTCCAGTACAGCAAGCAAACAACGCAGAGAGGAGATTTGTTGGCCTAGGCAAGAAGCTGGTGGCAGGATAAGGTCATGCTGCTGAAGCCATCTCATGCCAGCATTTCAGGCAAGTTAAAGGCATCCACCTCACCAGTGAAAGGCAGCCATTCAGTGTGGGCAACCACAGAGCCAGTTTTCTGTTAAACAAACAGTACTGATTGTGAAATGATTGTATGTAAATTAAAAAAAAGAAATATTTTTTATTCTGTGGACATGTAACTTTGATGTAAAATATATAAACCATGCATGCTAAGAGCAATAACATGTTTTTTTCCCCAACTTGGCTCTACTATTTGATTATTATATCTTCAGGGAAACCAGCAGCTTCCCAGACCAGAGGCTTCCCAAAACAGGAACTTACTGTAAACATATATCAGAAAATATTAGCACAGTATTAAGGGCTTTCTTCTTTGCATACTTGCAACTGTAACTAGTATATCCTTCCTGGTACCATATTTTGGAGCAATATATCACACTTTCATTTCATAAAGGAAAATCTGCATTTAAGCACTGGTGACTTAGAGTACTAATCCATTATCAGAATGCTATCAAACTGATAATGCTCTGGTGCCATGGCATAATCCATCACTGAAGCATGTGCACTGTCAAAGTGTTTCTACAAGGTCTTTTAACAAGAAGAGAGGACTTCTGCTTTCCAAAAGAAAACAAAGTTTACATTTTTCAAGAAAACATTTTTTTTCCCTGAAATTATAAAAATATTTCAGGGAGATGCAGAATTTATATGACATCACTGTTTCTTTTATGAGGTAATTCAAGCCCCATTTGAAAATGACGTGTTCCAAAATCCAGATCTGGCATTAGAGGTAAATATAAATATTTGAAAACAAGGTAATTAAAAATGTAGTGCAAAATGTCAGTGCTTCATACAGTGAAAGATGTGAGATGCTGTGTTCTCTCCCTATTTCTCCTACTTCATATATTATTATTCTCAGCCGAATGCCTGAGAACAGAGATACTTTCAACTCAACGATGGTCTTGTGCAGTGGGGATTGTTAGTTCTATTTTGTTATTTTTCACTTTCTAGGTCAGAAGAAACTCTGGCAGATGCTTTAAAAAGATGCCCCAAAGACTGGAATGTGCTTTTTCTTATCATTCATTCTGGATACATTGATAAAACTGAAAAAAGACCTGAGTCCTGAGTCCCAGCTTGGATAGCTTACTTTACTTCCTCTCACAGCATCATGTTGTACTATATCTGTGGCAGTAGCTCATGCAGGGATTCCCCACCCTGCTCCCAGCAAGGTAACTGAGTACCAGATGCTGCCCAGCTGGTGTGGGGCACAGGGCTCCCTTCTGGCCAACTTGCTCTGCTCCAGGTTATGCTGCTCCCACCACCCAAACCAGTTTGGGGATCTCCACATTGCACACCATCCTTTGCTAGCTTTTACACCTGGCACATCCATCTGCTCCCTCAGTTGGGGAGTCATGCTGTTTTGCATTCTGTGCTTGGTTTTGCTTATGCTGGCTTTACTCGGTTGCAATTCAATTGACTTCAGAGGCATTACTCCTGAGGCTAACGAGGGATGGGGATAAAGGCATCTTTACTCCAAGATAAATATAGATATGGATTCACAGCCTCCTAATAAGGCAGCTGTGGAAATGTCATAAATTAGGCTGACTATCTCAAGGCACAAAAAAATGCTGAGGTATCCATAAACAATGTTTCGTTCCATGACTTCTTAGGGACAAAATGCACCCATAGAGGTGTGCTGTATCCCTGGATAACTTCAGTTAAATAGAGCATCCAGCTGCTCTGGATTCCCATCGTTGACAGATGATTTTGAAAACTGATTATCTGAGTCTAGCACTGAACTCCTGGGACACCTGGGATAAAGGATGCCTTCTGGCACAAAGGTTTCTGTTTGATGATCTGGAGAAGAGAGTTCAGTCTATCATTAGTACATTCGCAGATGATACAAAATTGGATGGGAGTATCAGTCTTCTGGAGGGTAGGAAGACCCTGCAGAGGGATCTGGACAGACTGGATAGATGGGTCAAGACCACTGACATGAGACCAAGTGGCAGGTCCTGCACGTGGGTCACAATAACCCCATGGACCCCTACAGGCTGGGGACAGAGTGGCTGGAATGTCTCCCAGAGGAAAAGAGCCTGGGGGTGCTGTTTGACAACTGGTTGAATGTGAGCCAGTAGCATGCCCAGGTGGCAAAGAAGGCAAATGCCATCCTGGTTTTTATCAAGAATAGTGTGGCCAGCAGGACCAGGGAAGTGATTCTTCCCCTGTACTCAGCAATGGTGAGGCTACACCTCAAATCCTGTGTGCAGTTCTGGGCCTCTCACTACAAGAAAGACATTGAAGTGTTGGAGCAGGTCCAAAGAAGGTGAAAGGTTCTGGAGAGCATGTTCTTTATTGATAATAAATAATATTATTAATTAAAGACCCTTTATTTTTCTCTTCTGGTGTCAGTCAGACCTAGGTGCTCACACATTGCTACTATGAAATAAAAACGGAGGAAATTAAGACAACATTTGCAATTTCAAAGAAGTGTATAAAAGATTTCTTTTTTCTTTTTTTTTTTTTTTTTTAGGTCTAATAGNCTAATAAGTGCATTTTGTAATTTGTGGTATGTTATCTCAAAAGAGAATAGAAATCATATATGCTCTTTGACCCCCTTTTTATTTACTATTGCGTATGCATACACTTGAGGGCTTAGAGACTGGCTATTGTATTGACTGTACAACAGAAAGATGTGTTCCAGTGCTGAATTCCCAGAACTGCTGGTTGGCACTGGAAGGTTAATTCTCTTCTCTGTAATTTTTCTTTTTCTCCCCAAAACCCCACCTAGACAATGATATTAATGATTATTTAACAATGACTGTTTTTAAACCCTGTGGTTCATTATTTAATCTCCAGAGCAAAACCCTGCCTTTGGTAGAGAACAACTCCANTAAAAATATTTCAGGGAGATGCAGAATTTATATGACATCACTGTTTCTTTTATGAGGTAATTCAAGCCCCATTTGAAAATGACGTGTTCCAAAATCCAGATCTGGCATTAGAGGTAAATATAAATATTTGAAAACAAGGTAATTAAAAATGTAGTGCAAAATGTCAGTGCTTCATACAGTGAAAGATGTGAGATGCTGTGTTCTCTCCCTATTTCTCCTACTTCATATATTATTATTCTCAGCCGAATGCCTGAGAACAGAGATACTTTCAACTCAACGATGGTCTTGTGCAGTGGGGATTGTTAGTTCTATTTTGTTATTTTTCACTTTCTAGGTCAGAAGAAACTCTGGCAGATGCTTTAAAAAGATGCCCCAAAGACTGGAATGTGCTTTTTCTTATCATTCATTCTGGATACATTGATAAAACTGAAAAAAGACCCGAGTCCTGAGTCCCAGCTTGGATAGCTTACTTTACTTCCTCTCACAGCATCATGTTGTACTATATCTGTGGCAGTAGCTCATGCAGGGATTCCCCACCCTGCTCCCAGCAAGGTAACTGAGTACCAGATGCTGCCCAGCTGGTGTGGGGCACAGGGCTCCCTTCTGGCCAACTTGCTCTGCTCCAGGTTATGCTGCTCCCACCACCCAAACCAGTTTGGGGATCTCCACATTGCACACCATCCTTTGCTAGCTTTTACACCTGGCACATCCATCTGCTCCCTCAGTTGGGGAGTCATGCTGTTTTGCATTCTGTGCTTGGTTTTGCTTATGCTGGCTTTACTTGGTTGCAATTCAATTGACTTCAGAGGCATTACTCCTGAGGCTAACGAGGGATGGGGATAAAGGCATCTTTACTCCAAGATAAATATAGATATGGATTCACAGCCTCCTAATAAGGCAGCTGTGGAAATGTCATAAATTAGGCTGACTATCTCAAGGCACAAAAAAATGCTGAGGTATCCATAAACAATGTTTCGTTCCATGACTTCTTAGGGACAAAATGCACCCATAGAGGTGTGCTGTATCCCTGGATAACTTCAGTTAAATAGAGCATCCAGCTGCTCTGGATTCCCATCGTTGACAGATGATTTTGAAAACTGATTATCTGAGTCTAGCACTGAACTCCTGGGACACCTGGGATAAAGGATGCCTTCTGGCACAAAGGTTTCTGTTTGATGATCTGGAGAAGAGAGTTCAGTCTATCATTAGTACATTCGCAGATGATACAAAATTGGATGGGAGTATCAGTCTTCTGGAGGGTAGGAAGACCCTGCAGAGGGATCTGGACAGACTGGATAGATGGGTCAAGACCAGTGACATGAGACCAAGTGGCAGGTTCTGCACATGGGTCACAATAACCCCATGGACCCCTACAGGCTGGGGACAGAGTGGCTGGAATGTCTCCCAGAGGAAAAGAGCCTGGGGGTGCTGTTTGACAACTGGTTGAATGTGAGCCAGTAGCATGCCCAGGTGGCAAAGAAGGCAAATGCCATCCTGGTTTTTATCAAGAATAGTGTGGCCAGCAGGACCAGGGAAGTGATTCTTCCCCTGTACTCAGCAATGGTGAGGCTACACCTCAAATCCTGTGTGCAGTTCTGGGCCTCTCACTACAAGAAAGACATTGAAGTGTTGGAGCAGGTCCAAAGAAGGTGAAAGGTTCTGGAGAGCATGTTCTTTATTGATAATAAATAATATTATTAATTAAAGACCCTTTATTTTTCTCTTCTGGTGTCAGTCAGACCTAGGTGCTCACACATTGCTACTATGAAATAAAAACGGAGGAAATTAAGACAACATTTGCAATTTCAAAGAAGTGTATAAAAGATTTCTTTTTTCTTTTTTTTTTTTTTGTAGGTCTAATAAGTGCATTTTGTAATTTGTGGTATGTTATCTCAAAAGAGAATAGAAATCATATATGCTCTTTGACCCCCTTTTTATTTACTATTGCGTATGCATACACTTGAGGGCTTAGAGACTGGCTATTGTATTGACTGTACAACAGAAAGATGTGTTCCAGTGCTGAATTCCCAGAACTGCTGGTTGGCACTGGAAGGTTAATTCTCTTCTCTGTAATTTTTCTTTTTCTCCCCAAAACCCCACCTAGACAAGGATATTAATGATTATTTAACAATGACTGTTTTTAAACCCTGTGGTTCATTATTTAATCTCCAGAGCAAAACCCTGCCTTTGGTAGAGAACAACTCCAGTAAGGACTAATTGAGCTCCAAATGATGGAATTAGCCAACCTGTTGACATCGTGAAGTTAACATCATGATGTGTTACCATAAAAAGTGGAGCATTTTGTGCGAATAACACACGTCAGGAAATATCAGCAATCTTTGGGCAATGACTTAAGAAAAATGCGATACTCTGCGGTGATTTGAGACCTAACTGAGGCCAGGTGAGGGACCTGAAACACCTCCCCAAAGCCTGTGGGTTGCATCTTGGGGAATTCTACACCACTGACAAACTATTTCCCTTTCAAACCAAACACCTACTTTCTACAGATCGTGTACATGATCTTCCATAGACTCAGAAAAATAGGCTTTGTACCACTCAGCTCTTTTTCATGAACTCTAATGTGTTTTAAAGTCCTTTCTCCTATAAATACTTTTTCAGCTGGTGTCTGCATAAATTCAATATAATTTTATCTAAGTGAAATTTTTCCTTTGGATCCATCCATCTTGCACACTGCAGTGTACAGAGAGCCAGACTAATTTTGTGTCTACTAAGCCCAGTACCGCAGTTTAGCCACTGGAACAAACAACGTTGCACAAATTTACTCTACTGAAAGTCTATGTGACTATGAATATGTCACATTGAAATGTATTTCAGACCCACTTTCTCCTGTCATTTGAGCATTTTGGTTTTGCTTTGTCAGATCTCATTAGCTGTTATTACAGAAATCGCTTTAATTTAAGCTGAAATTTATTGTTTTGTAGAGGCGGAACTTTCCAGCACTAAGCATATAACACCACCAGCAATATTAAGAAAATGGCCTGCAAGCATAACACTAAACAACATCAGATAGATCAATTCAGAGTTTTTGGAAGTCTGTTAACACTGGTTAAAGCCTCTCGTGTGGCAACCCAGTATATAAAGACAATTTATTTTCACTGTAAAAGCTCTCCTGAACTTACATTACTTAAAGAGTGTTAGTAATGAATGTTCTTAATTTGAAGTTGAAATACTTTTGATCTTACAACAAAATATGATCCTTGAAGATGAAAGAGCTCTCTGCTGTTAGATAACTGGCAGAGCCTGTGAAAATAATAATCACTTGCACTGAGCTACTGAAAAGGGACTCCAAGCTTGGAGTGGGTGAATAATGATATCATCCATAAAGTTCACATAAATTCTTTTAATGACCTCTGGGAGTTCTCATGTGAAGTATCTTTTGAGAAGAAGGAGATAGGTTTGCATAAGAGGTGGGTGGAAAGGACACCTTCCCCCCGAACTGTCTGACTTGATGGGCACTTCAGAGTCAATAGGACACAGGTGAGGAGGGGAGCAGAAAATCAATGTGGCTGCCAAGAGGGGAATTGGGTCAAAATGCTTACAGGTTTTGCCTCCTCACTTATTGATAATCTAGAAGTATTTGCTTTGCAGTAATCCTAAGACAGTCAGATCTTCAGCTTGTGGAGCTGCTAGCAGGACAGTCTTATGGAAAATATGTCTGCTGTTCTGCTTGGAAAACCTCTCCTTGCATGCTACTGCTCTCTTCCCACTTGCTCCTCCTTGCTGAAAGGACCCTGACAGTGAGGCAGGAATGCTGGCTAGGAATAGGGTATTTACTAGGTTAGACCTATCCAGTGGAGCTTCCCTATTCATGGGCTCCTGCTTATTCCAGCCACAGACAAGGTTAGCTCCACAGATGTCCCCACTGCCCCAGAAGAAGCAAGTCCACTCCAGTGCATTGCATCCAGAGGACCATTTTCAGCCCATTCTGCCTCTACTATGGCTCACCTTGCCTCTCCTTGCCTCTGCCATTGCTTTCGTGCCTCCTGCTCTCCCAGGGCAGTGCAGCCTTGCACGTAGGCTCCCTCATAGCTGCTCAAAGAACTGCTGTGAACTGGAAACTATTTACAATGAAATCATCCTCCTGCTTTTAATGAAACCATCAGGGTTTTCCTCTCCTTTCCTATTATTTGAGTAGAAAGTCCTCTCCAGTCCTGCACTGCCAGCTTTCATCACACCCTAACAGGAAATATTTTGCTCAAGAATTCATCTATTCCTCTTGCTTCTTCCTCCCCCATCACTGCAATCCTCAATTTATGGTATTTTTATTTTCCTCTGAGATGCTCAGCACAGAACTTGGTGTTCATGACTATACAGGCAAAAAGAGAGCATTTGTAGCCAGATTTGAGACCTACCTTGTGAGGACTGTAGCCTTTCTTTCAGTGTTATTTTGGCAATTCCCAGGGTTCTGTGATCTGTTGTACCTTTTCTCTAACATGCCAGAGGCTCCAACAGGAGGTTGTGGCAGGGTTTACAAGGAGGCTCTCTGATACCTTTTGTAGTTGTTGCACTGAAAGAATGTCCTCTGTGATACATTAGAGGGTTTTAAAATACTTCTACTGTCTCCAGCCCATCTATCAGCAAATGAAATATACTACAATCCTAATCCTAGCAGTCCAGAAAAAGTAATGGAAAAGTGCAGAAGACATAAAGTCGAGGGCCTTCTTGTTCTGAAAACACCCTTATTGATCTATAACAAAAAAAGATACTGAAAGCTGCAGAAGAACTGAAAGGATAGGTGTTCTCTGAATTTCCATCACAGCTCCCAGAGTACCCCTGAAAAAATAAAAGCACTGCATCATCCTTTTTTGTTTGTCAGAGGGGACTGATTTCTAGTATGACTTTGGCACTCCCTTCAGTGACCTCTCTGTGCCATGGAAATATGTGGATATACACACACTGACAGAATATACCAATATAGCCCAATGTAGCATATATATTCACATACACCATATGGTATACAATACTGTGTATATAATATTCAGAATACCCCAAATCAGATCTACCTGGGGAGTGGTGCAAGGGCATCTCCAAGGCAGTGGAACCTGATGGTGATAAGCTGTCCCAGCAGGGCTCAGGTTATAGGCTTTTTGTACAGGCTCTTACATACCATATGATTAAAGACCCAGTAGTAGTATTTCACATGTTGTTGATACAAGATGGTTTTGGCAATGACATCCATCTCAGCCCCCATTTAGAGAGGTATAAACTAAATGTTATAGTATTATAGTAAATAAAGTATAAACAATATTTTATTGGTAACGTCAGTCCCCATCCCCATTTATATCTGCAATCAGGTTAAAAAACCCCAGTCTCTACAAATATAATTGCATCATTCTTGGTCTTGAATAGTTGAAAATAGATGGGCATGTTTTACATTCCACAGACATGAAGCAGGTAGATGATGACTGAATGCAGCTGGGAATTCATCTCACCTACTTCAAGTGAGATGTATTATTCATGTGAAGTCAATGACAAGGATGAGTAGTGAAGCTTGAGAGTCCATTAAAAAAACAAATGCAGATCTGTGAAAGCTAAATTGGTTGGAGCTACTTTGTGTTTTTCCAGAGTGTGGCTACAACGAGTGGCTCTGACTGAACTCAAAACTCCTGATCATTCTGAGGAGCCTTTGGGATTGGAAGGCTGGTAACAGTGGGAGACAGAGAGTCCTTGCACATAACAAAAACTCTAAAGAGGGTAAGGCATGACTGCACTTGGTTGCCTGAAGGCATTAAATTTAAATGAACTGTAAATAAAGTTAAACCTAAAGGATTAAAGAAGGTCAGGAACTGCCAATTCAATATTGCAAATAGAGCAGACGTGTTCAGGCAGCATCAGGTTTTGAAGCTATCTATGAGGATCAGGAGTCATAGAAAATCCACACCAGCATCAATGACTGTTTTTCTTCTCTGGCTTTCAGCATGTCTGAGTTTTCTGGCATCTCTGACAAATGCCCACTGGCACAGAGAAATAGACAATGACTTCTGGGTATCGTATCCAATGAATTCCGCTGTTAACCCAGCACTGCCAACTCTATGTTGTTCCTAAGTACCATGTCTACGTGCCTTTTGAACACCTCCAGGGATAGTGACTCAATAGCCTTCCTGGACAGTCCATTCCAATATTTAACAATCCTTTTGGTGAAGAAATCTTTCCTAATATGCATTCTAAACCTCCCCTAGCCCAACTTGAGGCCATTTTCTCTTACCCTGTCATTTGTAACTTGGGAGAAGAGCCCAACCCCATCTGGCTAAAATCACCTTTCAGGTAGTTGTAGGGAGCAATAAGGTTTCCCCTGTGCCTCCTTTCCTCCAGGATAAACACCCACAGCTCCCTCAGCCACTCCTCATAAGATTTGTGCTCCAGACCCTTCACCTGTTCCAGCACCTCAATGTCTTCTTGTAGTGAGGGGCCTAGAAGGTCATAGGTGTAATCACTGTACAGGCCATTCACTTAAGAGTTGAACTTGATGATCCTCGTGGGTCCCTTCCAACTCAGAATCTGTGACTCGTTAGCTGATGCAAGGTGCAGCCTCACCAGTGCCAAATACAGTGGGACAATCACTGCCTTGGTCCTGCTGGTCATACTATTGCTGATACAAACTAGGATGCCACTGGCCTTCTTGGCCTACTGGACACACTTTTGGCTCATGTTCAGCCATATATTGACCATCACCTCCAGGTCCTTTTCCGCCTGGCAGCTTTTCAGCCACTCTGCCCCAAGCCTGGAGCACTGCAGCGGATTGCTGTGACCCAAGTTTGTGTTGTGACATGGGACTTTGTCTCGTTTAACCTCACACAATTGATCTTAGCCCACCGATCCAGCCTGTGCAGGTCCCTCTGCTAAGCTTTCTCATGCTTCAGCAGATCAGCACTCTGCTTGACACCCACGCAGAACAACTGCATGTGACACCTGTGCAAATGCTGTGGTCTGTGAATTGTGTGCCACACAGAATGAGATTTGGCTGCCTACACTAAGGTGTCCTGAGATGCTGCATGAGACCACGTGACACCTGAGACTACATGTCCTGAGTGGTCTCTGTGTGCTGCGCCAGGCTATGAAAGGGACCACTGAGGTCCCATGCTATATCTGCTGGCCTAGCAGAGGTGCCACAGGTGCCTGGGTTCAGGCAACAGGTCCATTCTTCTCTATCTATGCTAGTTACTCTGGGATTCTTCCTCTGTGGTCTGCAGCAACTTTCAGGACATGCTTTATCCAATCTGAAGACAGGATTGGATGGGTGGCATCTGTGAGGTGGGTGCCCTGTACGGAGATAGGACTGAGGCATAAAGGATCACCTTCTCTAGCTGAATAGCAGTTTTCATCCAGTTCAGTTTCAGACTACAGAAAGAGGTCATATATGCCAGGAATTGGAGAGAAGCACAGTAAGCCTTAAAAAAACCAGTCAAAGATGACATGTCAGGAAATTTTTAAGCTTTTCTATATCCATGATATACCAAAGGTCAGAGCTAGATCTCACTGCAGGTTAATTCCTGCATTAACTTTGTGTGAAGGGAGTTTATTTTAAGAATAGGTATGGCAGATGGATGAATATTGTCATCAGTCTGTTTTAATGCTTAAATTCATATTAGCAGAGGAAAAAATATTCCTCTCTGGCTTGCACAAAGACCTGAAATATGTTCCTAACAGTACAGTTTCTGTATGTTCTTTTATCAGCAGTTAATATTTTCACCTTTCTTCCCCTCCCCAGAGAAGTACAAATCCTAAATAAATGCCTGGACCAGAAGTCATCCTGTGTCACCACAACTGACCCATTTAGGAAACATAATTGGATTCACATTATACTCCCTTGAGGAGGTAAGAAATTCAGAATATAATTAAACTGAATTAATCTGTTTGGTATTAACATCGACAGATTTAGCTTTAGCTGAACCAGGATGTTTCGTCTCATCAGACAGACTTTAGGCTGTCTCAAATCAGCCACCTGTTGTGCTGAATAAATGACAGACTCTGTGAAAGTTGCAGTAGGCTGGATGTTGTGCTTAGCACACAGTCTGATTAGGACACCCTTCAAAGACAAGGGATGTGCTTTTCACAGAGCTATCTGGATGGCTGCAGAGTGAACATGAACACCACATGCCAGCTCACCACCACACGTCTCAACACAGTGCCTCACCTACTGCCCAAGTTCCCTTTATACAAGTAGCTGGTCAAAGTAAAAGGTGTTAACACTATGATACTGTTGGTCACAAATAACAAGAGGGGCTTTATTCTCCAGCATCAGAAACTCAAGGTGCCCTCACTACAGTGCCTTTCCATGTAATGTCTGTTCATTGTCAAATTAAACAGAGCCCCATAGCAGACTGTTTGAGAACTGAAGCACATGATGTGTATGAGAAGAGGCTGAGGGAAATGTGTTTGTGTAGCTTGGAAAAGAGCAGGCTGAGCACTGGAGTGGAATGGTTGCAGTCTTCTACCTCTTGAAGGGGAAAGATAGTGCATGGTCAAGAGGTAACAGTCAGGTTGCAGCAGGAGAAAATTCCATCTGGGTATAAGGAGAAAAGTGTTTACAACAGCTTAACATGGAAACAGCTTATGCAGAGGAGTTGTGTCATCTCCATCCCTAAAGATTTTCATACCTCACTTGGAGAAGGCTCTAAGCTGCCTGACATAACTTTGAAGTTGGCCCTGCTTTAAACAGGCAGATGGACTTGTTCACCCCAGGAGGTTCCTTCCAAAATTAATCTTTCTGTAACTTTATGATTTATTTATACACACCCACACATACCCTCAGTAGAATTGTTACATGTATTCTAAATTATTTCGCTGAGGGTTTGATGATTTAATGCATAGGGAGGTCTTAAACACCCACTTACCTATAAAAATGCCCATATCCTCATCCTATCTGGATCAGCCATTCCCAGAGCTACACCAGTTTGCAAATGATCTCTGATCCTTCTGATAACTTGCAAAAATATGTATCTGGCCATCTGCAGAGCAGACTTGATTCATTTGAATTACAGGCTTCTTGTTTGTCTTAGCCTGTTGGCATCAGCAGTATCCAGCATTGCTCCACAATAATCAGCCCAGCTGAGCAGTGGCAGCAGACAGCCTCCCTGTTACTCATTGCATATTTACTCTGTGATCAGCATGCACAAATGTAAAGCATGAGCATGCTGCTGAAATGCGCTTGATTAGTTGTACTGTGGGTGACTAGATGGAAACACAACTCATGAGACCTGGCATTCACTTTCTGCAATGCCTTTTAGTGACCTCAGTGCTTAATGATTCTATAATGGTGAAATGCTCATGGAAGATGTACCCTTTGACCTTGTTTGTTAGCCATATGACAGGTTTTGGCATCTCCCTCTCCATGAATAGTTACTTGTAAAATAACTGTTTACTTTGTGCTTTGAGAGGTGGAAGGAGCAGAATAGGATGACAATTTCATACATTCTTTGTATGCCAATAATGAAATTTAAAGAATTTAATCTTATCTGAATATCCAAATATCATCTTACCTGAATATCTTCTGTCAGCAATTAATATCCCCTCCTTTCTTCCCTTTCTCAGAAAACTACAAATCCTAAATAAATGCCTGGACCAGAAATCATCCTGTATCATGGCAACTGGCCCATATAGGAAACATAACTGGATTCACTTCACACTTCCTTGAGGAGGTAAGAAATTCAGACTGTAACTAAATATCTGTGAACATCTGTCTGCTGGCAGATACTAACAATTAAAAATCTGGAGTAAGATACTATTAAAAAATGTTAAAGTAATGTTTATAAAAAAAAAAAAGCCCATGGCTACTTCTAAGGTAACTGCATGAATCAAGGAAAAAATGCTTGCTTAATAATAACAAATCCCAATTCATCTACTTGAGAATGTGACAGTAAATATTCTTGAGAGTCATACAATTATTTTCAAAGAAGTTTTTTTCTCACAAAATCTGTTAAGTATAAAATGCCCAGATGAAACATTAAAATTCCTAAAGAGAAAGTAGTAGCCACAGCTTACTTCTTTGAAAAATGGATTAATATTAGAAGCAGAGTTTGATTTTGCATTCCTATTAAGTACAGTTTCAGTATTCTGGTACTTAGAGGTGGCTACAAGGAGGATAGAGGCTCTCTATGCACAAGGAGCCCAATGAAGAAGAGAAGGGGCAACAGGTACAAGTTGCCCAGGGGGAGGCTTTACCTTGATATAAGAAAGATATTTTTTACAGTGAGATCAGCCATTGACTGGAACAACCACCCCAGAAATGTAGTAGAGATCCCATCACTGGAAGTTTTCAAGATGTGATTGGACAGGACAATAGATAATATCATCTAGGCTTCCTTCCCACGAAAGGCTGGATCAGATGATCTTCAAGGTCCCTTCTAGCCTGAGCAGTTCTAGGACTTTGCAATTCTACTAACTCAGAGAGAGGTAAGTCAGTAGCAGCGTATACCTATGGAGACTAAGGATACTTAAATGCAATTTTTATTTGAAATAAAGTCTAACAAACAAGGCATAATCTGACTTTCTTCTAGAGAGCAAAATTCTATTGATCAAACACATGCTTGATCCTCTACTAAATGAATTTAGCAAAATAAAAAGATGAGGATCAGATGAGCAACTGTTGAGAAAGAAATTGGTAACAGCAGGACTTGAGTATAGAAGTTCATTTTCATGTAGGTAATGCATTTTCATTGAAATAAAAACTGCTTAAGTATATGTATTTCTATTCTCAGAAGAAGGAACAGTCAATACAGAAAACTAATTCCAGCAAGATAGTTTACTTTCAGGGAATAATGGAATTACTGAATTCCTAGTGAAGAGATATAATTAATTTTTCAAGAACTTTTCCTGGATATAAGTCATGTTTTGTAGCGTACTGATAGTCTGATCATTAACCCTCAACTTTAGACTTGCCTTCATACATCTGAAAAACATCTCCAGTGCTTGACTCTGATCTTCGGAGGATGAAATTATTAGCTCTTGCTCAACATGGCTAAACCCAGCCTCTGTTCTCTTCTTCCTGAGTCTTACACTTCCCTTTCTCAGTTATTATACTGACAGCAGATAGTCCTGTTACCTGCTAAGTTCTTCAAGCCAAGTCTCACCTGAGGCTCTTATTCCCAGCTTTATTTCAGCATCATTGGCTCTTGTTGCCAAGCATATCTGAACCTGGCTGCTTCCACCCACCCACACGGCTAATGCTGCTCTCCTTCCCCAACATCTGCAGTATGATCCACTAGCTCTTGCACCCCCAGCCTTGCTTTGTATATGCATAAAGAAATGCTGTGGCAAAAATAATTCTACCCCATGTTTGCCCAACCACTGGTATCTGCCAGGGTGCAGAGGACTGAGGTGAGGTTGAAGCACTGGGTGGGGAGCCAAGACATGAGGTTAGGCATGAGGACAAGGCTATCAGGCTTAGGCAAGTCCAGGGTGAGAGCCATAACCAAATCACAGCTTCTGTGCAGTGGACCATGCCCTATTTCCTGCAGCTTTTTCTCAGACACAGAGAAAAGCGTTTTGCCCACAAGTTAAAGGTCCCTTTTGGCCTATCTCACTTCTCTAACATCTCTCACTGAGAATTAAGAAAACAGTCTCCATGACTGAGCTTCTATAATTCAGTTGTTGTTGTTGTTGTTGTTATTATTATTACATTTTAAACAATATTTTTTTCTTTTACCTGCACAGCTTTACAGCCATGGGGTGCTCTCTCTGTACCAAGCTACATGGGATTCTTCTAGAAATGCCCCCTGAATTCTTTGTTGTGTCTTGAACTATATAGAAATGCTTGATGTGTTTTAAACTACCAGCATACTGGGATTACAGTCTGATATGCTGATCAGTATTGACTTATTTTATCTTAGTATTCTCCAGACTGTCTACATTTCTATATTATCACTTGTCCCATGTTAAAAAATCCTTGGGCTAGATCTAAGCTCTTCCCTATCTTTGTTTGTATAGCATTTATCACCATAGAGTCCTCCATGATTATATAAATAATAATGCTTTATTGCAAATGCTAGTAAAACAGCTCTTTGAATGAAAACCAGGCATGAAATACAGGCAGGTCATTTTCAGCAATCCAGCTCCAAATGTGAACTTTTCAATTTCAAACAGGCAATGCACACCTCTTAGTCTGACTTCTCTTCCCATCTGATGATCATGGAGCAGTAGCTGAAAACATTAATCACACCTGGGAAGCCCAGATGAGGTTGGGTCAAGTGTCAAATAGATACACTGATTAAAATCTTAAGCCTACAAGTCAAAAAATCATCTTTGAATACAGTGAAGCCAAGATTTCATAAAGAGAAATTCAAGCCATCAATGTCAAGAAACATTGCAGAACAGGATGGATGAATCAGCTAAATTTATGACTGAAAAGAGGATTATATCGGTTGACTTTTTGGGACCTATTTAGGAAAAAATGAACTTCCAAATGCCATTTTGAGGCTACAGATTGGAGTTGGGATATGGGATGAAAAGATGTTTAAATGAACATGTTTCAAAGTACTTAAAGGGTCTAAAAGTTGAGTGAAACCAAAGTCTCACTTTCCAATTGGTAAGGGCTTCCGATGCCTAACTTAGCTGGGCACCTTGGAGAGTTTGGAGCATAGGCATTGTTGAAAATCTGGTTTGGGTACCTACTTAAAAACTTAGTCCTTTGCTTGACAGTTCTCATTAAAAGTCACTGTTACAGCCCTTTGGAAAAGTTCTCATAAAATTCCTTTATAATCTGAAAGAGAGGGGAAAAAAACAATACAGAGTATGACTGTAAGGATTATTTTGCCCAGCCATTTAGAGAGTGCCACTGGTCACAAAAAGATATATCTGACAACTGCCAAAGAGTAAGTCCAGCACCAGCACTGACCAGGACTGTATGTTTCTTCAGCATGGAATGTTAGTCTGGAAAACAGATACTGGTGTTCCTGCACTTGGATGGAACACAGGTCCATTTCTGACCACAGTAACACACTGTGTTAATTCGATGATAATGCACTCAGTTTACTTTACCGTTTCTTGTGGCATAAAATCTAGATGCACATCAGTGCACAGCAGCGAAGTAATGAGAGATCTTTGCTGTCAGAGGTAGTTTCATAATCTACCATGTAAGGGAATTACTGTCTTGGTGCTTTCTGCTCATTTTATGCTCTTTAAATCTAGTATATTTTAGAGTGTCTAGTTTAAAATAAGACACTAAAAGGTTACATGTTTGATTAAAGAGGTGATGCAGATTAGTAGTCAAAAATCAGATTTGAAAAGTTGGAGGATGCATTAACATTTAATATCTTCAGATACTCTGTTACTGACTATATGGAATTCACTCATGAAAATGACAGCAAAACACGATGTCTCACTATTATTAGTTACTTAATAGTAATTCAGTGCTGAATAAAGGCTAGCTAGAAACCAGGTGGGGGGAAAAGAAAAAAAGCAAAAAAGCCCCAAACCAATGCCTCTACATTTCAGATTAAGGCACTGTACAGAAATCTTCAGGAGAAAACAACTGGTGAAACCCCCACTGAAATTTCAAGTGAGAGTGTCCTGGTGCCCAGGCAGCTGGTCTCCTTGATGGTGATCTCTTGGGGCTCTCGAGCCTGCTGAGCTTCTGGGAGAACAGCAGAGCCCCCAGGCTCCTGGTCACAGTGCAGAAGTGACCAGCTCTGCTGGATCTGAGTGGAGCAGACTGGGAGCAATGGGCTGCTGCCAGACATGGACCATGGACAGGGGGTTCAGGAGGGTGAAGAATTTTCTGGACATCACTCAAAGAGCTTTGAGCACTGAGTTAGCTTGTTTGATTATTAGTATTAAAAAGTTCTCATTGCTATCTCTGTTAAAGTAGCTGTTTCTCAATAATGACTGTCAGATATATGTTGCAGGCTCCTACTTTCAGACATGTTAGAAGGCAAAGCCCTTCTTTACCACCCAACAGAGAATGGTACTGATACCCCTGATGGACAGAGCTTTCTCTACATTAAAGGCAGCAACTCTGTGATGCAAAAGAAAAGGGAGATGACTACATTTACCCTGTCTGGACTTTCTGAAGAAAACAGGCACTGGTTTAACTGGCAGCTGTGCCAACCCTCCTTTTCCAACAGCCTCAGACTTTAGGCAGAGCCGAGGCAAAGAATAGCCATCATCTGTGCCTACAAATATAAACCCAGTCTGGGTACCAATGTGAAGGCACAAAATATTTCAGCAGAAAGAAATCTGACAGGAATGTCTGCCAAACCTTGGGAAAACATCAAGACTCTAGCAAGCCAGGCCTGGACAAATCCAAGCTGGAGACCCTGGCTCATCTCTCGTCCTTGCATTTGAAAATACTTGTAGTTCCTGTGTATTCTCCGTTCTGTATCAAACCTGGTTTGAAACATCTATTGTTTCCCAGTCTCCTTGTGTTCATGAACAATGGAATAGCTCTAGATAGCTATCCCCCAAGTGATTAACATACTGTAATCCCTTAGTTAACATAAACGCTCCCATGCTTAGAATAACCCTGCCTCCTAATAATACTAACCCTATATTAAACTGAAAGTTTCTACAATAAAGTTCTCTTTATTTCTCCCTTGAATAAAGTCCGTTCTAGACCGTCACAGATCAAGAAGTCATTGCTGGATTTTCAGTTCCTCTATTCCTTACACTTGCTGTGTCTGCAGAAGAAAATAGGACAGAAAGCCTGGCAAGTCTGTCTATGGGTTTGAACAGGAAAGCTAAAAGTATCCCTGGGGTTGCCTGTGCTGTAATTTATCACTTTTCCCTGTGCAGTGACAAATGCACTCATACATCATTCACAGCTGGGCTATGGATGCACCTGGAATGGGAGGCCTCCTCCTACTCCAGCAAATCTAAGCTATGCTTCAATTACACCTCGGTTACATCTCTGCTTCACTACAAGACATATACATTTAAGCTGTAAACACTTGGGCAGACTTGAGCCTGAAGCACTGACCTGATAGAGACCTCAGGTGGAGTTGGACTATGCCCAATGACAGCTGGATATTTCTTTTTTGTTTATACCCGCTTTTGGTCTTGTTTGTTGCTTGCTTTTAGCTCAGCTGATTTATTTCCACTTTTCATCCTCTGGAGAAACACCCATTGACTGCTGTAACGTCTTGCTTAAAGGAAGGCAGTGCTGAGCAGACATTACAGCTGCTGTGGGGACACTGTGTGTGTGCCCAGCTGCTGACTGCAGCCACAGTATTTCAGTGCAGGTTTCTGTCTTTAGGACAGTAGAAATCTGTGATTATCCTAGCCCCTGAGAGAGCTGGGGTGGTTGTGTCTTACTAAGAGAAAGGGAAGGAGTGTGGGAAGGTCTTATTGCTATCTTCAATTTTGTAATGGGACACTATAGACAAGAATGAGCTACACTCTGTGTGGCAGTGTGAAGAAAGGCAATGAGCACAAGTTGCAGCAAGGAAAATTCTGATTTGGTAGGAAAAAGCATTTTGCACCACAAGGGTTGCCAGACAGTGGAACATGTTGCCCAGACAGTTTGCATGGATCTTTACCCACAGAGACTGTCAAAACTTGACTGGACAAGCCTCTCAGAAAATTCATTTAGGTTTTATCATTATTAGTACAGAGTTGGACTACATAGCCTTCAAAGTCCCTCTCAGCATAAATGATCCCATGAATCTCTCCGAACAATACAAGATACAAGAGATGAGAAGATAAGATCATCTTCCAATGAAGCTATTCAGGCACAATTTTGCCTTAGGTGAGTGTCCAAGAAAGCACTGAGGGAATTTTTATAAAGGAAAATGCTGTTTTACTTTGCAGGTACAATTTCTCAAGATGCCCTCTCAGTGACATATTTTGTCACCATCACCTCTGACTTGTGAAAGTCAGACATTTTACAATCAGCTGCTCCTGAGAGCCATGAGAAATTCACCTGGGGATATATCACTGCCCAGAAAACATTCATACCTTCCTACCCCTTCTGAGATGTTTGCTGTCTGTGTCAAGATTCAGTGGAAAATTTATTTTAAAACAAATGTCTACTATATTTTATCTTTTTATTTTACAACTTGGTAATACTTTTAGAGCCATGGAATTTTAAGGTAGATTTTTATGTGGTTTAATTTCAAAAATAATTGCTATACCACTGTGAAGCTGCTACAGGTTGGGAGGATGTAGATGTGTCAAGTTAAGTTGCTTGAAAAGTAACTTTTGCACTCACAAAGTTGAACAGTTGATGGTGGCCAACATATGATGTAAAGAATAATTGGCTTCATCCTGTTCTTGAAAACATATATTAATTTATTGTAAGAGCACAAAAATAAATTGAAATAAAGCAGAGTTCTGGACATTTTCATACTTAATTCTAATGTTCATTTTAACAATTTCCATTTGTTTCTCCTGGGTTTTGTGCTTCCTTTTTTACAAAATGTCCAAAGATCAAGCAGCAGGTAACTTGCTGTGATCGTACATACCAAAGAAATCCCAAGTCAATGGACTCCTAGAACAGCTTAACTAGAAATTATGAATTTTTTAATCTCTTCAGGCTAAAGATAAAACAAGCTAAAATCATTTGAGAAAATGATTTAATCATTCTCTGGGAGGGCAGGAAGGCTCAGCAGGGCTTCCCCACCAGAAGTAGGTACAACATTAAGAGAGCAATAGGCAGTGAGAATCTCAGAAAGCAGCACAGGGAGGGGCACATTTGAAATGGTGGAGTTGCAAGGCAGAGTGGGGTGTCTGCTATGGGGTACCGAATGCCACCCTGAAGCTCCATTTGTGCATGGTGGACATTGCTAAACCTGTATATATGTATGTTGAACTCCTCCAGTTCTACACCTGAGAAACCTACAAAGTAAGTTTATGGTGGCACATAATGCTCAACATCTAACTATGTGTTTGCAATAATGTAGAATGTCACGGGAACAGACTTGCCTCATGACCAAAACCATGAGATACCACACCATGAAGTGCCAGTGTGAATCATATAGTACTCTGGAATAAAATATTTATACAAATAGGATCACTATTATACAAAATCAGGTTTGTATATTTTTAACCATTTTTATTTCCTTCAGTGAGTGGAAATAATATCATATGAGGTGACAACATGCACCAGATTGTGACTGCAGTCTCCTGTCTTCTCTTCACAAGTCTTGGGAAAAAATAAACACAACAAAACAAATCAGAGAATTCAAATAGAAGGACTTTCTCACCAACCAAAATATTTTCTCCTATAATGTGCTTATCATGTTATAGATTTTATACTCCTCTGTCATCTTTGAAACAGTAGGAAAACAGGTGACATTTAATATGTCTTAGGAACTCGGAAAGTTAATGAATTCAGAGAACCCATAATTTTATGTGTTTGAGTATTTTCAATTTTAAGTCAATTGCTGCTAGGAAATTTTTGGATTTTACTTTGAAT
The DNA here is from genome assembly GCA_013396695.1 of Sakesphorus luctuosus. Lineage (NCBI taxonomy): Eukaryota > Metazoa > Chordata > Aves > Passeriformes > Thamnophilidae > Sakesphorus > Sakesphorus luctuosus. The sequence continues at coordinate 188,924 of VWZD01005515.1, read as the reverse complement.
AGATCATGAAAAGTAATCTTGGGACAGTACACTAAACTTGCATTGCCTTAATGGACTTAAGGTAAGGCTGAGTAAGAAGATGAAAGATGTATATAACATAAGCTGCGAGCTCATATGGTCTAAGCCTCTAAAGGTTTATCAGTGGCAGAAATAACTGCAAACCCAGGAGGAGTGTCTGCAGATGAATACATCAGTACTGAATACCAGACAGTGCACTGGGTAATTTGAAAGTCACAACTGCTTTCTGAAATCCTGTACATTCACAAGTTACACCTTATTAATATTTATATTGCAGACTGGTAAGACCTGCAAATATTTAGTGTTTAATTAGGAAATATTTTAATTAAGGAAATGTGTTTTTAAGTGCTATTTTGAGTTCATCTGGCAAAGACTGGATGAAGGCTGATGTTTCTAATTATTCGGGTTGAATAAACACACTGATTCCCAGAGAATTGAAGGAGAAGAGTTCTGTATAAACCTAGGTGACTGCTCATGGATACCATGGCAGGTGAATGTCACTCAAAAATGACACCTGCAATCTTTTTCATGCTTAGAACTTGCATTTAATCATTGCATCGATGTTCCAATATTAACTACATCAATGTAAATTGTCTTTTTCATGGCATCAGCTAGTCAGGGAAGGTTCATAACATTGCTTTGCAAGGTCAAGTCTACCCAATCTGCTGTTTACAAGAACAGACTCAAATCCAGCAGTGTTGTTAAGAGCAACAGGTCTGTTACAGCCCTGACTGTCACAGATATCATGATAACGGCCATTACCCACATGTCCTGTGTGGGACAGTCCTCCTAATGCCTAAATTACTGGAACATCCTTTTCTGTGACAAGAAATACGAGCAGCTGTAGAAAATGTTCTTGTGGGACATGACTGAGAATGGTAATGGCTTTGACCTTTTTCATTGGGGAAATCTCAAAAGAGCACCCATGTGAATGGGTTCTTATGTGTCTAACTGTATACCACAGGACACGTATCTTCCCTTCCCCACTACCCAATTCTCCCAGAATCGTTGCCCAGAGATGTGGATGCTCCATCCCTGGCAGTGCTAAAGGCCAGATTGGATGGGACATTGAGCAACCCTCTCTAGTGGGAAGTGCCTCTCCCAAACCGTTCTGTGATTCCATGATTCTGTGAAAATACCCAGCTCTCTAAGTCAGATACACGAATGTACAAAAGTAGCAGATTCCTATTTAGTTTTCCAATTCCTGCTTAGAGTAATGGAGATTATAGCATGTATATATTCTGTGGATCTTGTTTGCATCTTCTCAGCTGTATTAAATGTTTGTCAAAAAGCACATTTGAGAAGACAAGTGTACTTATTTCTGCTAGTTAATTCCCTTGGTAACGATGTACCCAAAATAACATTTACTAGATTCTATTAGAAAACTCATCTTATCCCTTTTCTTCATTTTTAGTCACAACAGAAAGCCCATAAAGAATGGTAATATTTGCAATTTTCCAGAGGCTAAACCAGAAGCTATTAGGGACCTTGCAAGATGCCTACTAACTGCAAACCAGCACACTATTTTTGCATTATACCCTACAGCTCCTATTTGAAACATGCTAGAACATCCACTCAGCTGAGTAAACTGAGAATGAGAACACAAATCTCACAGATTTCTGTGTAGCATGAACTTGCCTGTCAAGAAAAGAAGGTTAGATGTATGCCATGAAATACAATACTTCCACAGGTAGGAGTAGCTGTTTCAATAAGTCCACCTCATGGGGTAAGAAGAGGTAAAGTTTGTTACTGATTATTTTTTAAGGTAAATGCAGAATAGGGGGTATTGAAATTGCCAATATGGAAAAAGCAATTGTGAGATATGATGATGATGATGATGATATTAATAATAATAATACAATTTAAAAGGGGTTGCCATGACCCTAAAATGATGGGTAAAATCACATATGTTTGCTTGGAGGACTTCCCAACCACTTTGCCTGTAAGTGTCAAACAAAAAAGAATAGCATCCCAAAGTGTAGTTAGAATAAGGACACAGAATGTAGCACTGTTAGGGGGCAGTGTTCTTAACATGAGGATGATCCTATTAACATTATCAGACAGACAATGGACATCAGATAGGAGGCACGGCAGGAATGGTGTGTTGGAAACACCGTGTATTGTCAGTGATGCTGCTGTCATTTATGCTCTTGCATAAGGTACTCTTCTTTTTAAAGCTAGGGTCTTCACTCTGTGTTTAATGATAAGGCAAGGAAGCTTCCAAAAAACCAGCTATTGAATGCTCATAGGCTCAGAAAGTTCAGCCAAATATTTCCTGAGAAACATCACCTGCAACACAAGAGCATAAAGCTTGTGAACTGTAGCTAGAAGGTAGTCAGGATCTACTGAACTAAGAGGTACAAATTTCCTTGTTTTCCATGAGGTTGTAATTAGTCCCTTGATCATCAGTCCTCTGTAACTGTGAAAGGAATGAACAAAGGCAGAAGAATAAAACTAGTCTTGTTGGTCAGGCTCATCCTACCTGGAAGGGTAGATTTTGAAACTTTTTTTCATATATTGGGTTCTAAAACACCATTTCATAGAGTTGTGGAATCCACATAAAAGGTATGAGCACAATGGCTGACCATTTAATTTTTTTTCTTCAGGAAACTCAGAGCACAGTAGGGCACAGGAGGACAATGAAACTCTTATCAGCCTGCTCCCCATCATAACCAAGGCAGCACAATCTGACCTCACTGCTATATAGAGGGAGGTAAAGAGGATGCTCCCCTTTCTCCAGAAAAATGTGAGACAAAATGTTTTCTCTCTTAAAAAAAAAAAAAAAGAAAAAAACCCAGCAAGCTGAAAAGAACAAACAATCCACCCATGCCCCCAAACAAAACAAACAAACAAACAAACAAAGAAAACTAATTAAAAAAAAAAAACAAACCAAACCAAAACAAAAAAGCAGGGGCTCTCTTTCCCACTGAGCGTGAGATGGCAGGTTTTCTTTGGAAATCCTTTCTCAGCTGTGCAGCACATTGCCCACAGCCCTGTGACTTGCTTGTGCTGCAGCTGAGGTGCTACTGCTCATCAGCAAGGCATTACTTTGCAAATCAAATCCCACTGTAAATTTTGGTACCATATTGCAGGTGTAGTAATAAGCAGATAACTATATTATCCAGGCTCTGTACATCTTACTGGAAAGCTACCATAGGGAAAAGCTGTTCTAGTAGAGATCTATATTAAAGATAGGAGACTATAAAGAAGACACACAGTCATTTCTTTTTCCATAAATCACTGCAATAAAATTTAGAGATTGGCAAATGTGCCATATGTGTGTGTGTGCTAGGAAACTAAGAAACATTCTGTTTTCTGTGTTCTGCATCTTTACATTTTCTGGGTCTGAAGACATGTGAGCTAGCATTCATTTCACTCTTTGGCTGTGCTAAATCATTAGCATGTAGAGAAAACAAACAGTGTTCTCTTTTGGAGACTTGATTCTTACTTTTGATGTTCTGCGGCTTTTCCTTCATCTGAAATAAGTTATTTGGGTATAGATTAGTGCTTTTTTGAGCCTGTAAAAATGTACTGGCAAGAATTAACATTCTTACTGGAAAGTGAGTGTATTTTGCTTACATGTTAGAAATGACAAGGATGTGAAAGGAACATATGACATATAGAAGGAACACATAAGTAGTAAGCATTAATTCCTTCAAACGACAAGGCTATATTTTAGAGGCCATGCCAATATACTCACTTTCACTGTGGCACAGGACTGTTCAAACACCATTCTATTACACAAACTGTAACAGTAAATTCTACTAATGCCCATTCCCTTATTTATATGACTTGAACTTTCATTTACAGGTGTCTATATTTATATTCAGCAGCCCTATTTAGAGCTTGCATGTTTAATGCATGGAATTATCCATATCCTGTCTCTTCTGTATTATTCACAAAACATAAAGTGACAGTAGAGTCAGAGTGCCCACGTAGGAAAGGTGAGATCTGGGGTCCGTTCATGGCAAAGATACTTAGTATGCAATAGCCACATTTAATACTCATGTCTTAATAATTTAATCTTTAAAAGAGAAGTGAGAGGCTCTTCCATGTGAATCTTCTAGCAGCCAGGCTTCAGGATCTGCACAGTCCTTCTCTCTGACTCATACTCGAGGTAACCTTTTCCAGAACAGCAGATCAGCATTAGCAGGGTAAACTTTGAACTAGCGTATCCTGAATGCCTGGCCAGGTGGACAAGAGCTACACTGACAGACCAGACAGAGCCAGGAAGTCAGTCTTCCAAGGACCTTTTCCATGAGTAATTTGGATGTAGCACCTGTTTTTAGAAAGGCTGGAATGTGTAGCTGTGACCTCAGGAGCTGTACTATGCCAGGTTTTGGACAATTTCATTCATTAATAAAGTTGCAGCTGTGCCACCCTGGTCTTGCTTATGGATTAGAGTGAGGTTCTGATCCTGCAGATTATCTTCTAGACATCCTGCTGCATTCCTCACATTTTGGGTTAATATTTTCATGTCTTTCATCTGTGTTTTGTGACTAGGGCTACACAATGTGCAGATTCCTCTTGGGTTGCGAAGAGATGAGTCCCCATAGTTGGGCTATGAGCCCTGGGAGCTACACCCCGCCCTGCAACTTTACTTGTTTCAACCAGGTTTTTTCATTCATTCCATTGGCTGCTAGCTACAACAAATCCTTCTTGTGGGATATCAAATACACCTGTGGTTTGGCTGTGAACTCTGAACACCCAGTGTACGACTGAGAGGTTCTTATGGTACTGAAATGGTACTGCCATGTGCAAGTGCTCTGGCAGATCAGGTAAGGATTTGCTGTGAACACACTCTGTTGACATAAAAAAGTATGAAATATGTACTATGATGGAGATTCTTCTTGATTTTCTTATGGAGAACCAGATGTACACGTAGCACACCAAAGTCCAGTCTACACTTGGGATGTGATACTAACACACAATTTCTTTCTATTTAACCTCTAATTGCATAATCTGCTGTATATCATTCTGCATGATGTCACGATAATGCATTTCTTTCATTCTGTTAGACCCTCCCCTTGCAGGGAGCAACTCTCTAGTTTACACAGAGCAAGTGTGTTCTATCAGGTAAGCAGATAACACAACATAGACCACAAGCAGAAGAAAAAAAAACCCTTGTCTTTTTTTTAAAACTGAGTCAGACAAAGTCTCATAGATGCATACCAAAAACTTGATTGATGCTTAAAGCCCTGAGTTCACTGGTACAATGCTATGGTGGCTGGATGACATCTCATTCTCTTAACATAATGTCACATTACTCTATTGCACAATCTGTTGTTAAGATAACACTTCATGATGTCAGTTGCATTTTTTTTTAATGATGCTGCAGTTGCAGATGCTACTGATATATTAAAACACCATGGGGTCACAAAAAACACTGATACAAATAAACATAATCTAAACACCTCTGAAGCACTCTCAAAGTTGGTACAAAATGGTCTGATCATAGCTGGTGTCATTACATGTGCAGCATTTTCGACAACTAAGCAGGAAATGCTATTAACAGACTGGCTGTGTGTGTCATCAAGAGGACAAGTTAACTTATCCTAATTAGCATTGCAGAAGGAAAACAAAAAGCAGAACCAGCATTTTTAATGGAACTGGCAGCCTTCTGGTGTGTACTCAAAAGCGTGCAAACTCTGATTTAATCTTGTTATAGAAGTTCCCTATTTATAGCAGGAAATTGAGATTTTTAGTTTATTTATAACTATGATTTATGATTATAATTTAAAATATTAAAGGAATGACAGTGTTTCTGAACTGCTAATCTTTTTAACCATTAGATTGGGAAGTTTTTTCTAATACATACTATTGATTGATGTTGTTTGCCTATTTGATGATTTACTCCTGAAATCAATTTGGAGCTAACTTATTGCAAACTGGTTTTGAAAGTAGATCAAAGAAGGATTTCAGAATGCCTTTATTCTATTTTCTGTCATGCTTGTTGAGTAATCTGAATAAAGAGGATTTCAGAAAATGAGAGTGATTTAAAGTGAATTATTGGTGAGATACTACACAGTGTTCACATGTGATAGATAGAAATAAGCTTATCTTGCATTTCAATTAGGACTCTGAGGAAAATATATGTTTTTATTATAAATTCTATAGGAAACAATAAAATAGAGACCACATTTCACAGGAAGAAAGTGTGGTGCATCTAATTCAGTGGATTTTTTTCTGGTTCTGAAGAGTGGGAGTTAAAAAAAGTAGTGATAGTTGCAAATAAAGCTGCAGTAGGTACCACTAATGACATTACAAAATGTAAGAAGTGTAGGGGTTTCCTGGACAGTGCCTTGGCTGTACTTTTGCAGATCCCTTTCCTAATGCAGTGCTCTCGCTGACATTGTAACTTCATTATGCACTGACACACTTAATGAAATGTACCTACTGCTCACACAAACCACCACTTTGATGCTGAGCCCCACGGAATTTGTTTGAAAACCTACCTCTGAGTGGCTTGAATAATTTTGAAAGAAACTGGGGGTTCACACCCTGGTGTGCTTAAAAGGAGGCCAGCTGTCAATTTAAACCTTGAGGCATGGGCTGTTGCAAGCCAGGAGTGTGGTGGAGAGTGATAAACCTGCGTTTGAATTTCAGATGACACTTCTGTATAAAAGGAACACCTAAAAATAGTTTACGGAGGGTTAATTAGTGTTACCAGTGTGCTACAGACATAAATAGATAGATACATGCATCCCAACAGAAGGCAGTAGGTGGAGATGAGCTATTGTTTTAGACAGCCTGTTCACCTATGGTCTTGCTCCAGCTGGCTACAGCAATTTATTAAAACATCTATTAATAATGTAGATAGATGTAAGCTAAATTTATATGCTCCAGGTGACTGCAGCATTCCCTGCAGAGATTTGGCTCTATGTTTGGACCACTTCAATATAAGCTGGGAGTAAAAGTCAAGTCACCTGATAGAAGTGCCAGGGCTGCTGCTGTAAAAGCAGAGGGCAGTGCAGCTGTCCTACTGGAGAAATGGGCTGGAAGGGCCCAGAAGCATGAACACAAGTGTCTTTCAGTGCCCTTATCTTCAATGAGGCTGTTGAGGAGCACTGGCTTCTGGACTCTGGAGTGGTGCAGTATTGTAGATAATAAAATTTCATTGGCAATTCATGGAGCTATGACTGCAGGGACTTCAGGCAGACCCTGCATGACTATGGCACAGACATGTTCTTTCTCTAACCCAAGTGAGCTGCAGTGTGATACAACAGGAGAGAGAGCGTTATGCACTCACCACCTAACAGCTTCTGACTGTCCACTCCTTTGCAGATAAGAGAGATGGATGTGAACTCCCCAAGGGTAAGGATGAAACTGGATCCAGTTTTTCTAGTGTATGCAAAGACACCTAACCTCACAGACCACTTGCAAAAGGCAAGCAGAGTGAAGTTTTACTTAATTTCCTTTTGCTTTGGGAGACATTTTGAGTCAGGGCTTGCTGTCCTCATCTCTATACCTTCACACTAGACAAAACTGGGATGTTGAAGTATTTTCAGCCACATCTTAGAGATGAGCAAGATACAGCCCTCCCTGACTACTGGCCTGCTCTGACTCTTCATCCTGTAGTGCTGAGTATGAGGTCAGCAATTAGTGCTGGTTGGCATGAAATCGCCTCCCTAGATTAAATCTAGTTTTATTGGTCTCAAGGTATACTTAGTTCCTACATATTACAAAGGTAGGCCTGTTAGCTAGAGGGAAAGTGGTGGGTGTGTGTGGGTGTGGGTGTGTGTACGTGAATAGGGTAGACAGGGAAGGGAAATACAGAGAAAAACTGCCTGTGCTAGACTGGATCACCATCACTTTCCCAGAACACAACAGGTCCTGATTCTCTGGCTTTACTGAAAAGTTCAGGTAAACACGTTTAGGAACTTTGTTTACAACTCAACAGGAGTAACTGAAAAAGTTTACTTTCAAATAAATAAGACAATTTTACAAAAACAGAAGGGTTTTTTCCTGGATATTGCTAAAAGTGGTCCCGTGATGCCAACCTACATAATTAACCTCCTGCCCACTTCAGTTTTCCTTTTGTAAGCTTGCATCTACTGCTGATACACATGGCTAGGACTAATTCCATTAAAAATGTCATGTTAATTAGAATTGGCCATTGACCTTTCATTTTCACATAGACTGTGGCTTGAAGGAATCTTTTTCACTTATTACATTATAATTCTTCTGCTTTGTTATGCCTGTGTGGATTCTTTCAACACATCAGCTGAAAAGCTGTCTCTCCTTTCTGTGGGATATACTCCAACAAATCTTTCATGGTTTTCTGAGGATTATGGAGACAATAAAGAAAAGATTTTCCTGAGTCCATGTTTTGTCTGTCCTACTCTGTTAGCGGCAAATGCAAAGAGTGCAAATCCAAATCACAAATGTACCTGGCATCATCCCACTCCCTGACTTATCTTGTGTGAGTCTTCCCTTCCTTCTCTTATCACTGGGTCATCTCTATGGCTTGGTGAATGGATTTGTCCTTGGAAAAAACTTAAAGCTCCATCTACAGTGTATGTTTGGATTTACAATGGAAATTTACTGTAGGAATTACAGAAAAAGGCCCAATGGCAGTGAAAAAATGCACAGGCTAGGAGAAATAAAGAGGATTTTTTCCTTTGCTTCAAAAATAAAAAAGAGGTGCCAGTATTTCAAAATGGGAATCAATAGTCAACACTCATCACACTATTAAAAATACATGTGTCAAAGCACAACAAATAAAAAGGCAGACAATATTCAGAGAAGTAAGGAAGCTACTAGGGAATATCTCTGTAAAGTATAAATGTAGTTCACAAAGCAAGAGAGACTGTTGCTTTAATAAAGCAGCAGGAAATTTTATCTTTTACTGAAAATTGTTACAGGAAAAGTATTGTTTTAGGGAGAAACAGTGAAGGAGGAAAATACATTTCGAACAATCAACCAACCAAAATTCAAGATACAGTTGCTAGGATCTACATTTTCATCTCATCATCAAGAATGAGTTAAGAATAAGAACAGTGGTTTAACTAATGAATCCTGGTGACATGTAAGACTTTTATTCCACCACTACTGAGATCACAAATTGACCACTCATGTTCAAATCTTTTGAAAGAGGAGAGGCTCTCTTCACAATCACAGCAAGTGTCTTGCCCAGACATACTGTGCTAATTAAGGACGAGAGCTCTTGTGATAAAAATTTCAAACAAGTTGTGTTGAATTGATCACAGACAACACAGAGCTTGTTCTCTAGCAAAGTGATGCCTATTTAGTTTGGCCACTGTATGCAATCATCCTGTAAGTACAACAACTTTTGTGTCTTCAAAGAACAATAAATAACCTGCAGCCACTTGATGGCTAATTATTTTGTGGTTATCTAAACACTAACTATCCTTAAAAGACCTTAAAGATTTCTCTAGGCAGACTGACTACTCAGCATTAAGGCCAGAACAGTCAGTGCAGAGGACATCATATAAGAAACCCTATACTTTAGAGGATATAATTAATACTTCAAGATTCCCTCTGTACTTAAAATTTTGCTAAGAACTCTCTTGCAGGTCAGGAGCCATTCTACACATGTTCATTGCTATTCTAATTGTTGCTGTTGTTTAATTTTTAATGGCTAACAAAACAATTTGGCAATCTTCTCTGTATTACTGGTGTAAACTTGAAGACATTCTAGACTTATTCCATCTCATATCAGCATAAACCTACAGAACTCAACCTTTAGCATATGAAAATTTATGGCCAGCAGTTCAGCTGGTGTCAAATGGTATTACTTAAAAGAAAATGATGAATTCAGGAATGTACTCACATATACATGATTTCCATAAATATTTGGATTGTGAGACCTTACATTTCCATATTTTCTTGCATTAATATTTTGTATCAAATAAATTTACTTATTCAATATTTTATTGTATGTAAATCTCAGTGTGTATTATGGATGTGCTTATTAAAAACATGGGTGTGAATTTCACCTGATAGAAGAAGTAATTTAAAGTGTCTCCTCTTCTGTTTCCAAGAAGTTAAATTAGAAACTGAATAAAATTTGCCAAGGTATCTAGATGACTTAGAAATTTACACCTTACTTATTTTAAAAAAAAAATATTTGAACCTTTGGTATGAATCCTGTGACATTCATTTAGGGACTTTGAAATTTTACCTTATTTGGACTAAGGTTCTGCTGAAAGATCTGTGTGGTACTTGTAGTCTAGTGAAACAGGGGTGTAGGACATGATTGAAAATAGTGGCAAAAATACAGAAGAGCCAAAGAAAGACAAAAGTCAGACTTGCACCACCTCTCTGAAACAAGACTGCTATTACCCAGCCAGCTGAAATGTGAAGGAGGCAGTATTCGGAAGATGGAAAATCAAAGAAAGTTTTCCATGTGTGAGAATATCTCTCACAAAATGGTCTGTGCTGTGGAGTAGCAGGACATTCACTGTGTTAGCCCAGCAGCACCACCTTGTGCATGTTTGCTCTCTTTACGTGTATTACCTGTAAGGACCTAATGATGCTTAAAAGTTTTAATGAACACCCTGCTGTGGGAGCATGTTACATTTTTCATATAAAAAATGAAACATAGGTCATTCCCAGATGACCTAACATACTTCTTATAGCCAGTAACCTTTACATGCCCACAGTATTGACGTGCATTTTTCATTCTGTCTCCAGGATCATATTAGTGATATTTTCAAGGGGTAGTTTGCGCATCTCTTCAGTTCTGTTATATACTTGCAATGAAAGTTCAAACTACTTTTGTTCAGAGTCTGTTGGTATACTAAAGTAAGTTTGATCCATAAATGACTTGTGAACCACTGCATGAAAGTTGTTCCAAATTTCAGTATGGCTGGAGCAATTTACTCCATGAGTTCAGAACTGGGTGTCCATGGAGACTACAAGGTGTTCCTAAACCAAGAAGTAGAACTGTGCTCCTTTCTATGTTTTCAGTACTCATCTAGTCCAGCTTGCAATCTCTACCTTTAGAGCTACATTAAAGGTGCCATTTGCAGTGTGAGGACACACTTTAAAGCCCTGTAAAAACTCTGTTTCCAGAACCAAGCAATATGAAAATAGAAGGGCCTAAAAGGGACAAGATGGAAAATATATAGTGTGGTGAGAACTCACACACATTCAAACTGAAAACCATCTTTGTTCCTATTTCTGTAGCATGAAATATATCTGGTTAATATGGGCTTAGTTTGTGTTTCCCCTTTCATGAAGATTCCAGGATCAGGATTTTGACTTGACAGGGGCATCCCTGAGTCATTTGCAGAAGGCAAGAGATATAACACATTTCTGAGCTTACATCTAGAAAAATTCTGTGGGATTTATAACTTACTCTGTGAAAGCCCTTACTTGCTTTGAAAGACAGTAGGGTAACAAAGATGCTTAACATAAGTCTGAAATATTTTGCCAAATATAAATGTTGCACCACTTCACTTAGGCACTTGGAACAAGTAGACATGAATATGCCCTGAATGCCTGCCTTTGTTGCTTGGAGTAGAGGTAACTCTGGAAAAAACCACTGCTTAAACTATGTTCCAAATCATGACAGTATAAAGGCATAAAAGTAAGCCCTGTTCCTTACAAATCTTGTCTGCAAGAAAATTATTTGGAGTGATACAACTAGAAGAATACATACGTAAAAGATGCCAAACTTTTCACAGTGCTGCTTGCTGCTAAATTAGTATTTGCTGTTGGGTATCTCCCTTTCTTCTTCACATCCAGACTACAAACGTGTAATATCTCCCTGCTTGACTGTTTCATTCAGATACACAACATAAACAGAACTGCATATTGCTGTGGTGATTTCACAAGGCACCTCTAGAACTAACAGTTCTCAAGGGAACTAAGTTACACAAAACCTGGTTTTGTGGCAGTGAATTCCATTCCTCCTTTGCACATATGAAAACAGAGATCTGGATTGCCATCCTAGGACCCAGAGCAGAAGGTAGGTTGTGTGGCTCCCAGCACTACCAGGCAATAATTCTTGATTCATTTCTGTGTTAAGAAAGTTTTGAGCCAAAGGTCTTTACTGTTATACCAAACGTTGCAACCTGTATTCAAACATTTCATGGAGGGCTAGTGTTAAACTTGTGCTGAACACGAGGCTGGCAAATGGTCTGTCCGGTTGTGCTCTCATCCCTGCACTCAGATGAACACATCAGGGTAGCTTAAGGCAGTGTCCTGAAGTGGTGTTAGTTGGGAAGCTGCAGTAATCTGGGAAATACGAAGCACATCCTGATCAAACACTTGGGCTGTTGGTGCTGGTGTCTATGGAGCAGCACTGATGTCTTTGGCTGACTGTATCTAGTTAATTATTAGCTCTGGTTGCAATCCTTGTAATGACAGAGCTGACTGCTGAACAGACATATCTTAGTCAACACAGTTCAGCTTTTAGCCAATGAAAGTAGCAGTTTACTTCAGACTTTTCTGTCAGCAAAGTCAAGCCAATTAAACCTAGAAACTTTTCCAAGCCAGCCTATTTTGTCTTTCTGTTATTGAATAAATTCTAATAGTGTTATCATGGCAAGGAAAATACAACCACTTGCGGTCAAAGAAAGTGATGAAATTAAATCTACATGAGTCACTGGAGAGGTGGACAATTGTGTCTGAAAATAAATACTATCCATTTCTAGTGAGAGGAAGGTGATTGTTACCAGGAATTTACAAAAGACATCTTCTTTCATGTCAGTATAGCTTCCAGTTCTTCTATTTGAGCTGCACTGTTGGCTAGAGCTTAAAATGAGCAGTTGTCAGTGACAGATATAAATTACTATTCTTTCTGTATTGACATTGAAGACTTTTGACATCATGGATTAAATCATCAGTGCTGTTCCTCTGATCAAAAATAAACTAAACTGCACGAAAGCCTGTGTATCTTTGTTTCTGTGTTACCCACTCAAGGCCCAACTCACACTGTTTACTCATGTCTATTTAAAACACAGAAAATCACACCTTCCTTAGCTGAAGGCATGTCTGCTTTCCTGCAGTCTGCACCTCAGTTTGTACAAGGAAACTGAGCATCCATATAATTACGAGTTATTCACTGTCAGCTACAGAAGACAGAAGAGCACTCTAGAGCCCATGGGAGGCAGGTGTGCTTCCACTATTGCTGTACCTAGCAAGAAGCCTGCCTAGCAAGCACTGCTGCATTCCTTGTCCTTTCTTCCTTTGTCACCTTGCCTGTGGCAGCACTAACCACTTCCTCACTGCTTGGCTTGGCTTCAGCACGTTGTCAGATAAAAAGTACTCTGGCCGCTGGTTTATGCCAGGATGCACAAGGGAACAGAAGAACCCACCCCTGTGAGGTTTTCTGGCTAGTTTTCAGGCTTCATTTAACTTGTTTATGATAGAAAACATAAAAAGATGTCACAAGCGTTGAGGATTGGCTTTGCTGAGTGAAGGAGCATATAAATGGCATGTTCTTGAACACCCATAACTTCATAATAGTTACGATGCTCTTGATCAAAATGGATGTGTGACTCTTATTTCATTGAGCCCCTTCTTTCAGACAGCATTGCTAGACAGAGACCCATTTCATTCTGCAACAATTGCAGCTATAGCTAAACTTTGAAACTACTTCCAAATATATGAGGGTCCAGAAGGTAAGAGCTAGCTGGTCTTTTGAAGGCAAAATTGCTCCTGACCAACCTGATAGTTGTCTATGACAACCTGACTAGCCTGATAGACAAGAAGACGGCAGTGGATGACACTTGTCTTAATTTTAGCAAGGCTTTCAACACTGCTTCCCATGCTATTCTCACATACAAACTTATGAAGTGCAGACTAGATACACAGATAAGTGAGGTGGACTGAATCTGGCTGTACTGCTGGGCTTGGAGGTTTGTGCTCAGCAGCACAAAGTCCAAGCTGTGCCCAGTCACTCTTGGTGACTCCTAGGGGGTCAACATCAGGACAAATATTGTTTAATAAATTCATTAATGATCTGCATGAAGTGACAGAGTGCATGTTGCAAAGTTTGCAGACAACGAAAAACTGGGAGGAGTGATCATTGCACCAGATGGTTTTGCTGCCATTCAGCCTTGGCAGTCTGGAAATCTGGCTAGCGAGGAATCTCATGAAGTGCAACAAAAGCAAATGGCAGGAAATACCCCAGGCACCAGTACACGCTGGTATAGTGCACAAAGCAGTGCAACTTTCCAGAAAAAGGCTCTGGGATCATGCTGGAGATCACTGTTGACCACGAGCCAGCAGTGCACACATGCAAGAATTTTACTGTAGAGAGCTACCCATCCCAGGAATCTTCCAGGGCTCTGAGCAATTTGCCAGAAGAGAGGTTGTGCACTATGCCAAACATATCCTGTCCAGTGAAAAGTATCTTACAGTACTTTTGGTCAATCATTTCCTTGAATTGTTCTCTAGTAAAACTGTTTTAGGGAAGAATGGATAGCTATCCAATAAAGTCATAGCTTTCTAAAAACAAATGCAAATGCACACCTGCAGTTTTGCCAAGGGACTTTCTTCCTTCTCTGCTAATGTATCTTCTTTAGATTAATTTCATCAGTTCTTTTGTGCATTAGGGAAAATCCTTAATTCCTTCCAAAACACTCCTTTTTATACGAGACCCTGAAAGACATGTATAGGTCATGTCTTAAATTTTTCCAGTTCCCAAATTTCTCTTCCTTCTCCTCCACAAACTTTTCTATGGAAAATTAAGGATAAGCATCCTGTGGTCTTTCAGCGAAAAAAAACAGAAATCTGATACTGGATGGTCTCTCACAGAAGTGAGATAAATCTAGAAATACACTCTCCCAGAAACCTCAACAAGTAGCTCTGAGTCCTGCTTATACGGATGGGTGTAAGCAGCTTCACATCCACTTCACATCTGCAGCAAGGCAGACCTGAGCTAAATAAAGGCTCACAGTGAGGAAATACAGTCTTGGAGGCATAGTTGTGAATTGCCTTGTTTCTGCACATTGTTCAAGATGACTGTTACCTGTACACAGTGGTGGATGGAGGAAGGGTAAGGCTGGAGGAAGATTGGAAACAGATATGAGCTGCCACCAAGACACTTTATCTGCCCATAGTTCTTTGTTTTTCATTGAATTGAGGCCAGGAACAAAACACAAGATACCAGAGGCTAAACTAGCGGTCCTGTGGTTAACTGCACCCCACAAGGCAGAGACCAGCATGCCTTTGGTAGAGCAAGGCAAAAGACCAGACTGAACAGAGAGTCCATAGATGATCAGTCTTTTCGGTGTGACTCAGCCTTGTTGACTAAACAGTAGGACTTCTCCTAAAAGAGGCTGACAATTAAACCTAAGAGCTGTAAGACTTCGTGGGTAGGAGAATTTGGCCTGAACTTTAGGACAACTAAATGCATGTCATGAGTATTGAGTCTAAGCTCTCTTTTTGGTCAACCAAAAGTAATTAAAATAGAGTTGTGCAGAGCTGATTAGGCAGTAGGTCACTCCTCCCTGAGCTCCTTGCTGCCTTACCAGAAAGGTATGATTCTCCACTACTATCATACCTACCTTCCTGTGAAACCCTGGAACATCTTTGATGGCTTTGGATATCTATGATTGAGCAGCTGTATTGCTTCCTGAGTGCACAGCGTGAGAGGAGTCAAGAGTCAAACAAGACCTGATGTCATGAGATATGTCCTCAGGTGTCTGAGACACATGCATAGGCTGGCAGATCTGTCACAGGACCTAGGAAGACCAATTCTTCCCTAGAAGGGTGGGTATAGCTCAGCTGGGGTACTCTAGAGCATTTCAAACACACATTTAGACCTCTGTATCCTACTCCTGGTATTATTCTCAGAAAGTGATATTGGCAAGCACACAGTTAGTTACACAATGAAATTCATCTTTCTTTTTCTCTACTGCAATCCTTCTTCAGCTAGTAGTGTCTCTGCAGGTAATATCTGTATGAACATGTGTCATCCTCCAGGGCATCTTCAAAATCTTTGTTTTGGCTCTTCTCTTATGTCACTTACTTTCAGGTAACTTTTCCTGTTCCCCACCAGCTTGCTGGAGACCTCTGGGAAAGCAAGATGGAAGGGAGCAGAGCTAAGTTGTGTGTTTATGATATAAATTGCTATGAATTACAACACACACTCTGAAACTGCATGAAGGCCTACTGTTTGCTCAAAAATGCCTCGTGACTGAGCACACAGATAATGAGTGTCAGTGTGCTGCCAGGCACTCAAATGGAAACTGGGACTTAGTGTGGAAAGAAAAAGAATTTAAAAAATAATTATAGAAGAGAGGTATGTGCGGGGACCATGGATGCAGAGCCTTGCTCTGATAGGCACAGTGCTTCCCTGCAGCCTCCTCTGCCACACTGTGGTTCAATCAACTCATACTCCTCAAAGTGTTGGAGATCTGTTTGTTGGGGGGTTTTTTTGTCATTTGTGCATATTTGGAGAAGACACATGCAAATGAGGTGTTGTTTTGTGGAGCAGGAAGAAAATCCAATAAATAAACATCTCAAAGCACAAACTATGAATGTAGAAATTAGCGGTCCCATGTTTTACCACTTCCCTTGTAGCCATCTCTGTTTCATCTTCCATGTATGATTTCCTATCTTTTATTTTCAATTCCACGCTGTCTTGTTCTAACCTAAGGAAATGAGAGCATCAGGTACCTTTTAGTTACTTAAGTGGTATCTAAAGTTGCATTTTAAAGAAAAAGCCCCTAAATTTGGTCAAAATTATGATACTGATGATACTTAAATTTAGAAAAGTCCATCTGTGTTTATTTAGTCTGTGCTTTGACACTGTACTTTGGTTTGCATCACCAAATGCAAAATGTTATTAAATACTTTTCTTTCTTCTTTGATTCATTTTTTAACTAAATCTTCCTTTTAATTTAGATTCATTTTGCATTGACATTTTAAAGTGGAAGATGGACACCAATTTTAGTACTACAGCTGTAAATTACTCTGGATGCTGTTGCAGCCTCTCCATGTCAGAAACCTGGTTTGCAGAAAATACTTCAGGGCTTTACATCTGCTGTGCAGATGTGGGGCACACTCCATGCCTGTGCAAGAGTTACTGACACCCATAAGACTCTGCATAGTGAAGAAAATGTGCATTCACAACACCACTTGGGAAGCCAGTAGCAGATACAGCTCTTGCTCTTTGGCATGAGAAGAGTAAGATTTGGGTGGGTTTTTTTGTTTGTTTTTTTTTTTTTTTGCAATTCACTTCATGGTTTGTATCACTTAAAACCTTTCAGATGAGCTGTACTCAAATCCCGTGGAAAAAACTCATTCACAACTCAAATAACTCAAATAAAGGAATTTTTCTCTGGGGACTGTGCTCAAGTTATGGTAGAACTGAGGGAAAAATGCATTGATATTTAACCTCTGGAGCCACTCAGTGTTATTGCTGACCTTATCTCTTGCAGATCTGTGCTGTGCAAAACGCCACTGACTACTTTTGTTCTTCGTTGGCAAAAAAAAAATGCTGCAGAGGTTTTTACTTCCCTGTCATTTGTCATCTCCCGCCTCCTTTCCACCCCCTGAAATCCATCCTTTCCCTATCTGTCCAAACCAGTAACATGCCTATTCATCTCCTTTCTCAAGGGCACTAGATTTTCAAATCAGCCTTTTTCTGCCTTCCTCTAGACCTGGAAAAAATGAATCAATTTAATGAAAAAAAAAAATCTGCATTCACTTTATTCCACATTTGAACTAACAAAATACGTACAGCTGAAAAAAACCCACAGAAGTGGCATGTTAGGCAGGCAGAGCCCTACTAGCACCAATGCCACCTTCTCAGGAAAAGCCTGTACCTGCTTGGCAGCATTAGCTGCTCATGCCATAATAACAGAGTTGCTGATTTGCTGGAAACCAAAGGGAGTTAGGGGTTTTGTATGTGACTACGATTCTTTGTCTTCTATTGTGTTAGTCTTTGCAAAATGGAGAGAGAAGCCTAAGGAGATTGGTCTTTGTGCCTTAAGTTAAATGGGATGAATATAAGCCACACATTAGACAGATGGTTTGGGAAAGAGGCCAGTCTGCTGTGTATTTGAGCAGTGCCTAACAACTTATTTAAGTCCTGTGCAACACTGGAGGGAGATTTGCAAATGCTATGTTAGCAGAGATGACAGGAATACACACAAAAGCTGACATCAACATACCACATTTAGGTTTTGAGATCTCTTCTGGGGTATATACGGCAGACTGTCTAAGAAGGAATATTCAACTATGACAATTTCAAAATGTTTTGCACAACTGAAATGTGAGATGATCATCCTAACCCCTCATTACATGCTCTTCTTTCCACACCCACGAGCATATTACACTACTCACATATGTCTCAATCACACTACTTCAAATAATTTGAGATTTATGTGTAATGTGATGTATATACACAAACAATGTAATCTTTCCTTTCAGTAAGAGTTTTTAAAACAAGTGGCTTATACTGGAAGCTCAGACTTGCTTTTAGAATACTTATCTGCACAAGCACTTCTGCTAACAGCAGATAAGATGGTGGTTTAGGCTTATTTTCACATTTATCAGGTACATTTTTTAAAGCTCTCTTCAGGAGTTCTCTGAAAATGCAGCTGCTTTTCATAAGAAAAAGTATAACAACTAATTGGATGTCTATAAAAAAGTCTTTGAATGGAGCTGAAACCACAGTGATATGAACCCTGACTGTAAGTAATTAATTGCAAAATAACATGACAAGTGCCCTGTCCAAGACTGCTTGCCAGTAAGGTCTTAAATAAGGGAGATATGCATCTAATTTTTTCCTGG
The DNA here is from genome assembly GCA_013396695.1 of Sakesphorus luctuosus. Classification (NCBI taxonomy): domain Eukaryota; kingdom Metazoa; phylum Chordata; class Aves; order Passeriformes; family Thamnophilidae; genus Sakesphorus; species Sakesphorus luctuosus. Next base: position 170,189 of record VWZD01005515.1, on the reverse strand, counting down.
TACTGCAAATCAGTGGTTCCTTCACTCAGAACCGGAGTATACTTTTATTTCCACACAAAGTTAGAGTTAAAATGCTATAATGAGGTTGTTGGAAAGAGTCCTACTGAGTTCAATGGTTTTAGGGTCAAGTGTCTTGACCCCAGACCAACAAAGCATTTCTAGGACACTTTTCGTACATTCAGTTACATACTGTACTTTAAAAGATTTATTAGATTAAGGTTTCCAAAGGCTATTCTATGATTCAGACTTATTTATGTGACGTTAGTGCCTCAGAGTTCTGGTAATGATACAGGTTTTGACTGATCCAGACTCTACATATACAGAACAAAAAGTCCTCATTGAACTGAAATCAAATGTCAAGAACACATCCCATGAAACAACCTCATTGACAACTGAATTCTTCACTCTGTAACATTTTTCCCAAGTACCTAAAGGATCTTGCTTCAGTCTGTGTGTAAGAGAAGATCCCCTGGGATTTTGGAATGCTAGACATCTGCAACTCTGCAACAACTCTTCCATATGATCATATACCTTCATGTGAACTCACAAAAATGACTGCCTTTCCACAGTGGGAAAGTGATGGATTTCATTTAAAGTCAACCAAAGAAAATTTAACAGTTCTGTGTTTACACTGGCAATACACAAAAAGGGAACAAACCAGAAAAAGCCATAGACACTTAGTTTCCCTGGAATTTGATCAGCCTTAGTTACTGGTAATCTGGGCTTGGTTTCAATTTTTTCTAGTAGTTCAGTGGCATCAGATAACACAGAAAATGGGGGCCAAGCATAAAAACATCTCTGCACTGGTCAAGAAGTAAAATCACTTAGGTAAAAGAGACATGCCTCCCTTATGTTTTAAGTTGTTAAGCTCAAAACTGAGAATCTCAGCCTTGTGTGTTCAGCTGTGACCTGGAAAGCTGAAATCACCCGAAATCCATAAGCATGGAAAGATATGTTAGGAGAGGTATATTGTTCAGTGCATTCATGGGGTGCTTGGTAGTATATCAAAGAAGATCTATAACACACATTTAGATCACTCCCACTGTTGTCATATTGACCATAAGTCATTTTCCACTGATGGTTTTACACATATCTATGCTACCAATCAGTCTTAGGACAAAACCAAAATTATGAGACTCTACAGAAGGACATTCTTCAGGCAAGAAATTAAGAAACTCACTCTCATGTTGGTATAAAAGTGTTCCTGACCAGCTTCTCCTTTAGGGATTTGAGCATGTACTGTTACCTCCCCATTTGACTTTGCTAACCCAGCACTGAAGCTTTTATCAGCCCATTCTATTAATTATTTCCGCATTCTCCTCTTCCAAGGATTTCAAGCATTTTATATGAAATTGCTATTAGATCAGACAATGTAAATTGCCTTCTGATTTCTTTTCTTCTCCAGGTGTCCTTCACATTAATCCCACATTTCAATCTACATGGCTTTATTTTTTTTAAGAAGGTGCAGTTCACAGAGACCTTCCTCCAGCAGAAGGCCAGACTACAAGGAGACACAGGCGGCTTGTAATGAGATGTGTGCAGCTGAGAGATATTACACTGGATGTACAATAGCATACACTAACAATCTGTCCTTGGCACAATAAAATAAAACACAATAACTTGGGCTGGAGGAATTCGGAGATTCATCATGCTTAGACCATGACGCATCCCAATGATTAAGGCATGCAGAAAAAAAATACTTTAAACCCTCTGTAGCAGAAGAGCAGTTCTATCCATGTTGCTCAGAAATACTGGATAAAATTTCTGCTGCATTATGAGACAAAACCTACAGGCAATGTGACCCTATCATTATTCTGTGTATGAGATTCAGTTGCCTTCCACATAAGTTTCTGGTGCTAAATCAAGTGCCCAGGATTATTCTACATCCACCAGAAAAATCCAAGTCTCCCAGAGATCCTTTGTTGAATTTAGTCCCATGTGGATGTCTCAAATATGACTGAACATATAAAACAGCACTGGGGCATGTGCTGAAGTATTTGAAGATTATACTCTTGTCTTTTGAGATTGGACTGTTATATTTATCTAATATCATGTCAGTTATGAGGACAATGTTCTTCATCAGGATGAAAAGGAAACAGTCTTGTCCCAAACCTTGGCATCAGTTTTGGTAAGTTTCACTAGAACTCGGAGTTTCATGGTGTCACAGGGTACACAAACAGAATCATAGATGCTGCACAGTCTTCTGATGTGTAAATCAAAGCAAGCTTGAATCCAAGTCAAAGCAATCCCCAGGAGTGTCAGGTAAGACATTCTCATTGGTGACTTAATTTTAGCCTGTTGCATTCATTTACGGGCAAGTCATGCTTGGTTATGCATACATCACATGGCCAAGCAAGCACACAGAAATGCACAATCAGGAAGCTGTTACTGATGAGAAGGTTAAGTCTAAGATATAGACTTATTCCTTTCAATGATTCTTTTTTTTTCCAAAGGCCAACTTCTTTTGCTTTTTTTATGTTAACTTTTAAGGACAGAGGACCTAATTCTGAGTACCTTAAAGGAAGTGTGAATGAGAAATAATTTCACTGGTTTGAATTTTGTTTCACTTACACATTAAAGTCAACATTTCTTCTGAAAGTCTTGCTGTCAGGTTCATATTCATTGAACATACGTAGCCTTTGAAAGATGGAGGAGTTGAATAAGCCTTTTAAGCAAACTCAGAAATTACTGAAAGGGTCATTAGACTTTATCAGCACTTAAAATTTCTTTTTTTGTGTGTGTGGAGAAATTCTAAATTACTAAAATTAATGCAAGATGTTCACAGGCTTCTCTAGTCACAACATAATGAGCCATATACTCACAGCAACTTGGTTGAGATGTGTAAGTTAACTGCCCTTCATTACTGTGGCACAGTTATTATGTATAATTGTAACAAGACTTACAGATTGGCACCAGTGTTTGCTACAGATAAGAGTTTCAGCTGATCAGTTAGATATGCTTCAAAGAGCATAATTGCTGCCCTAGGGTTATTTTAATCTCCACATTTTTGTGTGTATATGAAATATGCCATAACTGTGTTCTTTCTTCTACTGTGTGAAATGCGTAAGTCATTTCAGTTTAGAGTACACCTTACATGTATATGGCACCAGTTTGAAATGTTTCTGAAATTCCATAGCATTAAAAGGAAATATGTTCTCAGCAGTCAGTCGGTCCTTAAGATGGATTCTCACTTTCTTCACCACCTTTTGCAGGGTAAATTAACCCTTTGAGAAGTAGCTGGAGAGAGGCATGGGGATTACTGCCTGATATATTTTATATATGGCAGTTGTAAGTGCTAACCAGAGGTGGGGAGGATATAAGAGCACAGAATAAGATGACTGAAAAGGGGCTCGTTCAAACCTTTCCATCAGCAAAGATGAATGTTGCTGTCTCAGATATGGGGGATAAATGAATCATTTGATTTTGACCCAGTGCCAAACACCACACATCTCAGCTGTTCAGGGAGCACTTGAAACTCAGATGGACAGACTCTGAGATGAACTCAGAGATAGTCAAGCTCTGCTACGTTTTGTCCTTGTCCCCTTGTCCTGCACCGGACACAGGTACTGAACCCCAGGAACAGATGTGAGGACCTCCAAGCTGCAGAGGAAATAGGAGAGGTAAGTGAGCCAGACTCCAGTCCTCCTCCTCTTTCCTAGGACTGCCAGGGTGCCCACGCAGCCTCTCTCTCCCTGCTGAGAGCAGAAGATGTGTGGCTGAGCAGCTGAGAGCTGCACTGGGGTTGCACTGTGCACTAGCAGTGACANTGGTGTCGTCTGCTCTGCTGGTGCTGGGGAGAGGGAGGTCGCCCAGGCATAGGGGCACTGAGTGGCAAAACATCAAGAAGCACCTCTTGTTCCCACACATTCTTGCCATAGCCAGACATGGGTGTGAATGTGGAGGGGAGAAAGAAAATGCCCAGCAGATGAGGCAAAACATTTTGGTACTGAGAAGGAAAGCTCTGTGGGTGCTGAAACTCACTATGAATGAAAATAAAAAGGCCAGGAAAGAGAGATGGAAGACTGCAATCTTGTTAACTAATAATAAAACCTACCCAAAGAAAAGAAGCAGTGTTTTCAAAATGTGAGGTGCTGTGATTTTATTTTATATGAGGCAAAGGAAGGAGGGACAAGAACAAACTCTTTACCAGCATTCAGGCATTTAAATTGTGATGGTTAAGCTCTGAAAGTGAGCTGTAGCTTGTTTGGTACTAATGACAGACTCAGTTAAACACCAAAATACAATTGTCTCACTGAGGTGCTTTGTTGTGTTACATCCTAAACATGCGAGCCTTTCTGCATTGCACAATGGAGAAATGAGAAGCATACACTGATGTTAAGACTGGTGCTTGGTTGGCAAAATAGCCTTACAGAAAGCTCCAAAACTAAGTGCAGAGAAATTTACTTTCCCTGTGTGTAATAGGTCACTATGGTAACTTATTACTGACTTACTGCAGGAGTTTTCTGTTGTAGGAAAGCCAACAACCCCACATTTATTTGTAGTCATCAATATAAAAAGTATTCTTGAGACTGAGTCTGCCTAACATATTATCTAGTTTTTACCAATACAAAGCCCATTATTTTGTGCATCTCCAGCACTTCAGATCCAGGCACCTAAAAAGAAAAAAAAACCCCAAACCATGTATTTCTTGCCTTATTCACTATACAGGTTTTGCAGGTGTTTTCTTTCATGACTGTGATCAGTGTGCTGCATTTGACTGTATACAGCTACTATGTGCTGCTGCACATGTGCATCTGGGTTTCAGAAAAACCGAACAAGTTTTAGGGAACCATTTTGAACCATCTTTACTTGTACAGTTAATAAGATGAATATATGGAAATAGAAAAATTGTAACACTGGAACTAATTTTGTATCAGCAACAAACTAATAACTCATGTTTGGGATTTTGCTCTGCCGAATGCTTTCCTCTGTATCATCTCTCTGGAGAGTCTAATGCAACACATGTACATGTATGTTACCAGTTTAGATCTTCAAGAAGTTTTCTGCTATTCTTCCATGAGGCAGTCCGCTTGGGGGGATAATCTCGGTCTTATGACAGACATGAGATAAATGTGGGGTTTTTTTCATAAGGATGATTTTTGATTGCCTTTTTTTCCCCATATATCTAAAATGAAAGCAAGTTTACTGGAAAGCACAGATCTGCAAATTGCCTCTCAATATGTCATCTGTTTTCTCAGAGCAAAACAAATATGTTTATTTTTAGTGGGAAATGTGAATATAGTAGCACAATGGTGTCAGAAAGTGGGACATGGGTTTAGGGAGAGTTCCCAGTCTTCCACAAACGTTATAAAATTCAGGCTCTGTGCTGTCTTCTGTTGAGTCTGAGTACACAAAATTATCTTTAAAACTTAGAGCAGATATAGCAGAGAAATTGAGAGATAAATTGAGAAGCCTTGAACCTGGGCTTTCTAACTTCTGTTTGACCTCCCTGTCTTCGTTTGAGGCAAAGTCTTTGTTGCACAATAGAGGGCTAAAATCACGTTCGTTTACATGGACATATCTGTACACCACACAGATGCAAGCTTGGCTCTCAGATGCAGCACAGCAAGAGGACTTCTGTGAGCACTACCTATGCAGAGCTGGATCACTCAGTGCTACCCTGGAGAGTCCTCAAGATGGTCTCAGTGTATTCAGCCTTGTTCATTTGAGTGGGGAACCAAGCCCAGGCCTTGGGAGCTTCCTAGAAGAAGCTGCACCTCATCTCCTTCCGTACAGCAAAGTTTCAATTCACAAATATTCCAGGGGAAAAAAACCAAACACCAAAAACCCCAAACAACAACAACAACAAAAAAACCCCAAGCCCAAGAGTTCTCTGTCAGCTAGCGCAGTATTTGTTCTGATTAATACAGAAACTCTCCTTGTTCAAGCTGAGGTTTAATTCCCTTTCCATACTTGTTTTTATCTATTCAATGCCCTCCTTTCCAAAGCTAGCCAATGATGTCCCTGCAGCTTCAGTGTTCAATTGTTTTCAGGGTCCTTACGTGCATCTGCATAAGTATTTCAAGGGCATTCATTTGCAACAGAGACTAATGGAGTCATTTGTCTGCTACATTACACATCAATAAATGCTGAAAAACCCAGTTTAACATTATTTTGGCTGACCCTTAAATGCACAGACTGCCTCTGGTTTATAAGAGATGAAAAGTGAATTATCTGAAATAAATGACTTGCAGGAAAAGGTTTGGAACAGATCAGACCACTTGTGGCAGTTTTCATCCTGAGGGATATCTGTCAGTTGTCTTACAGATGATGTGCTTTTAGAAAGCAAAAAATGTTTGTCACTAAGCCTCAAGTTACAAGCTCTGAGTGGAAAAAACATCCAATAGCAAAAAAAAAAAAGGCATTGAAGCAAACCCCGTGAATGAATTGCAGCAAGAAAAGCAGGCTATAGACATGAAGCCTTCTCTCCTACCAGTGTGTTACAAAATACAGTAGTGAAAGACTATAGGCACAGTTGTGGGAGAGATTGTATTTTTATTCTCTGTATGTGCAGAACTGCCACAGTAGGGTTTAATCCAAGGTATGTACTCACAGGTTGCATCTGGACTCATCTTCTAGGAAGCACTATAGGGTCCTAGTCCTCTGATTTTCCAGGTCAAGTAACTGGCAGAGTTCATTTTAACACTCTTCTGACCTGTTTCAGGACTCTTTTTTCCTGGAAATGTTGGTCCAAGCAGGAGAAGGTTGGAGAACAAAGATGGATGGACACATGATGTGGGAACTGGATGAGCCCTGGACACTTCTTTGCACCATGGATTAATCCTAATGTACACACACAGCTGGTACAGAAATATAGACATCCACTGAATATGGAGCTAGAAAAGAGTGAGTTTCCAAGGCCAGTAATGAACGGGCATTAAACCCCCAAAATTTCAGAAATAAAAATAAAGCTACTCTGGAATTTCAGGGAATGCCAATCCATGGAAGAGAAGAGAAGGTCAGGATGGCACTCTGGCAAGGCTTTTAAATTATATCAAGGAATAGGATATGGATAGGACACATGTATTGCTATAGCAACATAAGGCAAGTAAATCCTCTGTGCCAGACTTGAACTCTACAGTCCCCATAGAGCAAAGGCAGGTGGCAAGCATTGCATGCCTTCTTGGAAGGAATCTAGAGAGACATGGCTTGGAAGAAGATTCTGTGGCATAGGTACAAATCTCCACTTATACAGTAATTCTCAGTGATACAATATCAAATATAGGGCAGCAGTGGCCTATCTTGGCCTATTTCAGATCTGGTACATTTTAATATTTTGACTAATGGACTGAATGGTGAAAGAGAGTATGCATATTAAATCTTGAGATGGCACCAATTTATGAGAGAAGTACATGCAGATAAGGGCAGGACAGACAGCAATTTTGTTCTGTACCTCATGAGCTATCTCACATCATGTAGTGCTGTTTTTGTATGTGTGTTGTCATATGTGTGTGGAGACCCTGAGGCAGGTTTGAGCCCCTCACCAGCAACAGCAGTGGAAGTAGCCATGAGAGCTGCTCGGAGCTAACAGGATCATAACTGCTACAGCCCCTTGGATACTGGTAAGGAACAGGGATTTCTGAGACAAAGGGCATGGAGACACCATATGCACTTAAGGTCACCACAGAAAGACTTGGTCATCACAGAGAGGTTTGGCAACATACAGTGTGGAAGTAAATCACAAACTGAAATAGTCATATGAAGGCTACGAGCTCAGGCATGACCTGAAAGGACTTCCACAGCACTTCTTTTATTTCCTTTATTGTTTAACTCACTAAATTGTGCTGTGATTCGCTTCAAGAACAATGGAAAAAGGGCTCCCTGTGTGAGTTCTCTCCTATTTTTGTGTCTCCTGGAAATGTCTAGAAAACAATGAAATAGATGCTTTAATATGTGTGGAAATTTATGAAAACAATGGGATTTCATTTCCTAATATAATTGCTGAATTGATGTGCGTATGCAATGAACTGCTCTGATTTTCTAAGTGGCAATAATAAAGTAGTGTCTGCAGTAATTTAGCAGGTGTTCACAGCTATTCTGAGTGGATGCAAAAGGTTACCGCTTTGATTTAAAAGGTTCATTCAAACTCTTCTTTCACTTTGCAGAAGTCTAATGGAAGATGAAGGGTTCAAGGTAATGAGAACAAAGCCCATTTGGACCCAGGATATAATTTCTTTCCAAAAGATCTGAGGGGTTTATTCTTGTTTTTAGGACATTCTGGTAAGAGCTGCTTTGTTTTTTTTCTTCATAATATCTAACTCTGCCTATCTTGAAAATGAAGTTTGCATTTATGGCTTTAATATTTTTCAACGATATTCTAGTTGTCTTATTTTTGTTCAAGAGAAAAAATACATTAACTTCAGCAGTTGCTGTGTCCCATTCTTCCATTCCACTTTTTAAATAATTCTAAATGCCAGATTGATAAATATAGGTAAATGAAGCTGTTAAGCTTCACATTTCTTGCTAGATTAAGACATACTTCTCTTGTATGCTTTATACCTTAAAGCTGAGGGCATCGTTTATGATAATACAGTGGGTCATACTGAAGGTGAATTAGAGGAGAAGTTAGCTACTGACATCACTCCACAGACTTTTCTGGGGTTTCTCTCTGCTGAGCAGTTAAAATCCTTGCAGTAAGAGCTGTGTGAAATGCTGCTGGCAAGCCTCACCTTTCAGTTAAAGGTTTTGTGTCTTTTTAAAATTTTAGCCCATGGTTATCAAAGCAGAGAGGACTCCTCACACAGGTGATAGACAGGAAATCTTCCAACCGCCTTCTCCCTCATCACATAAGCTATTTTATCTCTATTTCCACTCCTTCAGGATAGAAAGCAGAAAATACTGTCAGAGAAGTGAGTGATATGAGTTAGAAACTATAAAAGGAGAAGAGCAATTACTAAGAAGTCCTTGGAGGTGTGGGTTCCTTTACGAAATGAAAGATTTTGGTTAAGAACTCCAACTGGTTCCTGGGCCTGCTAAAGGATTATTGTATAACACTGGAAGAGACGTGCTGGTTGAGACTGTATTTAGTTTCCCAATTTCTAATTTATTATGAGCACCTGAACTTCAAAGGAGCCTTTGGAAGGAGCATTTACTCTTTCTGCTTAATTTTTCTCGTCCATCAGATTGGGAGCAGCTAATCCTGCCTGCTTTCACAGGAATGTTGTACAGTTAACAGCAAGCATTTCCATGAAGTGCTTAGATATGACAAGGAGAGTTGTTACAGATAGGCAGAGGAAAAACATCAGAGTCACTTCAGCCCGTCAGCTTCTAAGTATGTCCTAGAGATCTTATTGCTGTGTACATTAAAGCTTTAGAAGCAAAATCTCCCTTTGTTTGCCGAGCACAGCACACGTGACAAAGATGTGAGTTCATGAAGTCCACTCTTCAAATACACAATTTGCTCTACCGAGTCTCTAATAATTTGTCTTATGAAACCTGCTGGGGATTTCTCATTCTAAGAGTTAAATTGATTCAGTCAAGTTAAAGGCAATCCTGTATTTACTTCTGCTCTAAACCCAGTTATTACTCCTCCATTTTCCTTCTATCAGCTAAGGCAGTGGACTGCAGTTCTATTTCATCATTTTACAGTGACTCAAACCCTACTCTGCCTTCTGTCTTCTATTCTGCCAGCCTTTCAGGAATAAACAGTGGAGAAAAGGGCATACCAGGTGGTCACCATGGAGAGGACTACATAGAGGGAGTAATTGGGCACTGTGCTTGTGGTTTGAAAAGGGCACAGATGTGAGATTTCTGGAACAGTACACATGGCAAAAGAGTAAACAGTAAAATGGGGCAAGAGATGGAAATTCAGAACTGTAATAGGATGCCTGAGTCTTCCATATGGCCAGAGTTCCTGGGCAGAAGAACTCAGTCATTACTATAAAAAATGGAGTTTGAAGGGGCAACCTATTTCTTCTGATGGGTGAAATTATTCTTATCAACGTCTGGACATACAGGTTTCATTCCTAACAGCCTGGAGTCCCACATACCTTCTCTTTGAGTTACAAGTGAGACCAAAGAACTTGCAGAGATTCAACTGTTACAGGCATTGTTTCTAATGGAAAATATAGTGGGATGTTCTTTGCTACACAACTTGGCTAAATTAACTTCAGAGGAACAGTGACCACCTGAAAAGAGTTTTTCAAAGACTTTATATTTTTGCATGAACCTTTAATTCTCAAAATTAATTTGCAGTTCTGTTGGTTCATGTGGGACTTAGAGATTTGGAGTTTCTCTTATTGCATCACTGTTGATCTCCCTAAGGACTGCAAAGACTTCTTCAATAATGAAGAATATAATTCTAGGAAAAAGAGGGATTTCTGAAACTTGTGGGGTAGCTTCATATTCTTTCCCTAGGCCTCTTTGGTGCAAAAATGCCATTTAACATAATACCACAAGGTCAGACACAGCCACGAAAATTTCCTGCCAGTTTTAGCTTTTAGCCAGGTGAGTAGGTTGCAGAATCATAGGCTGATTTTCTTTCTGTCTTTAGCTGAGCTGTAGATATGATCTGTATTTGTCATACACAGGATTGTACTGAAACTTGTACTATGGTGATGTAGATTTATAGACATTTTGAGACTAACACTTTCCTTTTGTTTTGTTAAATCCTGTGATGTTACTAAGTCATGGATAATCTTTATTCACAAAAATAATATCTTTGCAATGGAAATTTATTTCAACATTTTGCATCACCTCCACATTCAGTGGAACTTGGTCCAAATGATCTACAAATTATGGAAGCACTTTTCATGAGAGGTGTTTTATTTGTTTGGAAGACATTTTTGAACCACAAACTTTCACATCATCAGGCAGCTTTCTGAAGCATTTTTTTTTTATTATGTCAGAAACAGCAGTTTTTGTCTACAACAAAACAGACCTGTTGCAGAGAGGATGTATTCCTACATTGAAATGTAGGGCGCAGAGCAAATGATCTTTCTTCTGATATGTCTCTTTATATAGCCAGTGTTGTCATGACAACCGCAGAGCAGAGTTGCCTTTCCAGTAGCAGACAAATGACTAAGGGCCTTTGTCTTACTGATGAACATGTCTGTAATTCGCAGTCTCTCAGCAACAGAAAACACAAATAACCATCCCACACAATTTGTTCCTACTCACAGAACTTTCTGTGTAAATGGCACATTACTTATAAACAGGGAAAACTTTTGATTCTGCCAGCACTTTGCACTTCACAGCCAAAGCAGCTTTGCAGGCCCTATGTGGGTGCAGGAACAGCGATTGAGGGAGAAGCAGAGGAGCTGCCCACAACCTTCTCCCTTGTGTAATAGAGTACCTGAATGCACTGCACCAATGGGGTGAAGGAATCTACCATTCCTTTAGACTCCTGATGAGTCTGCTGAAGCTTTTAGGTTAGAATGTACATAAAACAATTGGGTGCTAAGTTATAGAAATAAAAGCCTGGAAATGTAGGTGCTTTCTTTATCTCAAGGAATGGACCTATTCCTAGTGCCTGCTAAGCTTATGTCTCAGTTGTGTCACTTTAAGGCTGGGGGCAATATACCTTCCTCACTTTCACAGCTACTATGATCAATATTTTATTGATGTCTGTGAGATGTTCCTCCCATGAAAAGAAGCAGAGTGGAATAAGCTTTAGCCAGTGCAGAGCAAGAACAAAGAATGAGCTTATGCTGCATTTAACTGAGTGATTGTGATGTCCTGCTTTAGTGGACAGGAGTAAAGGTAGAGTGCTTTGACATATGGCTGAGAGAAATGGTGTGTTTATAAGCTCATGAGTTAATTACCATTTCAGATTTATGGTGGACTCACATTAGTAGCCACCCGTCTGGCTCAACCCGACAGGGTCTCACATATTCCCTTGGATGCAGAATCCTACAATGGCTTGGGTTGGAAGGGATGTTAAAGATCATCTAGTTCCAATCCGTCTGACATCCCAGTCTACATCAGCATAAGCAGCATATACATTGTATACAATTTTAAAGGTTAGGCAACACCTGAGTCAGAGAGAAAATGGGGAATAGCTGAATATCACTACACATCTCCTAGAGAATAATGTTAAATACCTCAAAAGAATTAATCCTTAGGAGCTTTGTCTAACGTATCTCTGACTACGCAAAAAACCCACAGAACTGTGAAAGCATAGACAATGAAGCTGACTAATTAGGGGGGGTGGGGGGTGTCATTTTGTAATTGTCCAGTATTTTAGTGCACTGTCCTCACTGCCAAGAAACTGAGCTTGAAACAGAGGAATAGCCTTTTATAATATTCCCTATGCAAAGAATGGAACTTAAATAGACAAAGCGTATTAAGCGTATTAAGAAACCCTCTGATTACAGGGTTTCTTCAGATTGGGTTTCCATCAAAAAGAGCTTTATTAATCTCTGGTGCACGGCCTGTTGTACGATGCAATGCTCTCAGTTGCTGTGTTATACAGGCAAAAACACATTCTCAGAAATCATCAGTCAATTATTCCACAAAGCCATTTTCTGTTTCACTGTTTCCTGATAACATATATTACATTGCAATATAACACCAATGATTACTATCCTATATTTTTAGATAGCACTCTAGGAACCTTCAAAACTTGTAGTCACTGCTGACCCTCAACTGTCATTGCACATGACTTCACTGTAATTGTGTTAGTTTGTACATTTTACTGTTTCTTATTGCCTTGCTGTAGGTTTGCAGGCAGTTTGCTATGGCTGTATGGACTGCTAACTTGGTAATTGCTGCAGCTTATTTCAGGTGAGTACTGACTAAGTTTCTGATTTTAGCAAGCATAGGTGTCTATATCTGAGATGATCATGTCACTCCTCTTTAACAGAGAAATAGGCGCCTCTTGCTTTCCACAGACTGTTAAGGGAGCCAGCTTTGTATATCTCTGCCCAAGGAAGTATTTTGGGTTTTGTGCTGGTTTAGAGGTAAACCAGCAGGAGAAATGAGCTCAACACGAGAGAGATTGTAAGTCAGAGCTACAATTTAATAATCATACTACGGTAAATACACTGACACAAAGGGAAATTGTTTCCAACTCCCAGAACCCAGCTGTATAACCCAGTGCCCTGGGGTACAAACCCAAAGGGGTTTGTTAGCCTTATGCTGAGACCCGCGTGGTTCCCCCAAGTCCAAAGCAAAAAGAAGTGAAAAAACCTGTTGGTGCAGGTGATGGCTGTAGTCTCGTTGAGAGTGGTGGTCTCCTCCTGTCAAGGTCCTGCTGCTCCTCTGGGTCCAACGAGAGGTTCCTGAGGTCTTCTTACCTACCCCTTTTTGTACCCTCAGGGAGCATCCAGTCCCTCCCGTGGGGCGGGGACTCACACAATGGGTGATTAACTCTGTGAGTCATGGGCTATTTTTGAACTGTTGATGGCCCATTAGCACCTACGCCCCCTAAGGCTGGGAGTGGAGGTGCTAACGACTCCCTGGGAAGCTGCTGCAAATGGGCCATTGACCTTGGGAATGAATAGAGGGGGTAGAATACACAGCTTTGATCACCTCCACACAGTGACAACTGGTCCCACCTGCTGAACTAGGACAGTTTTTTATCATTTGGAATGAGTTCTGCTAACACTTCTTGTGAACTTTTCTGGCTGGAAAGCTTTAACGTAAGTATTTACATGAAGAACAGAGCTGGGGTAGGTGTTCCAGGAACTGGAACTTTTCTTGGCTTGTCCGACTGTGAGGCTCATTCCTTCTCCTGCAAAGACCAGCTTTTATGAAAATTCATAAGGATGCACCAAAATCAAGAGCAAATTCACCTTTATATTAAGCAGAGCTGTAGTTTACACAGATTTAATGAATCCTGAACCTTGTGTGAACTCTGCAGGTAAAAGTGCCAATCACAGCTCTGAGAATCCCATGGCATCTCAGAATATTGTATCTGGCAGGATGCAATAGCTTTGAGATAATTTATATTGTCATGCTGACTTATTTACCTGTCATAAGCATTGAAAGGAAATATTTACAAGTTTAAATCTTTTCAAAAAATCTCCAGCATCCCTCTTAGAAATGTACACAAATGAAGATGCATATTTGAGATATACTGATTGGACACATTGGAAAGAATATAACATTCACCCACTTCAGGAAAGTAGCAACAAAATTTTTAGGTTTGAAAAGCCCTGGATTATGGATATGCATGAGATCTTTTAAGGAAAAAAAAAAAGACTAGCTAACATTTTTCTGGCTGGCCTGGCAGGACCTCTGAGAGGACATAAAACTGCGAACGCTGCCTGAGGAGCCACTGGATAGCTTTTTACTCAGGCAACAATTTCTTAAGCAGTCCTTTGCCTTTTGTGCATCACTTTGAGTTGTTTCCCTTTGTTGATCAACCACCACCACCCTTGATACTTTACTAATAAGCTGCTGGGGAAACCATACATCAGGCAGACTCCAAAAGTAGATGGATCCAGGTGGCTACAGGCAGACAAAACAGCAGCTTATGGCCACCCTGCGGTGTTGAAATGTAATTAAAATGGTTCCTGTCCTGCTGTCTGTTTTCAGAGGTGCTGCTGGAGAGTTCAGGGAAGGGGATCACGCTGTGCCAGGATGCTGTGAATGCTCCGTTCGCCTCCATGTCGCTTCTGATGCCAGAAGGCAGCAAGCACATGCCGGCAGGGCTCTGAAAAGCTCCGCAGACTGCTTTCTGTTTGTATCACATTGTAACAAGGGCCTGTGTGCTCTCTTTGACCCACCCTGTCCCCCTGGGAAGGAAAACACGGGAATTGATAATTACAGAAATCATTCTTGTTTGCTTTTCCCTGCTACAAATGGTCACACCCTGCTGCCCAGGGCTTGCCTTGCATCCAACAGAAACAGGCCCTAGGGAGAGTCTTTTTCTGCTTGTAACACCAATTTGCAGAAGACAGGACCCCACTTTGCACCGTGGGCAGGCAGTGGCTGAATTCCCAGACACCACGAAAATGGCACCATCCCACTGCCCTCTGCCTCTGCTGCCCCCTCCTCTCTGGGCTGAGGCACCAAATACGGCTGTTAGAGGGGATCTGTCTGCAGAAAATGGGACCATGCACAGTCAAGGAAAGGCTCAAGTCAAAAGCCATAACTGACTTCTTATTCAAGCTGGCCTAATTATAGTAGTGAGATGTGGCTGGATATTGGTGAATGCTGTGAAAGGTAGCAGGAATGTGGTGCCTGGGATTCATTGGCTGAGGCAGGATGACAGGGGAATTCCTTACTGTATTGCCATTGAAGCAGAACTGTAAAAAGCAATGCTTTTTAAGGCTCATTGTCATATCTATATGCTATACCTACATGCCTGTATCACTTACGATCAGATTGTGCCCCTTCCTATCCCTAGAAATGTTCAGGGCCAGGTTGGATGGGGCTCCGAGCAGCCTGTTCCAGCCAAAGCTGTTGTGCCCATCATGGGAGTCTGGAGCAGGATGATTTTAAGGCCCCTTCCAAACCAAACCCTTTTATGATTCTGTGATCCTGAATCAGGAACTAGGATTTATTTGTGTTCTTATCTGTTCTAGTTTAGAAATCCCAAATCTTCGTAAACTCCCAAATCTTTGTTTGTGAAGCCTAGACATGAGTTTAGAAATTCGTTTCTCATTTATATAGCATATTTTGTTTGAACTAGTCAGAAGATACAAGATGTCTTGCTGTCAGTGTAAATTTATGCAGGAACATTGCTCAGCACAAAGTACAAAAAGGGCCTTATCAAATGCTAAGGCTCTTCTTCCTCTTAATTTCTGAGGCATGAAGGATTCTGGCTACTCCAATTTGCATGTCTAATTAACTTCAAATTACTGGTTCATTTGTGTAGCCTGTTGGCTGTTCATTGTGCACAAGACAGAGAGAGATAAAAGCTTCTGTCAAAGAATCAGCTGTAATTAGAGATTTCTCCTATTCTATGTATCCCCTTGATGACAAATACTGAAAGCCATGGGCACATGATTTCATGACTTGCAGTTTGGATCACAAGTATTACTTGTGCAGTGTGATCTCATGGAAAAAGACATTCCAGTGTGCCAACGCTGCCAATATGTAATTAACAGAACAAATTAGGTATGCAGGTTTGAAAGTGGAGCCAGTCATGTTAAAACCTGCTCTTAGACACATTATCTCCTTCCCCTCCCAACCACCTTTTCCTCCTCAATTTTAAGAACTCTATTAGCACAGAAAACAGTGATGGAAGATAATTTAGAACGAGACTGGAATTCGTAATGGGATTTTACGGAAATCAGTGGGCCTACATTAAAGAGTGGTTCAAGAAGGACTCAGTTCTACAGTCTTTCCTCTTGACTGTATTGGCAGAGGTTTCTTTGTAAACTTATGAACAAGAAGTCTAAAATGCTCTGGCACTTTCTGATAAATGACACTGCTGCTTCTCATCAGATGAGCCTTAGGAGGTCAGTTACACGTTGGGAGCTTAGTTGAGGAGTGTTTTCTGCCTTAATGGAAAACAGCTGCAGAGGCAAACCTGCCAAAGCTGAGTAGGATAGCAGCAAATCTGCACTATATAGGGTAATTATTCATTTCTGAGGAAGACAACAAATAGAAAACCCCTTCCTTAAATGCCTCCAGGGCCTCAAAGAAAATTATATAAACTCAAAAGTAGATAACTGGAGATTCCAATACAAACCTCCTTTAGAAAAGCCCAGCAGGGAAAAGACAAAATGGTTTCTCAGGTGTGAGGCTATGGGATATGTGGGAATATTTATCTATACTGCAGAAATACATGCCAGGTGTAAACTCTCCCAACGAGCCACACACTGAGTATGGCAGCTCTGATACTAAAGCATTAAACTCAAGCAGGGAAACAGCAGGAAATACACAGGAGGTGATGTGATCAAAACTTAATCAGCTACAGCTATCACTCAGTGATCATCTGCCTGTATCTGTGAGTATGTTTGTGCCAGCTGCAGCAGTTCAGGAGGAGCCCAGTGGTGGGAGTCACTCCAGTGAGTCTGGCCAGTGCACCTGGGAGGAAGTCACTGTCAATGAAAGACATGGAATGCTGGTGACAGTCGGGAAGACCAGCTGGAGCAGCGAACTACACCTGTGAGCAACTCTGAGACACTACTGGAAACAACAGCAGGGTGAAAGAAGACTTGTTGGGACAACCCCAGAGGCGAGCCACTAAGGTGGCCTGTAACACTTCTATGAAGATAGGCTGAGAGAGTTGAGGCTGTTGAGCCTGGAGAAGTGAAGTAGCCTTCCAGTGCCTAGAGGGGCTTACAAGAAAACTGGAAAGAGACTTTTCACAAGGACATGTAGTGATAGCACAAGGAGGCCTTAAGCTGAAGGAGAGTGTGTTTAGATTAGATGTAAGGAAGAAATTCTTTACTGCGAGGGTGGTGAGGCACTGGAACAGGTTGCCCAGAGAGCTTGTGGACTCTCCCAGTGCTCCTTTGCTTGCTTTGAGCAGCTACACAGGGTGAGCTTGGGGGAAGCTGTGCTGCTCAACACACCCTGCAGCATATGTAGAACTCACTTTGTTCTCAGCATTGTATCTCAGGGCAGTTCTGTAAGCAACAAACCCCCCCTGAATTTAAAGTATTTTTCTTACTTCATTCTTTTTTAAGCATGAAGTAACTGTGCAACTGGAGAAACAGTCAATAAGAAACTCTTCCCTCTGTCTGCCAAGAGAAATGTCAGTGGGAACCAATTTTCTTCACTGTGAAGATTGTTAGTGTTGTCCACCCAAACTTGTCATGCCAGCAGCAACACACTGAAAACATTTAGAACTCCTTCTAGGGTGATAAGAATCACAGTGAACCTACAACAAAAGTCAATTGTATATAATGTCTGCCACTGTGACATGGAAGATAACACAATGGAAAATCACTGCTAGTGCCAAAAGCCAACATGACCCATGACTGGGAATAACTAAGTTGTAATTTTAAGGGCTAAAATCAAAATATGGTTCTGCAAAAATTTCTCAGAATAAATCATGAAGTATAGACAAGTCCAGACCATTATGGCCTCAGTATACTCTGTTTAAAAGTATCAGAAACATAACACAAAACCAATAAGATTAGTTCCAGTGATCAGATTCACAATAAACTTTTGCAAATTCATCTGTAACACAGAGTTGGAAATAGGAATATTCAGATAAATCAGTACTTGCAATCTCCTGCCTCATACTTCTTACAAATTGTTAGTAGCTTCCCTTGTCTGGTAACAATATCTCCTAATCTGTGTAATCTATATTATCCTATAGGTTCTTTAGTGCAAAAGAACAATGTTTAGAAGGATATTGAGTCTGGAAGCATGCTTATTTTTGTACATTGTCTTCTAGCTGCACTTCCAGATTCATAAGATACCATCTGTGATCCAACTCGGCTTGTTTCCTGGTAAACAAATGTCTGCAGACCTATTGCCATGGAATTTTATCCCCTTTCATTTGAAATAGAAGCATCCTCTTCAACTGGCAGGCATACCTAGGAATGGATGATTTCTTTATAGTGGTTTTGTAAAGGAGTTTTTGAAAACAGATTGTATTGAGTTAATGAAGGCTCTTAAACTAATTTCGAGCAAAGGGATAAATATTTTAGTTTGTTGGATGGATTAGTCATCTTCTTTTGACATGTGAGTCTTGTTTTCACTGTTTTTAGTTTATAATGTTCAGTTGCACTCATTCAGGCCAGCTAGGCTGATGCCCTAGAGGAAGAAAAATCAGCAATGCGATCAAGTATATTCCAAGTGCAATTTTGTTTTATTGCTTACATACTCCAGTCCTGGAATAAAGGAGGTTCTACAGATGCTTCCAGAACTCAGCTCTATCTAAAAAATGACCACAGGACAGAGATCAAACTCTCTGCATCCTCATTATCCTAGAACAGCCACAGTCTATATACAGGAAATGTCTTTAAAATAAAAAAAATCCAGAACCTTAGCTATCAACACTGTTTAGCATATATTTCTATTCCTCTCTAGACTGGGAAATTTGTAAAACCATGGTTGCCAGTACTATCTGGTGTTACAGGCTATAACCAAGTACTTAATACTGTGCATATGGGTCTGTTCCTGTGACTATTTTCCAAGTATGACCAAACAGCAGAGTTTGTGGGGCTGACATTTGTGCAAAGAAATCTCTGTCCCCTCATTTTAGAAACTGATTCTGAGATGATTTAGTGTTGCAGAGGTGACAACTTCTTTCTCTACAATTTGAAACTGATAATTGAGGTTTGTCAAAAAATGCAATCTGCTTGCTTAGGTAAAGGCTACATGATGGGTAGCAGAAGTACAACTTTTTTCTTAGAAATAAGAGATTCTATTCTCTGTGCTCAGGGTGTAATATCTCAGCATTAAGGTGTGATGCAACAGATGCTGAGTGTGCAGGAGCACTTGCAGGCACCCCAGTCGGCAGACTGACTGCAATCTCCTACTTGAAGCTATTTCACAAACTGACAATGTTTTGGGATCTTGTGTAGAGGGCTGAAGTGAGCTCTTGAATAACTCGCATATTCCCTTTCTGCTTTCCCCTAGATACTTTTGTGGTATCTTAAACTGAAAAAAGCCAGATAATGAGGGAGGTCAATGCTCTGAGGTGTGCTAACTTGTTGATACACAGCGGTAGATGATTTCCTACTGACTTTGCAGTCCAAAGGAGGATCCAGTGCCTAGGGGAGCACTGGTCTTTCCTCTGAAACTGTAAGATTCTACCGCGCCCTTTGACATCTTCTTTTCCTCATGAATTCAGATAACAGGAAAATTTGCTTTCACTTTGGCTCTGTGGAAGCAATTGGTCCTTTTTACCATCATTTTTCCCTTTGTACAAAATGTTTGCTTCAGCCAAGGTATGAAGGACCGTCCCTTCATATCTGTGTCAAGTGAAATATTATGGAAACTCTTTTTAGACATTTTGGTTATTTGTGCTGGGACATGAACACCAAAAGCCCTCAGATTTATGTATTGCTCTTTGCACTTCTACTTCATTACAAGTGGGAACAGATTTGAATGCAAATAAAATGAGAGACAGCAATGTCATAAGGCTAATATGCACGAGGGCAAAGAGAAGCTAATTCATCAAGAAATTTTCTTTTTCTAGAAGGCGAACGTATTTACTTTCTGAAAGTAAGGAATCCTTGACCCTTCACTGATTTCTGCAGGGCGTTTTTCACAGCATAAAGTTAGAAAATTGGACAAGGCCCCAGATACGTCGCAGGTTGTGTGGGCTCTCTCTGCCTAGCCCAATGTGGGATCCTGTCTTCTGCTCAAAGCCTGCTCTTGGTCCTCCCAGCTGGGTGAGCCCAGGCCTGGGCCCAGTGGGCAGCTCCCTTCTTCTACTCTGACAGTGTACATTCATGTTTATAAATGCACAAGCAGCTTAGAGGGTAATTTCCTCCATCTTCAGTGCAATCAGGAGCCTCTCAGATGCACCCATCAGTCAGCATTGTCCTCCCAAAGGGAAAGGTCCTTGCAAATGGTTCAGCCAATCTACAGGAACTGTTTCCGCACCTTTACTGAGCTCAAATCAGGAGTGGAAGCTGCATCACTGAAAGTGAAGAGAAAAGCAAGAAAATGTGGCTAGGTGCCCTTAGCAGGAATTTTCTGTGTTACTTGAGCATAATGTAAATGCAAAATTATCAGGTTTCATTCATCTAATGGTATAAACCTCTCATTTGAGTCCTCCCAAATGTCTGTTCCTTTCACATGCAATTCACAGAAAGAGAGAACAGCTGCCAGATCTAAACAAGAATAATTACAAAAATCAACACCTGAACGAGTTTCTGGACAAAGCCCAGGTCCTTAAACCTGTGAAGGCACTCACTATGGCATTTGAGCACTTTCATTTTTTTTCTGTAAAATTTATAATTAGTCTAGGGATGAAATAGTTTTCAGGCTCAGGATAGCTTTTCAGTGCAACTTCAAAGTTTTGCCTGTGTTACACACACTGAATTGTCCAGACAAAACAATGCAATGAATCATGTGTGGTGCATTTGACTGTGCCTCCAGCAATAAGATTTGGCATTTTACTTGGTCTTTCTTATAATCCAAACTAGCCATGACTTCTTCAGACTGTATGGCCCAAATAATCTTAAGGAAACTAAAGAGGTCATATTAATGTACTAAGGATAATTATTCCAGTTATAAAATAAGTGGCCACTTCTTTGTTCTTCCTTGATTCTCCACAGAGAAAATCAAGCAGGGTGGTCAATTGTATGCAGATAGATTGGAGAATAGTGATTGTTTGAGTATGATTCTTACTTATGGTACAGTTTGAGCCATGGGCTGTCATTTGGGAGACTGTGGAACTCATTTCAATAAAACCACCGAAGACAGAGTTAGTGGGACTTCTGAAAATATAAGAAAAAATATTAAATAATATATTTAAAAAGAAGTATTTTAATGGAACTGATAAAATAACCCAGTTAAAGAAATATTTTCACCTGACTGCCATAAAATGGCATTGTTGAAATAAAATAAGAAAAATCAATTTATGCATTCAGCTTTTGACAAAACTGAAAATGTCTTTGGTCCAACAAAATGGTCCTTTCTAATGAAAAAAAAATGTGCCATGAGATTTTTGCATCACTTCTCATTTTGAGTTTATATGTCTCTCAGGTTTTTTGTAAAAATTTCACTTGTCTTATTCCATTACAGAATTATTCTTTGTTTTGGGCTCCAAAAGATACAGAGAAAGGGCTCTCAGCTTTCTTATTAAAAAAATGTTAAAAATAAATTCTGAGCTTTAATTTAAGGAGAAAATCATGAGGAAGAACTCCATTGTTATATGGGTTGTGTATGTGCCATGCAGTAATTAGCAACATGACAAATGACAAATGTTTGCTATGAGAAAGAAAAGTCAAGTGACAAATTCTTGTGAGGTTATTTGTAGTTACTTGAAGATGAAGGAATTTATTTGCTTTACATAGCCAAGATACCGAACTTTGCCAATAATAAATCTTTGGTTACTGAAATCTTCCCAGGGCTTGTTGAGCCAATACCAAATGTTTAAGTCAGCCAAACTTGACAGAGGCTTGAGCAAGCCTGTTTACTAATTGTAGACCCAGAATGGGTGAACCTCATATTTACTTGCTACTCCTTGCCTGTCTCAGGGGTTGTTCTGTACAGTCCAATGTCTTTTGTTACTGACTCTGATTCTTGTCTTAATTAGTTTCCAATGGGAAACAATAATTTTGAGGAAAGAAAGTTCACTCTTTCTATTGAAATATTCTATAATGGCTGCAGCAATGCTGTTGGCAGGACATCTGTGGAAGTGGGCTTTGGGATGATGAAGTAGAACCTTAAAGATTTCATGAAAGATGCATTCTTAGTGCTGCTCCCGTTGCTTCTGAGGCATAGCTAAAGTCATATAATTTAGCATCCAATCTCCTTTGCAACTTTTGTGCTGGGAGAGACTGGAAAATAACCTAATTTCTGTGAAGCTAACTCTGTGCTTCTGCCAAAAATGTAACAAGTAGCATAGTCTTTGAAATCTTGAAAAGGAGATAAAATCAACAGCTGGATGCAAACAAGAATGAAATTATGACAGCCTGGCTTTGTAGTCTTATGTAATACCCTTTTTATACTGCTTTTTGTGCTGAAATTATCTGCTTAAAATTGTTAAACAGTAGACCACAAGGGTCAGAAACTCCATCAGCACTCAACTAATTGTCAAGTCTTACCTGTAAGTTGTGGTTACTCAAGTGTGCAGTCATCTGCCCAGCTTTTAATCACTAAAGCAAACTTTGACCTGTGTTTGTAAACTTTTTCCTCTACAAAATAGTGAAAGTCTGGTTTTGACAGCAAACTAATAAAGTTACCTGTAAACAAGAACAAGGCATTCTAAATATTATTTTTAATGACATGCAAATTAAGGATATTTTAAAAACATAAACCCCAGACTTTGTGATTATTATGTTTATTCCTGTGCCTGCACTCATTAAATTTCTGATTCTCTCCCTTTTCTTGAGTGCAGAAATATCTTTGAGTTTCCTGTTTCTCTAAGGAAGCATCAGTGCCAACATCTCAGTACTGAAGGGCTGCAAAATAGTGGATTCTTGCAGCAGGGAGAAAAATGTCTATCTTGACACAAATTCTAGTTCTAAGCTTTCTGAGGGATAAGGAAGAAGGAGAATATAATTCGCTGTCTCCTCTGCTTGGTGAGGTGTGTAGACACCAAGCAATTATTCAGTTGTGGAATTCTTTTCCTATAGCTATGGCATCTGGCTGCCTTGCAAAGACCCTGCCATATTTTAATGTAAATAAGAAAGAGTTGAGAAACTTGAATGTGCTACACAGTATTGTTGAATATTCCAGTGTTAGTGAACTAATTAATTTTAGAAGTGAGTGAGATATTTTAAACTGGAATTAATGCAAAAATATATTTCTCTCTTGATGGAGATTATCTATCTTCCCAATAATCTTCCTGGATTCATTTTTTCCCAGTCAGTTAGGGCAAATCTAGGTTAATTCGATCATCAAATGTATTTAAGTATGAAAATTATTTTTCTGCTTCAGAGGCACTTTTACAATTAATTTTAATCAGTATCTATTCTATTATTCTATGATTCAATTAAAAAAATTGAAAAAAACCACTTTTTCAATTGAACTCCATCAAACCCAAGCCCTCAGCACTCTGCAGTGCATGCAGGACTTCCCATCAGTTTATTAAAGAGGCACTAAAAATTCATAGCTGTGTCAGTATTTGGCTGATGTCACTGTCTAAAAGGGATGGAAAGAGAGACTGTGTCTGGATATCATTCAAGCTTCAAATATGTCACCTAATTTTAAGGAAAGATGTATCACTTCATTTAATTGCTTTTGTGAGCAGTAGCTGGCACGACAGCCAGAGCCCATTCAGAGATGGTATAACTTGATTCTCTTCTACATGTTCTTCATGTCGACATCTTTGTAACTGATCTCAAGGTAGCATTAAGGGAGTAGAGAATGTAAGCAGCCTCCTGACACACAGCAGGGAGTCATAACTGCTATGGAAACGAGCAGCTTAGCGAAAGGAGAATTTGCTAGATAGGTTTCTACAATCTCCTTGACATTTTACAGATGCATGGGGAAAAGAAGTTAAAAACCACTGAAGTGTTACCACATCTTCTTCTGCATTTGTCTGTTGACAGCCTGGTTAGCAATGGGTTTGCACACAATAAATTGACCTTGACAATGTGTTCTTGGTCTTGTTTTGTGCAGCAGCACTGTTGTGTCAGGCATAGTCCAGCCCTGGCTCCCTGGGCCAGTTATCTTACAAGCCATATAAACTTTATCTGATATTTACTAAATAAAAATAAAAATTATAAATCGTACTTCATCTGTGAGTGTCAGTTTCAAAAAATAACTATTTCTGCCTTTTCTCCACAGATAAATTTGAGAAATGCCAACTGTCTGGAAAGAAACCTTATTTTCCCGAGTTCCAGAGAAGACTGACAGAAGTGTTTGGTTAACCTTCAGAGAAACAGTGACTCTCCTGTGTGAAGCACATTTCCAGACTCAGATTTGTCACCAGCATTTGTCAGACTGCATTATTTGTGGACTAACTATTACATTATTCACCTCTCTGCAACACAGCTGCTGCCATCCCTTTACAATGATGCAAAGTGAAAATCTGCTGTCATGTTTGTCATAATGTAAACAGATTTATAATGAAAATAATGCCAGTTGCCAGGAAATACTTAAATACTTGTTCTCATGCTGATAATGAGTGATCAGGTTTTGTTTTCTGCCCTTCTTGTTTATGCACAATGCAGAAAGAAACCTGAACTACAATAACAAGTACTTGCTGTCTTAAATTTAAAATTCAAAAGATACAGAACATCCAGACTTGCTTCTTATGTAGCGTTATGCACATTGCTTTCTATTAGCAGTTATTAAAATCAGAACAAAATATCTTGCAGAAAAATTCATAAGGAAAAGAAAATTTATGAAGTATTTATGGAATCAATGTAAGGCATATTTATGGAATCAATATGTGGTTATATTTATGGAATCAATATGAAATGCGAAAAACTTTAATTTTTCACTTATGTGGGAAGTACAAGTAAATAGTTCATACTGTAATCTGAAAAACCTGTGCCAATCTGTACACAGTGTGAGAGGGGTAATCCTATATAGCAGATTAAACTGCTGATAAGTGGGGAGGAAGATATGAAATTTGTATATAGCAATTTTGACAGCTAGGTCTCAGTTCAGGAACATAAACAGAAGACCCTAATACTGTTTGAGTTACCTTGTGTTATCCTGGTCATGCTCAGTTTTAGGCAAAAACGTGGCCTTTAGCTATCTAAAGTTATGTAAAATATTTTCTACACTAGTAAACATCAGGAATCTGACACCATGTGAACTTGGGATAAAATTATAGGGGATAGATTATGGGAAGAGGCCAACGCTAGTCCCAAAAATCACTAAATCTCCTGTATTTTCAAGCTAGATATCATAAAATTATCAAATAATTTGATGTGTCAACTTACCTTTACTAATTTTTTGTATTTCTGTCTTGACATTGTTACTGAAACTATAGTGACCTCAAAACCTACACAGAGAGTGGATGGATATTGCTTGTCTATATTCCTTGTATTTGCACAGCCAGATCTAAGTAAAGTATTTTTTTGCTCCTGCTTCCGAAGAATGAGGTGCACAGCTCATGCTGTTCTGAACTTCTGTAGTTTTCTACTCACTGATGAGCCAAACAGTAACAAGACAGTGTAGCAGGACGCTGTGCCCAAGTGGCTCAGCTCAGTTATCAGTGATGGATGGAGAAGCAAGTCACAAGTCACATTGCTTTTGATGTTGAAGAATGCTGAGACCAGCCTGACTCAGCAATTCCAAAGTAAATCATTCTGAGGATGTGAAAAACAGTATTTTCTGACAGAAACTGGCACTGGTGTGAATATGAAAGATAAAGAAACCAAAAAGTGTTAGTACTGATAACTTAACTAAAGCTGCTGAGCTAGAGGCTCCTGAGCTGGCATGGTTAGCCTAGAAACATGTGCCTGACTTTCAATAGTTTTATACTATAAAATCCCAGTCCTACCTTCCAACAGTACATATATGAGCTGTATTGCTTTGATTAGTACGGTGCTAAGCCCAGGCCTGTAAGGCTTGATGAGAAGCATAAGACTTTGTCATAAGCCCAGTCCTACAAAAGTATCTTAGCAGAGCACTTCTCTTGGAGTGTGGACAGAGCTTAGTCAAGTTTGCTTGTGTCTTCCACGTGCCAAGTGGACATACACAGGTGGACTGATCTTCAAGATAGTGGGACAACCAATGTTTGCACATCAATTTCCCAAGCATCCCAAATACTTGCCTTGGGAGACAAATGACTATATTTTGTCTGCAGTGCTCCATTGTGTTTTGCAATTTTGATGTTGAGCAGCAGGGCTGTAACTGTCAAGAATTTTTACTTGTCATTTTCACCACCAAAATTCATTAAAAACCAGCCTGCAAATTATGGAAGGCAAATTTGAAAATTTTACAAAGTATAAAATATAAGGGATTTCAAGACCTTGTCACGCCTTCTCATTTACTCAATAAACACTTGAAATAAAAAGGAGGTACTGCCTTGGGTGAGGGCAAGGCTTAAAAATTTTGGAACTATATTGCAGAAGTGACTCTGTGAGATATCTCTGTAGCCTATATGGAAAGAATAAGTCCTGAGCTAAAAGGGTATTGAAAGTAACTACAGTTAGATGTTAGGTATAATCACCTGGTGGCGATTGCAGAAGGAAAGAAACAAGACCTTCTGGCTACAGTCATTATAAATAATCTTCCACACCTCCTTAGTCACCTGATGAGCCAGGTAAACCATGTCCTCTTCATTTTTATCTTGCTTCTGGTACTTAGTGGGGCAGACAACAATGGGTTTATTGGTATGGTTTCAAGTCCCCTGTAACTCCTTATCCTGCTTATTAACTTTTCTTAGCTTTACTCCTGCAAGGGCAATATTCTCTGTTTGAGCTTCATGGGATCAAGCTCCAAAAACAACTATGTTATTGTCTAAGTATTTAAGTCTGAACTGAATTGTTAGAATACAAATGCCACTGAGGAGCTGCTACTTAGCAAGCTCGTAAGGCATCATGGCTTTAAATATTAATAATATTAAGACAAAAGAAACATAAGTTGCAGTTGTCAACAGGTCCTGGAGAAACTTGGAAATACTGTCCTTTTCCTCTGGATGAACCAGTGTTCACTCTCCTTCCCATCGATGCAGAATGAATAATGGAGGGCAGCAGATAATTCTCACCAGAGCTTGCCCGCCATGAGTTTACAGTACAGAACAAGCTAAGAAAAGCTATTGATACCTATGTTGTAGTGGGACTTCTGGATGTAAACCTGTGCCTACTCCATCAACTTTATATGCATCATACACCTAACGTCTCTACTACTGAGGCTAGAATTCATAAGGCTTCTTTGTATGACCTTCATGTCTTCTCTCAAGCAAGGACAAAGAAATAAGCAAGCCCAGAAGGTCAGATGACAAGTCTGTGTGAGATTTACATCTCATCTATCAATGCACACAGCGTAGTAAAGACTGGCATGGCATGACATGTTCCCTGTCACTATGCTCACTTTTCTTCCCAATATGTGCAGATATCATGTTGCATAATAGGACATTTTCAGTATTTATTTTCTGTGCCAAAGTGTCAGGAGTTATTGTTGTGTATTCTTGATTGAAATATAGGCTTATATTCTGCTAGTATTTAAGCAAGGACACAAACAAACTAGCAATATTATACACATATAAAAACTTTGCAGTGTCAGCACTGTAATTCTCTCTTGTCTTTTTCATGTGATATATTTCATATTTAAAATTTAACAAGGTTCTGAATATAAAAGCACAGGAAGAGATTTTCAAAAATGCATGGCATAAGATAAAAAAATGCAGAGGTGTTTTGCTCAATATGCTGAAGTACAGGTTTGTCATGAGTCTCAAATAAAGAGAGGCATTCTGTTTTTCTGCTCTTTCAACAAACCAGAGCCTTGTTTAGTTAAGTGAAATACAGATGTCCTAACTTTAGCCAATTAGAAGAGTTTGACAGTTAATTAAATCAGGCACATAGCATGCACTAAAAGCACCAAGAAGTCAGTCAAGAAAATACAGAAATCCTTAGAGAGATACAGGGACCTGTGAAAGTTGATTCATCTCACCTTAACATTAGGAGTGGGAGACTAATAAACACAGAATGAATCACCTTTGTGCATATCTGTTATTAAGGCCTAAGTTCAGACTTTACATGGCTCATTAAAATGGAAATAAAAGTTATCCCTTGAAATCTTCACATGGAGGGGGGTGAGTTTTTATTCTTCACCCATACAATCTCACTCCTAGTAGAGACTGATGTTGTTTTCTGCCCAATATTTTATGTTCAAGTTTCCTTTATATTATTCTTAATACAGCTGGTATTGTACTCCTCTTATTTGAAGTGATTTCCATTAACTGTTTGCTGACTTTTGAAATTACTAAGAAACAAAATGCATATTTGAGATGGTCCTTTGGTTACTCCCTTCAGCTTGATATTTGGTGATAAATGGTTACTCTGTAGAGACTTCAGGACATTTTTCCATGAAATGTGATAATTCCACTGGAAAATGAGTCTTCAGATAAGATACTGAAATCCTCTTTATCAAATTATACAGACTTTATTCTCAAATTCATTCTCTTCCTTTAAATAATCATATATGGCCTAATTCAGTTATCATGCTTCATTGAGGAGTAAAAAGGTACCAATATGTGTTCAAGAATCACTTAATTTAACTTCCAACTGTTGAAAAATCAATTCTGCTCAGTAAAATTGCAGATCAAATTGATTACAAGGTTGCAGAGACAATGGCTATATGTTGTGATGGTTACAGCAGTGACAGACAAAGTCACTGTGTCACTCGCGTGCCTAAAGTGACATGAATGTAACAGAGCAATGCATAGCTCAGACAGAATGCTTCTCAAAGAAGTGACAACTGTTAGTGTAAATCTTCCATCTTTAGGGTGTCTGTGAATAGCACTGCTATGTGTCAGAGACATTTATTTTAACGTGGAAGCTCCCTGTTTGTTTCTGGTGTGGTTAAATATGTTAAGTGGTAGGAGCTGGTTCCAAGTCAGTCAACTCAGCAAGACTAAAAGGGGGCAGTTTTCTTTGCAGTGGTTTGTGGGAGTGAAGAATGAACCTCCTCCTGAACAAAACCTCAGATATGTCAAAACCAGAAAATTCAGACTTCTGACCCTTTCTCAGAGAATCTCTGAGACACTGAAAACCAGAAATAAAATGTCTTTTTTCATTAATTTTTATTACTGACCTTATGGAAAGGCGTTCAGAAGTCAAAGAAGCAGAGAAGACAAAGAATAATGGTCCCTTCTTAACTGGAAGGCAAGTGTCATTGCAGAATTACTGTGCACAGCTCCTCTCCTAGCACCTGTGGCTGAAGCAGCTGGGAGTTGTACTGGTGGGAATTTGTGACATGAGCTGTAATGCTTCAATGCAAATGCTATGGGGCTATTTGTCAACCCCTCCTGCCCTTAGAGGGGGTGCAAACATCGACATTCTGTTACAGTGGAGACAGAGCTGCAGAAAGAGACTGGCCTTGACAGGCTAACTATGGGAATGGTGGCTTTATCAGCCATCCCTCCCAGGGAACCCATTGCAGCAGGTATATTGGCAATAATTTTTACAAGTCAACAGCAGCTGCAGAAGTTTAAACCTGAATGAAAAGAAAAAAAGCATCTAGCACCACAGAAATCATAGACCATCTTTTCAGACCTTCATAGATGTACAAAGATTCATGTTTTGCAGGTGCATGAGGTTTGAAGAATGTCTTTATTTATAGACAGATAATTAGCTACAGGGAAAACATGATATTAGGGTCAAAAATTGGAATATGTGAATATTGTTACTCTTCGTATCTATTCTAATGATCTTTGTTGCTAATGTCCTCATTGCTGTGCAAAAGAAAAACCAAAGAAAATTAAAAAGGCAGTTCTTTCTCTCATGTGCTAGTTTTGGCTGGGGTAGAGTTAATTTTCTTCTAAATTGCTACAACATCCAGCTATCACATCCAGCTTTACAACACAGCAAGCCAAACAAAGCAGTGTGAGGGAAGCAATGGATTTGCCTTACAGTACCTGATACCCTTGCAGTCACTGACTGGAAACAGAGCAAAGTCCTCAACAGTCTAACTCCTTTCACTGAGCAATTACTTTATCTTTCCAGCAATGAAAGATAACAGCAGCTCCCATAGGCTGGTTACCAGACTAGGTTAAGTGCTTTGGCTCACTTAAAAAAAAACATATTTGCAGAGCTATACACTTAAAGCCTAATAACACAGGATGTTCAGTCAGATTTGGTGGGTGGAAAAATAGAATTCTTTCAAGAATATGAATAAATCTGTTTTTATTAGATCTAAACAAGCCTGCATTCAGTTGCTGGAAGCCCAGTGTCTTTTTGCCTAACAAGATATGCTTTCATAATGGTATGAACGTCACTGGCAACAGTATTTTGATACTGAAAAACAGAACAGTAGATTAGCTTTTTGTAAGGTTATAAGCACATCTAATTATGAAACTACTTCTTGTGAATAGAAGGCTCAACCTTACCATTTATTAAAAGTTAATTTCAGTGCTGTCAATTTCATCCATGAAAAATTATTTTAGACATGCAACAAAGGTTTTAATTTGCTTTTTTTTAAATGTATCTTGAACACTAGGACTGCATGTAGAATATAGACTCTGGTACCCTGTTTCTCTTTACCATTCATCAGCTTTATAAGAACCTATAGTTGCATGCAAGATATAATTTAGAACTAGTTTCTTTACAAAACCACAGATACATAGTGGAGATGAAAATAAAACAGGTTCCTTTGTCACTGACAGTTTAAATTAGCCTGCTCCTCTTAATGTGATTAAAGCAGAATAGGCAGCATAGGGTAATACAAAGTAAAACAGATAGCGGGTTTATAAAATCATTAATCATTTTACTGTCATAGATCTCCCTCTTTAACTGCAAGGAAAGGTTCTGATCCAAACTTGATTTTTAGTAAAAATCCTCAGTAAAGACCTACCCACTACTACAACAGCACTTAGTATTTAATAACAATGTAACAATAATTAAAATAATACTTATCCCCTGGAAGCTCAGTTTAAATATCCACTTCAGTGCTTTCAGAGTTTCAGTATTTGGGAAGATAATCTGACATTAGACTTATGCAGTGGGTTCAGAATCTGACAGGGGAGAATGAGAGCAGCAAAATTCAGTTATATTCTCTGGTTAAACAGGCAGATTTAAAAATTGCTTTAGAATGGCTCATCTCACCTCAGAGGAGAACTTTCACATATTAAAATACAATTCTGTCCCCATCAAAGGCAAAGGGATCTAACTTGTTGAAGTGGGAGAGGCATTAGGGCCTGCCTGTGTAACCTTTAACTGTGAAGTAAGAAGTTTCTGACCTGAGCTAAATGTTGTTGAAGTTGATTAGTGTAAGAACTGCCTTTCACTCCAAGAGGGTGTAAAGGGGCCATTCAACTGCTCTGTGCAACCACGTAGCAGAAATTATAGGAAAGCTGTGGCAAGCACTGCCAAGGCTGAGAACAAGATGAATCATTTGGAAGTGGAGAAGGGCAAGACAAATGCAGTCATGTAAGGACTGATTGCTGAAACTCTGATTGCCTACCATTTGTGGTAGAAAGAGGGAAGAGTACCTGACAATGAGGCAGCAAAAAGCACAAAATGCATTAACAATGTTGTTAGCAGTGCTGCCTGAGAAAGAGCTAAGGGATGATTACTGTGGGAGACTGGGAGCAGAGAACTTGTCTGGCCCAGAAAACAGGTCCAAATACTTTTTTTTTTCTGTGCAGCTAAACATCTTTGATCACATCAGCAATGCATAAACTTACTGTCACCTTTTCTTCCTCATGGGCAGAACTCCCCACTGAGCTTCAGCCTATTAACTAAGGTCAGAAAGGACACAGAACAGTTAACAAGGCTTTTTTTTTTAATCGTATTGTTATGGGAGCTAAAGTAACAGCCCTGATACCCAATGTTTTTAAGATAATTCACTTTCATTTATCAACCTATCTTTTACCTTATTATATTTCTATGCAGTCTATTACTGAGTTTTCCTGGAGCATTTGGGTTAGTCTGTTTGCATACAAACCAATGAGCTTGTTGCATCTCTGTCTGAAGAGCCACAGCACGGTCTGGTTTGGTTTGTTGTGGAGTAAAATCTCATGGGTTTATGCCTGACAGAAAAAACAATCATTCTCTTGGAGCTACCTACTACTTTTGCCTCTCTAGAGGCTCCTGGCTTCCTCCCCTGCTGTTCTCACCTGCTCCTATCTGACATGCTATGCACTGAGAGGCATCTCATTTGGCAATGTGATCTAACTGGAGATTCATTAATCCATACCTCTATTTTTAAATTGTATATAAATTGATAGTGGAATGATGTCATTCAGTGGCAAAAATAGATGTGTTTCTGAAGTAACCTAGACATCCTTAAAAAGGCAGAGTGCTTTATTAGGATAAGAGAACTATAAATACAACAAGATAATGACATATACTGATTTCACAGTGTATCAGATTAATTGTGCTCACTAAATGAACATAAGCCAGAATAAAAGGAGTCTAAAAGAAAAGCAATATATATCAAAGTATGTCTGAAATGGGCTTAAAGTCTACTTTGGCAAAAGAAGTGAAGACATTTTCCAAGCTGAACTGGGAGGAATGTCAAGAAGGTGAGTGAGTGATCTGAAAATGAATGAAGGAATGCAGATGAACAATGCAAGGCTAATCCATTAATTCTCATCCTAATTCTCTGGGTAGATTCATCCTCTGTAGTCAAAGCCATAAATTCAGGTTTGTGATTGACTGAAAAGGGCACTGCTTTTAAGTCTAAGATGCTCATCAAGAGCATTGAATGCATGCAGTTTTATCACATGTAAAGACCAAGTTGCCAGCTGCTGAGTTATAGCAAAAATGTCTTCTTTCTTCCTTAAGTAATTTAAGGATTGATGCTTTAGGCCTTTCATTATAAGAATCACTGAAAGGAACAATCATTCATATCTTTCACTGTCAAGTTAATTGCAGTAGTGGTGAGCTATATTACTGCTAAATCTCAGACTGTGCATCTCAGTGTTTTTAGGAGAAACATCATCCAGGCAGAACCTAGCCTTCCCCTGAGAGTACAGCTGAAGAGGTTTCAGCTCCTCTCTGCCTCAGGTGGTGTGTGTAGAAGACATGCATGTCTTCCAGCTACCCCCAGTTCCTCTCAAGTGTAAATGTGGGCAGTAATTTTGAGTTTGTTGATTTTGGGGCTTTTTTAATGATACTAACTTTTCTACCTAAAAAGGTCTCTCCCCTGCAGAAGTGTCCTGTCTCTCAGAGGAACAGTTTGTAGCTTGATTATTTATTTCTATGGCTAAATAAGAACATCAATATCTGACACTAAACATGAGTAACTTAGTAAGGCATCTGTACTTCCTCTCAGATAAAAATCTTCATTGTCTCTGGGGAACTATTTTCTCCACCTATTTAGTTCATCGAGCCTCTTACATGACAAGTGCCTTCCTACTACAAACTTTCTCTGTGTCTACAACCAAGTAAAACCATGATGATGAGGTTTGTCACACAATTGCTGATGTGAATACCTACATCTACTGTGGTCACAACCTCAAGACATTGGTTTCTCACATCCTAAAACAGATGTCATATTTGTCAGATGGATCATCCTGAAAAGTGTCTGCTCCCCTCTGTTGACCACAAAAAAGCCTGATAATGACTAGATCAGATGTAAATCACTTGTTTGTACCTGCCTGAAGTATTCTGAGATGACCTCCAGCATATCTTTCACACAAAGCATTGCTAAACAAGAAAGATGATAGTGGACCTACACCTTAACAAGAATAAGACAAAATGGTGTTAACCTTATTTTACTGTACTTTTTAAAGTGTAGTCTATGACAGTATGACTCTCTATTCACATGATAGAAATAATTCAGCCTTATAGCTATATTGTATGGATGGAGATATGCCCCTCTCAGCCAGAACTAGAAGCATGAGGGGGTGCAGTACCAGTGAAGAGTCATGGATGTGAATTTTTAATACTGTCTGCAGAAAATATCTGAATATTTGTGTCTGGTAAATGAAAGGAAGGAGAGGGAGGTACATCAGAGAAGGAGAGTTATATGCAGTGTTGAGTATCATCTAAAATAAATCCAAAGAAAAATACCAGTCCTTGCTCTGCAGCATTTTTCATGTGTCTGTTTGATCTGTGAACGCTCAGTGGCATTATTCCTAATTACAATAGGAGAGGAAAAGAATTAGAAAAAGTTTTCTTTTATCTCAATTAAAGATGCCATATATGCCAGTCTAACAGGTGATCAATGCTAATGAACATTTAGGGGAGACTGCTATCATCAAGCCTATAGCAGCTTGTAAAAGGGCACACACATGACTGGAATTCATTTTATGCTGTTCTTTAAAGCTTTTTTGATACCAGAGAACTCTTTTTCACCAGCTCTAATCAATACTTCAGTCCTTGGACTGAATAGCGTACTGAATGAAAGAATCTGCAGAGTGCTAGCACAGGAAAAGAGCAACAACAGAAACTTGCCTTTCTTAATACTAAGTCTTCCTTTTTCTTATGTTATTGCTATAAATTACTTCAAGAAAAGACTGCTGCTATTATCAAATCCAAAGCATCCTCTCAGGATATATTCTGTCTGCTCTCATAAAAGCACCTGTGTACTTCTTCATCCTTGAGCACTAAGGACTTCATCTGATATGAAAGCAATGAAGTACTTAGAGTCAATGTGGCCAAATATAAATACTACTCTTAGTAGCAAAGTCTGGTGCACTGTTATCTTGGACACCAAGAAGAATGTGTTGCCATGAAAACAAATTCACATGTAAGCTGTCCTTGCTGTGCCACACTGCTGTTCAGAAACCTGCCCAGCCCTTAGGTGCTCCCACTATTGTGTTTCTCCTTCTACCTTCCCTGTGGTTCAGTGGTGTCCCAGCCCCTCTCTGCTTCTGGTGAAAGGTTCTGGGTATTTAGATACATTCAGAATGCAAGCCTAGACAATTCTGTTACTCTACATTTTTGTTCCTCAGCAGAAAGCACAGCTTGTCCCTCAGCTCTGCAAAGGAGTGCAGGATTAGGGTTAATATTAAAGTTAGGATCAGGGCTACATATGAAATTTTCCTTCCTAGGCAGTTTTTCCTGTTACAAGCATGTCCTCTAACATCTCCCTTGTCAAAGCCACCTCAGGTGGCTGACTGGCAGTCTGCTGTTTAGAGAGGAACTAATGAGATGTTTTTCTCCCTTAAAGAGCAACTTCAGGGCAAGAGACTTTGCAAACACTCTGACGCATTACTCATTTGTTTGCAGTTCTTAGCATCACAGAATCATAGAATCCTAGAATCATATAAAGTCTTTGGTTGGAAGGGACCTTAAAGATCATTTCCAACCCCAAGTGAGAAAAAAAATTGAGATAACCACTTCAAGAACATTGGGAATGATTTCAGAATTCATTTCCACAATCCTAATCACATAAAGGGCCTTGAAGTGGACATAAAGAGCTGACTCAACTTTACTATATTTTGGAGTCTGACCTTTATCTCTCATATTGAGAAGCTTTTTTCAGTGTAATGGGAGAGGGGAGAAACACGAGATCTGAGAGAGTGTCTAAGAAGGTTCTTACAGGAGCAGTCCCTCCCATCTGAACTGTCGTCTTCCCTTACCCACTGGGATTATGTGAAAGCAGTCCTCATTAAATTCTGAAATAGCTCTGGACATTCAAAATTTTCTATTTGTCTTTTAAAAGTGGTCATTGTATATTTTTTCTGCTAATATCAGTAAAATGAGATGTGACTGCTATGCCTGGGGCTGAACCCACCATAATAATTTCAAGAGAGGCAGGAAGTAGTCACCTTATAATTACACTTGACCATTCTTGCTGTGGAATTGTACACAGGATTTCAAGTCATTATGTTTGAAAGAAAAGACATTGCATGCCTTTTTCCCAACCTGAACTGCTAATGTCTATCAACACTAAGATTTTTTATATCAAAACCAGAGATTTACTGGTCATGACAATATATGACAGTGGAAAACTGTGTTACATAGATATAGCAATACTACTACTACTACGACTACTACTACTACTAATAATAATAATACAGTTGGCCAGGGAAAACATATTATATTGCAATATTTTTTTCATCCTGAAATGTCATTGACATTCTTACAGTATTTCCAGAGTAAATCACACATCATATTTTGAAGCTGTCAGCTCCCCAGTGGAGGTAACATCATGCTAACAAATGGTAAAATACCCTTTCAGCTTCTTGAAACTCACAGCCCCTACTAATAACTGTGTTGAGATAAAATTGCTGTTATTTCTTCAACCCTTGTATAATTCAAATGTACACCAACCAGAATACAGCATTTAGCAGCCACAACAAAGCAGAGAATTATCATTAAGTGAAAAGGGATGGATAACTGTAAGAGCACTGTGGTGAACACCAACTCATAGCCACTAGCAACAGTGAACAGGCTTGCTGACATCAGGTGCACTAGTTTAATGGCTAAGTGATGCCATTATTAAATTATTATTGAGTAACACTGTCATGAACTGCAGCAAAATAGTACCATATTTAAAAGAAAATACATTATTCAAACTTATTTTTAGAGAGAAGGGGATAGTTTCCTGCTGTGCCAAATGATACTTTGTCCAAGGGACACCTAAAGCAGAAGAAAATAAACCTTTTAGACTTAACAGTTTGTCCTAGTTCAGCAGCTGGGACCAGTTTATCACTGTGTGGGTGTGACCAAAGCTGTGTATTCTACACCCTCTATTCATTTCCCATGAACTGCTAACAATGGGCCATTTGCAGCAGCTGCCCAGGGCACACCTGACTCCTCAGGCTGAAGAAGCCTGTGAGATAAGACCTGTGATAACTCCCCTCTGGGGAGTCACTAGCACCTTCACACCCCACCTGAGGGAATGTGTCTGCTAATGGGCCATCAATGATTTTAAAAATTTCCCATGACTCGCAGAGTTAGATCACCCATTGTGGAACCCCTCACACTGGGAGAGGTACTGGGCATTCCCACCTGAACCTGAGGGTATATAATCTCGGGGTTTGGAGACCTCTGGGACCACTTATTGGATCCAAAGGAGGACCAGAACCTTGACAGGACTGTGACCACCACTCTCAACCAGACTGCAACCATCATCTGTACCAATAGGTTTTCCCCTTCCTTTTACTTTGGACTCAGGGGAACCACGTGGGTCTCAGCACAGGGGCTGAGGAACATAATTGTGTTTGTGCTCCAGGGTGCTGGGTTACACTTCTGGGTTTTGTGGGTTCAAACCAACTTCTCTTTGTGTCAGTGCATTTATTGCAATATTTCTCTTAAATTGTAACTCTCTCTTGAGCTGGGCTCATTTCTCCTGCTGGTTTATCTTTAAACTAGCACATAGTTCTTTCCTATTAAGGAATAATATTTTCTCCTAAGTTGCTGGGCAAAAATGTTGAAACTAAAGTTTTGTAAACTGTTATTCACTGAAGGTTGGTGTTTTTGTTGTTTTTTTTTTGTTCAGGAAAATACTTAGAATTATAGAATCATAGATCATTTGGTAACTCCCAGGATCAATACGGGGGATGGGGGAGAGGGATGAACAGATCAAGAACAGCTGAGAAGGACTTGGGGGTGCTGGTGCGTGAGAGTCTGGACCTTAGCTGGCAATGTGCACTTGTGGCCCAGAAAACCAGTCATCTCTTGGGCTACATACAAAACAGTATGGCCAGCAGGTCAAGGGAGGTGATTCTACCCCTCTATTCCACTCTCATGCGACTTCACCCACCTGCAGTGCTACANTCACACATCATATTTTGAAGCTGTCAGCTCCCCAGTGGAGGTAACATCATGCTAACAAATGGTAAAATACCCTTTCAGCTTCTTGAAACTCACAGCCCCTACTAATAACTGTGTTGAGATAAAATTGCTGTTATTTCTTCAACCCTTGTATAATTCAAATGTACACCAACCAGAATACAGCATTTAGCAGCCACAACAAAGCAGAGAATTATCATTAAGTGAAAAGGGATGGATAACTGTCAGAGCACTGTGGTGAACACCAACTCATAGCCACTAGCAACAGTGAACAGGCTTGCTGGCATCAGGTGCACTAGTTTAATGGCTAAGTGATGCTGTTATTAAATTATTATTGAGTAACACTGTCATGAACTGCAGCAAAATAGTACCATATTTAAAAGAAAATACATTATTCAAACTTATTTTTAGAGAGAAGGGGATAGTTTCCTGCTGTGCCAAATGATACTTTGTCCAAGGGACACCTAAAGCAGAAGAAAATAAACCTTTTAGACTTAACAGTTTGTCCTAGTTCAGCAGCTGGGACCAGTTTATCACTGTGTGGGTGTGACCAAAGCTGTGTATTCTACACCCTCTATTCATTTCCCATGAACTGCTAACAATGGGCCATTTGCAGCAGCTGCCCAGGGCACACCTGACTCCTCAGGCTGAAGAAGCCTGTGAGATAAGACCTGTGATAACTCCCCTCTGGGGAGTCACTAGCACCTTCACACCCCACCTGAGGGAATGTGTCTGCTAATGGGCCATCAATGATTTTAAAAATATCCCATGACTTACAGAGTCAGATCACCCATTGTGGAACTCCTCACACTGAGGGAGGTACTGGGCATTCCCATCTGAACCTGAGGGTATATAATCTCGGGGTTTGGAGACCTCTGGGACCACTTATTGGATCCAAAGGAGGACCAGAACCTTGACAGGACTGTGACCACCACTCTCAACCAGACTGCAACCATCATCTGTACCAATAGGTTTTCCCCTTCCTTTTACTTTGGACTCAGGGGAACCACGTGGGTCTCAGCACAGGGGCTGAGGAACATAATTGTGTTTGTGCTCCAGGGTGCTGGGTTACACTTCTGGGTTTTGTGGGTTCAAACCAACTTCTCTTTGTGTCAGTGCATTTATTGCAATATTTCTCTTAAATTGTAACTCTCTCTTGAGCTGGGCTCATTTCTCCTGCTGGTTTATCTTTAAACTAGCACATAGTTCTTTCCTATTAAGGAATAATATTTTCTCCTAAGTTGCTGGGCAAAAATGTTGAAACTAAAGTTTTGTAAACTGTTATTCACTGAAGGTTGGTGTTTTTGTTGTTTTTTTTTTGTTCAGGANTTTGTTGTTTTTTTTTTTGTTCAGGAAAATACTTAGAAATATAGAATCATAGATCATTTGGTAACTCCCACGATCAATACGGGGGGTGGGGGAGACGGATGAACAGATCAAGAACAGCTGAGAAGGACTTGGGGGTGCTGGTGTGTGAGAGTCTGGACCTGAGCTGGCAATGTGCACTTGCGGCTCAGAAAACCAGTCATCTCTTGGGCTACATACAAAACAGTAAGGCCAGCAGGTCAAGGGAGGTGATTCTACCCCTCTATTCCACTCTCATGTGACTCCACTCACCTGCAGTGCTACATCCAGCTCTGGGGTACCCAGCACATGAAGGACAGGGACCTGTTGGAGCAAGTCCGGAGGAGAAACACCAAGATGATTAGAGGGAGTGCTGAGAGAAGTTGGAATTCTTCAGCTGGGAGAAAAGAAGGCTTTGGGGTGACCTAATTGTGGCCTTCCAGTATCTGAAGAAAGCCTAAAAGAAAAATGGAGATNCCAGAAAACCAGTCATCTCTTGGGCTACATACAAAACAGTATGGCCAGCAGGTCAAGGGAGGTGATTCTACCCCTCTATTCCACTCTCATGCGACTTCACCCACCTGCAGTGCTACATCCAGCTCTGGGGTCCCCAGCACATGAAGGACAGGGACCTATTAGAGCAAGTCCGGAGGAGAAATAGCAAGATGATTAGAGGGAGTGCTGAGAGAAGTTGGACTTCTTCAGCTTGGAGAAAAGAAGGCTTTGGGATGACCTAATTGTGGCCTTCCAGTATCTGAAGAAAGCCTAAAAGAAAAATGGAGATACTTTTTACAAGGGCAGTTAGTGACAGGACAAGGGGGAATGGCTTTAACTTGAAAGAGAGTTGCTTTAGATTACGTATTAGGAAGTAATTCTTTACTGTGAGGGTGGTGAGGCCTTGGAACCGGTTGTCCAGAGAAGTTGTGTATGCCCTGACCTTGGAAGGGCTCAAGGTCAGGCTGGATGTGGGTCTGATCAAATGAAGGATGTTCCTGCCCGTGACAAGAAGGTTAGGTTGGAACTAGATGATCTTTCAGGTCCATTCCAACATAAGCCATTCTATGATTCTATACAAGCCCCCTCTCTTCTTATGATAATGCAGATTTGACACATTGAGATTAACATCCATATGCGCCTGTGTTGTCCTTTTTGCATTTTCTTTTCAAGAGATGATGCCAATGTTAAAATTAAAAATGAACAAATATCATGCAGACTTTGAAATCTTTCTGGAAAAATGCCATTCTTGGGGATCCAAATGAGAAATTGGCCTGGAAGTCATTTCAGTATTGATATTACAAGATGTCTGCATCTGTTTTAATGAGGCTGATATTTTAAACATCCATTTGGAAAAAAAAACAGTGGATGCTATCATCATCCTTATATAGCTCTTGCTCATAAAATTTCTGACATTAAAGCAGTCTTGTCAGAAAGCTGTTATGAGGTCTTAAATGTTCTTGACTCTTTAACAGTGCTTTTTCCATTAAAAGAGGGGTAGGTAGGAATGAACTTGTCATGGATTCTTCGGAGATTATATAATGAGAGGTATTAAAATGTTCAGGGTTTTGGGAGGTTACCAGGATCCCAATTATTGTGTGTAGTTCATTTTTATTTAATCGTAATATTTTATTTCAGTCCTAGGGTAATTTTGTGTGTGTGTGTGTGTATATATATATATATATATGTTTTAAAATGGGAACATGTATCACAATACCAAGGTGGTATGAGCTAGTTTTCTTTCCTTTGTTTCCTGTGCTTATGTTTTGAAGCCATAAGTACCAAAGTGGAGTTCCTGCTTAGCATTAAGCAATTTCCTGTCTCCTCTTTGAAATGAAAAATTTAAGAGTTTAAAGCTGTTTAGTAACCAGTCCACTGCTTTCATGTAAGCACAGCCTATAGGTACTGCAGAGAGACTCTAGACAGAGCTTATGTCCACAGGATGACAGGAAAACACTGCCCTAAAATGCTACTTCACAGATGAGCACATACATAGTAGCTTCTCATATTCATATTTTCAACTCTTTCAGCCCTGACTTAGGACACACAGTTAGAATGCCTCTGGCATGCAGATTTGGTTTCTCAGTTGATGGATAGGGAGAGATTCTTCTCCAAGTTTGAACACTGAAGTAAAGGTGCCTTATTACAGCTTACAGTTATCCCTGGTGCCTCTGGGGAGATGCAGAGAATGAGGAAGATGCCCTCAGCTGCATCATTCAAGGATCACAGGGTTTCCCTCCTCTGCAGCTTCTGTGTCAGAAGGGCATATATCCTTGCCTTGCCTGTCAGCCCACAGGGATATACCATGGCATCACAAGTATCCCTGCGCACCAAACCAAACCCACATGTTATTCAGCTGGTTTACTCAGGCACAGGGATGTGATTCATTTGACCCCACACAGGTGACTAGTGCTATTAGACGTGTCCTAGAGTGCTTGGATTATCCCCAGTTAAATCTTGGCCATAGCACAGGGCCAAGAGATGACCCCACATATTTGGTCCAGCAGCTAAGTTGGACAGCATCCCCAGGGCACCTTGCACAGTGTTAAGTACGTATATCTGGACAGTTGAACTGAGCCTGGGTGTGAGCTGAAGAGTCTGGCAGGCTCCAGCTGACTTCGCTGCCTGTAAGAGGAGCTGAAACACCAATCTCCCGTATGGGCACTGAAATTCAAGTGTCAGAATGAATCCAGCTTGAAGTAATCTGCTCTGTTCTTCTGCTGTGGGGGTACCTAGGTGGTACCTCTGAGATCTTCCCTCCTGGTTATAGCTCTGTGGATCTATTCTTGAATTCAGGTCACAGTAGCTGCTAGAGGGGTTAAATCAAAATCTGACAGTAAGAAGATGGTGTAAAATGATGAAATTGGGATGGCAGGTTGTTTGATGGAGGTTTGTATTTTAGCAAAATAGATTCCTTTTAGTTCAGCGCTGAATGTAACCCAAGCTATAAATTTTCTTTACCTATTCCTTCCCTTATATACCTGTAAATGAACCATTATTATCCTCACTCTCTCATCTGTGTAAATGATAAGCAGCTCCAAGTAAAACAGTGAAGCTATATTTTTATAAAATAGTGCAAGTGAGAGAAAAGAAAAAAACTCACAAGCTGCAATGTGCACTCTTTTATGGTTTTTTATCTGAACTTTTAGATATAACTGGAAAAGCAAGAGGCAGCTGCTTTAAAGGCCTGCTGTAATTTAAAGTTCTATACCTGAGAGATTCAGCCTCAGACTCAAAGTGTTCTGTAATTAGGGTGAATTACTGAGGTTTAAACTAAGGGACAATTGAATACAGAAAAAAAAATTCTTCCTGCTACCTTTTGAATTGAAACCAGGGGCAAAAGTGCTGCTTTTAAAAGTATGCATAGCTTGATCTATTGCTTTCAGCTGGGCAAACTCCTGGGAAAATTAGTACCTTCCTCTGAAGTACAGTGGAATTCTTTCAAACGACAAGATCCCTAACCTGATACAAATCAGCATAAAGCCTCTGAATATCATCACCTCCAGATCTAACTCACAGTATGATATCTATAAATACTGTTGTGAAGCAGCTTTCAAATTATCTGACTTCCCTGATACATTCACAGTTTATCCTTATTAATTCATTAGGATGAAACCAATTAACATCATACTTTACAGAAATCCTATTTTTTTTTTAATCCTAGAAGAAATTACTTCTATCTTCTTTGAATAAGATGCCAA
This sequence comes from Sakesphorus luctuosus, assembly GCA_013396695.1. Taxonomy (NCBI): domain Eukaryota; kingdom Metazoa; phylum Chordata; class Aves; order Passeriformes; family Thamnophilidae; genus Sakesphorus; species Sakesphorus luctuosus. The sequence continues at coordinate 127,369 of VWZD01005515.1, read as the reverse complement.
TTACTCATTGCTGAACTGCAACTGTGAAATCCAGTGCAGCCACTCAAAGCCTCAGCCATGGCTTCTGAAGTGAGGAGTGACACTGTGTTCAGGTGCATGTGCATGATCATGGAAGGTCTAGGAGGGAAAGATGATGAATTACCCAAACTACAATTAGACCATGACACAGCAGATAACTCTCCTCTGCTGTGAAACATGGTAGAAGTTGAAGCAACCACATACCTCGAGACACTCAGTGATGTGAAAAGTGATCGCAACAATATGCCTGACCTACAGGTCTGGATTCACCCAGGGCTCAAAATTTTTCTTACCAGCATTACAGTGAGGTGAGTCAGACTTGCTCTGTTATAGCTTGGGCTCCTAATGTCATCTATGATACTCATGAGGTGTTTCATAAAGAAACTAGGACACAAGAGCAACCAAAAAGTCTAGTTTTCAATTGAAGAGTAACTGAACTTTCGAACTGAGAACATGTTTTTTTGATCAAGTCTTTGCTCCTAGGTTTTTACAAAAAAAATTTCAAAAATGCAGCCTATGAAAGTGCAATTCATTTTCATTTAAATATCTGGTTTGCAGAAGTTTCAGTAACACTAGAGATAAGTAAGTATAAAAAAGAACTAGTTTAGGTACTAGTTCATCCTTTATTAATTTCTTTTTCTTTATAGCCACTTTCAATTAAAATATAATTCTATTTGTCTTTCTATTTTATTATGAAAAACTATTTCATATAATACAATGAGGTATATAAAAAGGGCTTGCCTCTGCATCCATATGAGCAGCTTTAGAGAGTACTAAATATTTAAAAGATCTTATAAATAGAAGTGAGATCCACATGGCAAGGTAATAAATATTCATAAAATTATAGATAGTCTGATTCTCTGACTCATTTTTGCAATTGAAACACTAGGAAATAAATATACCACTCCTCTATTTGACTGTCGGATAACACATTGATCTGTCTGCCAGTTCAATGTAGGCACCTTGCATAAGAATATTTTATTTCTCATTGCATCTCATAAACAGCAATGTCTTTTAGCCTTTTACTTTTGGAATATTAAGCTGTAAAGTTTCAGAGTCTTTGGTTGGATGTGACAGTACATGTAATGCACAGCTTGGAAGGAATATTCTGTGCAGAATTCTTGAAGAGTATACTGCATTAAAATTTATAAATTTTGCACAACTGACAGAAAAATGAAACTCTGTGTTGAGCATCAGGTGGGCCATGTGAAATTAATAATTTCTCACTCAGTTCATTTCCCAGTGGAAACATACCTAGCATAAACAAACTCCAGCTTGGCATTAATTGCCACACTTGTTTAAAATTGGCTCCACAAGCAGGTACCTTTTCTAAGTGCACACTCCAGTCTCTATTAAGGCAGCTTGCAAACTAGGCTGGAGAGGCTCCTGTGGGGTGATGGGCTCCTGTGCAAAAGGAAGCTTGTGGTCTAAACCTCACCATAGGAAAAGCAGTCTCCCTCAGATGGGACATCTGGAGGTGCCTGGTGAGCAGCAGATACAGAACACGCTTCTCAGGCAGAGACTTGGGCTGCCCATTCTTTGTCTGCAGAGGCTGTTCTATCACCTGCACATACCCTGATGTCTCAAAGAGGAGTAATTAAGATTTGCTTTTGAAAAGTCCATCCAAAATTAGTATGGGAGCCCAAAGATTTAACCCAGCAGGAACTGAGTCACAGGGAAAGGTTCCCTACTCAGCTCAAACAGTTTTCCCTTATAAAGGCTCAACTTACAGCAGAAGAGAAAGACAAGTACTAATTGCTATCCTGCTACAGGGTCCTGGGCCAGTGCTTTGGAATAATCCTCTTCTTAAACATGCCTTCATCTCATATTTTATGTATTTTCCTAATTTTCCACTACTTTCCAACCTGCATTTGGCAAATTCTGTGTAATTCTTATTGGCGGTTCGTGCCATTTTTTATGATTATATCAAACGTATATCCATTCTAGTTGTTTTATTTTCATGTTTGTGTCATTATCACAGAAATGATATTGCTTTTGATTATTAATGAGAAAATAGAAGTTTTAATTTAGTGGTTCATTATGCCTTTGCTTTTCTAGTGGAAAACCACAGCGTAAGTGAAATTGCTTCTGAGTAACAACATTATTACATACACTTTATGGTCATAATTCTTTTGCAGATACCAGACAAATATTTTCAGCCTAAATTTTCCCTGCATATGTTTTGGCATCAGTATGGAGCCCTGAGGAGGCACAGCCCTCTTTTTTTAAGAACCAGGCAATAATTATGGTTAACTTTTGTTGTAATTCAATGATTATTAACTGAAGGCTTATTACCACCTTCTCAATCAGCCCAAGATATAATGAGTAAGATGGATTTCCAATGCATTATATAATCGAAATAGGTGTGAAAAAAGAATTACAGAATGTTGTCATAAAGTCTTGCTGCTTATTACATGGACACTAAGAAGTGACATAGTTAAACTACTTCTCAGTTGAAAGGACATTTTGAAGATGAATAAGCAGCCTGCTTGAAAAGAAATTATATTGCAGGTTTCTCTTTTCATTGCTCATTTTTGGGAAATTTTGTCACTAGCCTCAGCTAATTTTCTATCATTCCTCACACTGCCATGGTCTAGGGGGCTAAAATTAAGTGGAATATATTCTTTGTATGCACTGATTCAAGCTTAGCTTCTTTATCTTTCAAGCTAAAGGAAAGCTATATGCTTTGAACCTACCACTAGAACAGAACATCTTCTCTTTTCCTTTTCTTTTCTCATTATTTTCAACATGGAAAGTATAATGTCATGAAAATTAAACCTCCTATTTTCCTTTTGGCAACTTTTCAAAAATGGGAAGGGAAAAATGTATCCTTTTTTAATCTAGTTTTGAAAATTAAATAGAACAGAGACAGGTGACTATATGCATGCATGCATATTCCAACCCTTAAATGTGAGATTTCTACAGAATCCCTGTAATTTTAATTTATTCTTGTTAAGGTCTTTATTTCACTTACATGTGGATGAGCATCACCATATTTTGTACCAGTTTAATATCGTGAGTAGAAAGACATTGGCAGATAACCAGTATGGACCCTTGTCCTTTTCTCTTTGGCTTCCCTGCAGGGGAATGTCTCTCAACAGCATGGTAAAGCTACTGATGGACAGCAGGAAAAGGGCAGAAACCTTTTAGTGTCTTTTCTTCATCCACTCTTCACCATAAAATGTGACTGTAAGTGGATTACTAACTGAATTACACCAGTATCAAAAGGACAAGAACTCAGGCTAGAATATAAAAGGGAAAGTTTAGGAAAGACAGCATAGCTGCATTTTTTCAGCCCAGCTGGGCCTGATGAAAATTGTTGTAAGATATTTACAGAATGAGCTGAACTAATCTCAGAGCAATCAGAGGTTGTCTTTCAGAATGCCTGCTGAGGACAGGTAACACTTCAAATAGTGGAAGATGGGTGGTTATGGCACCATCTTCCAACAGGAGACACAGGAACTGTTGGGAAGTGAGGAGAAGCTGTGCTCAACTTCAGAGCCAGGAAAACAATTAGAATGAGTTACTCAACAAACAACTGCAAATGCTGAAAAATAGCAAGTGTTTAAGAAACAGCAAAGATGAAATTCTAAATAACATATATCAAGCTATCCATTTTTTCCTGATAGTGTAACAAGGCTACAGAAAAGGGACGAGCTAGCAGTGTGACATCATTAGACTTCAATGAGCTTATACAAATTGTTTAGGCTCACTTTCATGCAAGCTCATTAAGAAACACAGACTAGACGGTGCAAACTGTCTGCACAAACATACATAGGGCACAGATACTGACAGGTCACTGGGGTACAGAACAGAAGTATTGGGCAGGGCTTTATGGAGTTCTTGTGATCTATTCATTACTTTCACTAATTATGTAGAAGTAGAAAACATTATTGATGAAATAGAAAATTCTCTCCTTTGACTTTAGCAGTCCCCTAAGCTGACCTTATATTGAAGAACAGGATTAGAATTTAAAATAATGATGATCAGTTGGATTTACAGCCCCAAAATACTGGGTGAAATTCAATTCTGATCTAGGTTAGACTAATAAGCTCTGCAAAGAGAGGATGGGAGAAAGGCACCCTGCTGAAAGGATCAGCTGCTTTTAGTAAATCAGAATCTAAAAATGAGATGACAGTGCTACAGGCATCCTGAAAAGGTAAGCTCTCTAGTGGAGAATGTATCTGAGTATCTAATGTGTAAAGCACACAGAAGGTATTTCTGTAACTCTGGTTAATAAAAGGTACACATCATCCAAAACACTTTGGGGATTCAGGGTTCAGAAAAGACATAAATGAGAGAAAAGTGAAAAATAAAAGTTCAGTGCTACAAGTTAGGATGTCTGAGGGCAGATAGAAGAAATGGAGGTTCTAGGTAGGAAGTATACTGAAGGGAGACACTGAGTGAGTCTGTATGAAAAAGCTGCAGAGAGAAGTGAAATGAACCAGTTTCCATGTTCCACATGATTGGGATAAAAAGTCATGAACCTGACATGCAGGATAAGAGATTTTCTTTAGACTACAGGAAAAGCTAATGTACAGAAAAGAGAATGATCTGGAACAGGTTGCCTGTAAAGGTGTGGGGTATTCCTCGTTGGAAGTTCACAGATTGATGGCCAAAACTTCTGCTCAAGTTGTTACTGCTCAGCTCCCTTTCACTGGAAGGTGCTTTCACTGCTTTCACTTGCTGTCCTTGCCACCCAAGGTGTTAAAGGTGTGATGATAAACCAAAATGTAATTCACTAATTAGCTGGATAGCATTTTGAGCTGTCATAATAGAAAAGGTAATTGATATGCTTAATGAGAGTTCATGAAATATGATTCTTCAATGAGACAGATTGTTGTGGGGATGCTATCAAGGTTTTCTCTTTTCTATAAAGTAGGTACTAAAATTTAAAAATCTGTTATTGCCTTTACTGATATACTTTTATAATATGATTTTTTACAAAAAACTTGAGGATATATGTACAGTAGGTTTGATGAAGGTCTGATAGGTGTGACATTCCTTCTATGAGTGGGCACAGATATTCACTACTCTCTTTTTTCCAGTTTTTTTTTTCTGTCTGGTTTGTAACCTGTGTGTTATTAGATACAGAAAGCAGACTTCTGACATCAAGTCTGTCTTGGAGTTTGGATAAAAAAAAAGGGACAAGGGGTTGTTTTGGACAAGAAGTCATCACATATATAAGTGTATTGCATCAGAGGATCAAATGCAATTAATTAAACCCATTTTCAGTTAGGGTTTGAAAACCTGCAAGAAATAATTTCTGACATAATCACCTAACACTTCTGTATACAGTAATAACTATATTAATTATAAATAATTTATTATTAATTTTTGTGCTGCCAGTTTTTTTTTTTATTTACTAATTATTTTATTTCCCAAGTGCATTAGGTCATGGCATATTATGGTAGGGAAGACTTGGAAGCATATGCCAAACCACAATGTTCATGCAAGAGATAATTTGAACTCTTGGAAAACAAGTGCGTCAGGGGCAGTTTTACCAGTTCTCACAGTGCCCCAAACAACCCAAATATAAGCTTTATTTTAATCTCAAAATTATGTAGTAGCAGGCTCTGAAAGCAAGATCCATGTAAGAGGGAAGCTGGTCACATCATCAGATATGGCAAATCCCCAGTCCTACTTTGCATCAGCGAGTTTTGACATTCCCTGTTTCTCTCCAATGACTGTAGTGGGACCAGTGATAAGCACTATACCAGTGTCATGGCAGTACCACTTTCCTAAACCTTGGCAGTGCCCCTGGATGCCAAAGTGACCAGGAGTCCATTATACTGGAAGATGCAAAACAAATACGGTATTTGTCTGTGCCTTTTTCTGCAGAGCTTAGCCCTGTCCTGCACTACCCTGCATCCATCACTTCCCCAGACCTTCTGGGAGGTCAATGCCTCCAGAGCTTTTCTGCTCCAGCTGTTCATTACCTGCAGCTGTGCAGAGGGAAGGACACCAAAGGGGCTAAACTTTTCCTACTGGCTAGTAGCTCTCCAGGTTGGCTCACTGAGGTGCCAGTGTTCTGTGTCCCCTCATGCTGAGTTGTCTATCAGGGAGGAAGTGCCACAAGGACATTACCTGTTCTCCTGGCCCGATCAGGGTGTCTGGGGAATTCAGGACTACTGAAAGAGATGGGAAGAAGGAAACAGTCTCATGAAACCCGACTGAGCTTCTGGCCAAAAGCTCAATAAGAGGCTGAGTGCTGTTTTTATATAATCTTGATTTAGTAGTGACAGAAAATTTAGGCTAAATTTAGACTTTTAAAGGTACCAAAGAACACATCAGGCCACATGACTGTCTGTCCAGTGATACCAATTGTTGCCCTAAATGATATGTCTACTGATAAATTCATACTGTTTAGACAAAGAGCTGAACACAAGAGTTGATATCCATGCTACAGAAATCACACAAGAATTAATTCCTGATGAAATATCATGTGCTAGGGACTAACACATACTAGTAATAAATTATCAGTTTATGAGTCTCTGGTTTCCTAAGAAGTCAGGTGTGGAGCAGCAGGGCTAATATTCTTACTTTCTTTCTTAGCTGACAATTAACGGGTGCCCAAGTAAGCTGTTTAAAAACATACAGACCGTATCACTATAAGAAAACTGATGCAAGTCTTCTGATTACAGCTCTACATGGCTACTCTTGTAGCTCCTGAATACTTTGTTCAAGAAAGACTGGAATAAGAAGCACTGTGGCTAGGCCACTATTGCGAATTATTACTTCATTTCCCCATCGAGAAAATTACTAGAGATACATCTAAAGGTACATCTAGAGTCTAAAGGTCACTTAGTGATCCTGATCGGTCCATGCAGCTGATGACAAGGTGATAACTTTGTACACGGCAATGATCGTCAGTGCTACATCAGTATAATGGACTGGGCAGTTTTACAGAGCTTTTGAAATACTGATTTAGTTGAGGTCACATTTCTAAGAACAGAGTTATAAGCAAAACTGGAAGAGTTCTTTTCCTTTACCAGTGACTTGCTCTTGTCCATACTTTGTGCCCCAGTTTTCCTGCTTCAATTATGCAACATCATGCATTATACAGTGCTCCTCAACACATGGGGTCAGCCTATAAATGGAGAGCATTAATTCACTGTGTCACATAATGGGCACTTCCTCCTGCAGAGTGGTTGCTTCAGAAACGGTCTCATCAGAAGTATTTCATTGGATGTGAGAAGCATTTGTTATGAGGCTGTAATGATGGTGTTATGTATTTGCTGGTTGTTCTCTGAGAATACCTATAATGGTGAAGCATCACTTTCCAGGGAGAACCTTTATTGCACTCACACACTTGTATTAAATTTTAAAAATGCAGCCACCACAGCTAGATCCAAAAAGTAAATATCTGGATGGAAGCAGAACACATTAAATAACAAAAAACTGTAACTTATATAGTTTACCATACTAGAAGGGGTTTATTTCCAATCCAATTCCATGATAAAGGAAAAATGTGCTTGTGTATGTGCATTTGCAGTGGCAGTATAGATTAGGGGGACACAACATAATACATATTTTTGTGCAAGGGAAATATCAGTTCTTTCAACTAAACTGAATACAGCAGCTTTACTTTGACCTTTTCATGTGATCAGTGGTGTGTTCTGCTAAGCTCAGCAGTTAGGTAAAAATGTGAAAGCTTGGCATGAACCATGAAAATTATCTTAAGGCTCAAGTATTTTTTTTTCTGTTATACCAGAGATAGAATTATCTCTGATGTTTCAGCATCTTACCTAGTAGATGAAAGTGTCAGGTCATTAAACTCTATGTCTATCTGTCAATCTTAAACCAACAATCTCAACTGAAATCACTATCTTAAAAGATGGGAATTTTACATCTGTGGAAAAGATTAAATCAGACAAAATCCCAAAGCAGCATGAGATGTGCTTTTATCAGAAAAATCTCATCTCCTGCACCCATGGTGTTTTTTTTCACTCAAGTTGTCTCACACAAGACATGCTACACAACACTGAAAATTATTGCTTGGGGTGTGCGCCAGAGTTATGTGCAGATTAGTTTGTCTTAGCAGGTTGAAAATAGACTAGACCATGAAAAAAGAACAGGCAAAGCCACCTAATAAATTGGGGAACAATTACTCTTGGTACTTCCATTTAAATTGAGAATAGATGTGCATTACACACTGTCACTGCAGAAAAAATAAGAGACTTCATTTTGTAATGGATTATTGAATAGACTTTCAGTGACAGTAAGGCAATGAATTAAAAAGTACATCAGCCATTTTTCAATTAGGTTTATATTCTTTACTCACCAGCTTTCTATATAAAGGGGAAAAATGAGACTATTTCATAGGGAGAGCTTTTTCAGCATTTAGTCCAGTGTGACCTCTTGGTTGCTTTGGTCACAACTGAGACCCAAGGTTAGTTCACTGGCTGTATAAAATGTGTGTCTATAAAATACACAAGGACAGCAGGTCTTCTGGTAATCCTTCACATGGAAGCTGTTAGTTAAGTTCATCCTACATGTAAATTCATGAAGCCAGTGAGCTAAACACTGGTTAATTTTCTCCAGAGCATTAATTGCAAGGTGGCAGTCTTTCAGAGATGGTCATTACAGCTGCACTGAGGAGGGGAGGGAAACTCTTTGCCCTCTCAGACATGCTGCTGTCCAAAGGATGGGAACAAATGAAGCATAAAAGCCAATTTGGGTCGTTCTACCAGATAGTGAGTCTATCTTTTAAAAACATCAGTCAATCAGACTGACATTTCCACTTAACCTTGTGAAACAGAATGGATTTTCTTCTCTTTGACATTTAAGCAGGGACATCACATGTGCACTCTCTTGTAGCTGTAGCACGACTTTATATAGGCCATTGAAAGAATGAAATCCCTGCTTGTTTCCAAACTATTTCTGGTTTTAGTCTATAATATTTCTTTCATGCTGGAGAAAGCCCTCATAGTTCATTCTGGCATATCTTTGGCTCTTGATGTAGTGTGCAAATAAACAGGCTAGGAGCCAGCTGCTGGCAGGCTCTGGGGCAGCTCTGGACATCTCATAAAAGCATTCAGCTTGGAAAGAAGAGAATGTTTCTAACACATTTCCTGAATGATTTAGAAAAGGTCAGCTGAAGATGATAACATTGTCAAAGTGGAAAAGCAAGCCATCGGCTGGGCTAAAAATACTAACTCCTCTAAGGTTAATGTTTTGATTTTAAACTTTGGACTACATAGAAAACAATCCACCAAACTGAGTGAAATACAGGGGAGAAATCTCTAAATACAAATAGTTTTTCTGCGTGAAAGGAAGGCTCTATTTTTCTGATATTTTAAAACTGTAAGGGATCACCCTCTTAGTTGCTGTACTTTCCAGGGACACAAACTATCTGCCTAACAAATTACAATAGAATAGAATAGAATAGAATAGAATAGAATAGAATAGAATAGTTTCAGTTGGGAGGGAACTACAAGGATCATCTAATCCAACTGCCTGACTGCTTCAGAACTTAACAAAAGTTAAAACATGTTGTTAATGGCCATGTCCAAATGCTTTTTAAACACTGGCAGCCTTGGGGCACTGACTCCTTCTCTAGGAAGCTTTTTTCAGTTTTTGCCACCCTCTTGGTAAACAAATGCTTCCTAATGTCCAGTCTAAACATCCCTTGGAGCAGCTTTACCACACATCCTGTCACTGGATCCAAGGAAGAAGAGATCAGCACTACCCTCTCTGTTTCCCCTCCACAAGAAGTTTTTGAGATCAACAAGGTCATGCCTGAGACTCCTTCTCTCAAAACTAGATCAATGAAAGCCCTCAGCCACTCCTCACAGGAGATTTTCTGTAGCCCTTTTACCAGATTTTCTTTCTCCTCTGGACCCACTTGAAAACCTTCACACCCTTCTTAATCTGCTCTGTTATTTTTCCTAAAATTATACAAACAACTGGAGCTTGGATGTTTGCTGGATTTTATTTTATTTTATTTTATTTTATTTTATTTTATTTTATTTTATTTCCTGCTTCATTGGAATCCATGATAAAAAAATCAAGATTTTACTCAGCAATTTTTTTCAACAATAGTAGTTGAAAAGGAAGGTTAAAGGCATAGTTGAGCAATATTTATTCTTAATATTTTTTCAATTCTTTTGAACTTCTTCAGGAATTTTCTTTACTAAAATTTAACAAAACTGAAACTCAGTTTAGGTGGAAAAATGGAAATTATTCCTTTAGAAAATGCCAAAAGCCAGTGTTTTGGTGTCTGTAATTCTTGAGTAAGCGCAGGTTTGACTTGCTTTTTTTCCAGAGGAAAAAGGCTGAGTTTGTAGAACAATTTATTGAAATACTTTGTATATCCTCACTCTGTATAATTTCATAAAACTCAAAAATCTTTTGTTTAAAAGATGAAGGGCACATGGCATCATCTTACCACATGTAAGCAAGACAATAAACAAGGTAATAAACATTCATAAGATCACCCAAATAAAATCATTCAATGACCTTGCCTTATACCACTTCAATTACTTGCTATATTTTTAAAAGTGTTCTAAGTAATTGGTATCCTATATAACAGACATGTGATAAAATTTCCAAAAAGAAAGTTGGGGGTTTTTAAGGATTTTGAAAGAATATGTAGTTTTAGATTGATAAACATATTACCCTCTAACCATTATTATAATATAATATAAACTGCAGCTGAAGTCCTCATAATTGTAAGTTCTAAAAGGACCCTGAAGTATGTGCTAGAACTGAAGGAATTTAATCATCCTAATTATGAGCCCTTAAGGAAAATTCCTATCGGCAAAGTAGACTAGAAAGCCAAATCTGTGTCCTTCCCTGCTTTTCTCCCCAGCCACAGGTAATGCAGGGCCATCCAGAGTCTGCTCAAAGTTTTCACTGCTTGCTCAGGTTTGTGTTATATGAAGCACAGCTCTGGTAAATAATGAACCTTTGGCAATTATTTGACAACAATCGCTGAAAATTCTTGTCCCTTTTTTTATTAACTTCAGACTTAATTGCTGCTTTCTCCACAAGCTGAAAAAAAGAGATCTTTGAAGAACTTCTAACAGAGAATTATAGCATGTTTGAAACACTTACCTGTTCCTGTGATCTGGCTTTATAACAGTTCATGTTGTTTTATTAAAGAATTTCACCAGTTTGATTTTTCCATCTGGCAAGGTGCTATGCTTAGAATTAAGTTAGAATTAAACTTGTCACCAATGCCAGTCCTGGTGCTGGAATGATTTTCAGAGCTCCTGAGTGTTGGAAAGAAACCAGACTACGAAATATGGAAAGAATAAGTTCTGAAAGAGACCCACATGCAGAATGATGCCAGCAAACAGCCTGGACTCTATCAACTGCATATATAAAAGACTTTGGTTGTGGGAGTTTGAAAGTTATGTGTTTTATTGTATGGTTTTTGGTTCAGAGAGTTTTACTGTTATTCCTCCATGCGGTTCTCATCCCTCACGTTTATTTCCCATGTAGCTGTGTCCCAGTCTGTCACTATCTCTCATTCCCTACCACATGGCTTCCTGGACAGTGCTATGTTTGCCCTGTCCATCTTCCAGCCCTGCCTCTGTCCTAACCCCATTGGTTATCTCACCCATCTATCCTCAATCCCTTGGTTCCTATTGGGTTTCATCCTTGTTTTTCCCCTATTGACTAGCTGAGTACCCAAGTCACTCCCTTCCCCCAAGCCCTTACCCAATCCTGTCTGATTTCCAGCACCTTCCCCTGAGAATCCTATAAAACCCTCATGATTGCACAATAAAACATTTTGAATACTCACCTCTCTGAGTGAACAGACCTCTCTCTCACTCCCTGGCTCGGAGGGACCTGCGGGAACAGTCTCCTACCCCTCAACACTGTATACCTGAGCCCCATTCCTCTTTCTGAGGTAGGAGGTATGTAACAAAAAACCTCATCTCTCACATGCCATTCCTAACCTACAGCTGGCTTTGACAGCACTTCAAAGGACTGTCCGGGTCCGAGAAGAGAAGGCTTTGGGGAGACCTTACAGCAACCTTTCAGTACTGAAAAGGGGCTGACAGGAAAGGTGAAAAGGGACTCTTCAGTCAGGGAGTGTAGTGATAGAACAAGGGATAATAATTTTTAAGCTAAAAGAGGGTAGATTTAGACTAGATATGAGGAAGAAACACTGAAACAGGTTGCTTGGAGAGGTGGTGGATGCCTCATCACTGGAAGCTTTCAGGGTCAGGCAGAGTGATGCTTTGAGCTACTCGATTTACTTGAAAAGGTTCCTGTTTATTGCAGGAGGATTGGAACAGATGATCCTTAAAGGTCTCTTCCAATTCAAACTATTCTGTGATTCTATGATTGACTGTCACCATTTCAAGGAGTCACAACCAGGCCTTCAGGGAAGCAGGGTCAGGAACCAAAGGGTGTCCTGTTATAGGATTTTCTCCCTCCTCACCCACAGAGGGCAATGGCCAGACAGTGAATTGCTGCTGTTCTCATTAAATGTGTTTTCTGGTCTCCTGGAGAAGGCTCAATGCCCTACAGTGTCACATGCCAATACCCAGCCATACTGAAAGTAGCTTGGATCCTGGAAAGAAGTCCTCCTCATGTGGTGTTGTTCCTGGGTTAACTTGCTGGATTTTGGACCACAAACACTGTGATTGCTCCATTGCTGTCCTGCTCCTTGTACCCAATCTAGTTCATGTAAAGCTGGTTGAGGTATCTCTATGTGGTATGACACTGTGCTCTACCAACATGGACTTTAAGACTCACAGGTGTTCACTCTTCCCAGCAGTAAGAACTAGCACCAGCAGTACTTGTCCAGTCCCGCAAGCTTCTCTGATGCAATCTGTGTTGCAGCTCCACCTGCTAGGTCACAAGTCTCACAAAATTATGACACCTGGTTTGTTTCTTAAAGTCCAATTATTAAACGAGGCACTTTGAAAGCATAAGATTTTCTCTCGTGACTCAGGAGAAAAGTTTCAAAAAAACTACTCAAGAGAAAGCCCATGGCCCAAAACCATCAAAAAAATCCCAGCTGAGCCTGTGGTTTCTGAACAAAGGAAGTGTCAGCAATGCTTGTCTGAAGAATACAGTTCACTTGCTATTTTCTCAGCCTTTGTGCTGTCACAGCAAAAGGAGACAGACTCACATTGAGCAAGTGTAAGCACCCAGCGACATCGATCACAAAATACATGATTATTTGGAGTGCTTAAGAAGAAGGGCTAGGTCAGAACAAAGTGACTTATGGCAGTTCTACATGCACAAGAATTCAGTAGGTTTAAACAACAGCCCCTCATGCCATAATTCGGTTTCAAAATCAATGTTTAAATCAGCCTTGAAAATGTGCTGCTTTAAATCCTGGACATAGCTGCAGTGTGATCTGTGGTGTGTTACTAGGCATTTCTAGCACATTGACCAGGCTTCAGTCTGGTGTGGTGTTGAGCTAAGTCCATCTCCCCTGTTCACAGAAGACTCCCCACGAAGATCCACTGGCAAAGTGGGAACCTCCCAGGCCTTTCTCTCTACCTGATGCCTTAAACCCAAGCAACACTGAAGTTATATTGCACACAGGCTGCAAAGACTGAGAGACTACCTTTGCTGATGCAGTGCCCTCACTCCTTCCAGTTTTCAAGGGTCAAGCTCTCATTTCATGTCTCTTCCCAGAAGTCTGACAGGCAGAGCAAGTCGGCTGGACGACGACTTCCAGCATTTCCTAAAGACTGAATGGATTTAGCAAACCTACCTTGTAGCTATCATAAGCACAGGAAGGATCTTTCTGGTGCTGGAAGGAAGTCTTCCAGTAGAAACTCTTTATAGCTAATTCTTAAGTTTCTATTTAGTTTAAATTCACATGAAGAGAACTCTTCATAGTAGTATTCACTTCATTTCTCCTATTCACAGTTAAATCAATGAAGTATTTCCCTGACTCTTAGTTTTGCATCTGGCTATCTTTATTAAGTCTTCTAGAGTTCTAACTCCACAACAATGGAAAAGGGAAAAAGGAAAAATAAGAGAATATTCAAGAATTTAGATTTCTTGTACCAGCATTTCTATACTGGATTGCAAAGCCTTTGAAATTTGAGGGGTTATAAAAATCTAAATAATGCCAAATCAATTGTTCTTCACAGATTAACAAGAAATTTCATGCATTTTATTGCACTCACTTTAATTTCACACTGCTTGTAGAGCAGGATATGTGTTTAGAAAACTGAAACACATAAGTAATGTAGAAATGGGTTTGAAGTTTCCAGTTACATGAAGTGAGAACCAAAAGCACTTTTTGAATGGGTCTATCCTTGATCTTGTTTATTATAAGAGAATAAGAAACAGATCTCTTCAGGCTAAGGCCTTTATGTGTCCACATGCAGGAGCACAGGTGCTTCTGGCAGCCCATGTAGCCCAGAGCTTCAGAGCAAGGGGAAATCACAGCAGGACCTAGACATGGGGAATACTGAGGGTATTCATCGTATTGTACTAATAATATAATCTATGAAAGGCTTCACACAAATTAAATGCAAGAGACAAAAAAAAGAGCCTACTATCAGTTGTTCACATCTTGTTCTAATCAGCAGATGCTGCTGTCACCCTTGGTGGTTCATGCTGTTGGCTGATTTATTCATTCATTAGTGCTTGCACCTACTTTCTTTTGTCTTCTGCTTTCTCAGTACAAGATTTGGTGCCCTGTTCATATTGAAATTTTTGATTTAGAGATGGTGTTTGAAGTAGAATTTCCACAAATGGGAGTAAAAGAAGATAGATTGTCACTGCCTGCATAGAAAGCTGTTATGTAAAAAAAACCCAAACCAAACCAAACCAAAAAAAAAAAAGCCCATAAATCCTTATATATCTCACAGTCTTGAACAAAGGAAAGGCTCTGCCTCTGCCTCTTTCTGCCTACCTCTCTGCTTCCCTTCAGCCTGTGCTAAATGAGTTCTTGCCACTCTGCTCCCTGCTGTCACTGCCCCAGCATGGGTTGCTGCAGTCCGAGGTGATGTGAGTGCGGCTGCTTGGACTTCCATTCACTGCAGATCTCAGGTTACAAATTCTTCCTCATGCATGCTCCAAACAGTGGCCAGAATAACCTTCTTAAAATCAGGCTTATAATGGTGTTATAATAGTATTTCAATGCTTACATGACAATCAGACTACTGTTGATGGCATTGTCAAAAACCTCCCTGTCACAACAGCTGAAAGAAAATACTCAGCTGATCATGGAGAAGCATCAATGCTGAATGCAGTAAGGGCTAAAGACACTGGTAATTAAATATAACCTCACATATATCATTTCCTTAGAAGTGAAAAAGAGCTCTATATAATCTTCATAACACTTTGTCCTAGACAGTCCAGCTAATCAGTCATGTTTGTGTACTTTTCAGTGAGATGGTTGCAACACAACCATCTTCAGTGTTCATTTTTTAAGAAAACCATAAAAATGTAATACCTAATCGCAGTCTAGGCTGGTTAAACTAACCCTACACAGTGAGACACAAGTGTCATCAAACAGATCTTCCCTGTCCATACAGAGCACAGGACACCTCCGTTCTATGTATTTGCTGCACCCTTAGCAGGAGACCATAAATTTCATTAGCAGTGGTTCATAAATCTAAGATAAAGACCACATGTTAGAGGAGGCTGATAGGTCTTGGATGAGAGTTAGGCAAATGTTAAGGATGTGTAGCTCTCAGGGACCAGAGCCCAGGCAGCCAGCCTTTGAGGAGGTGGCATGCTCTCAGCTTTCATGCATATATTCTGTGTTTACACACAGCACCGTGGCAGAAGGAAACATCAGGGTGGAGCATACCTATATGCAAACTGGCAGAAATTGAGAGTTTTCCCAAAGCGTTCAAGGTTTTTTACTCTTTGCTTTTTTCTTCATGCTACTTTTATCATTGTTGCTTTGATTTGTTTTACTGTGAGAAAGCAGAAGTTATCAAACTAGGTGGGAAGGAGGCGGTAGGGAATGGGGACACTGGAGTACACAGTGTCGGAATTGGGAATAGATAACTTGGGTTTTAATGCTTTCAGACATGGTCCTTGCCTTGCTGGGATGTTTTCTATTTCATTTCTTTTATATTTCATTCTATTTCTATTACATATAAGTCAGTTGGTACAATATTTTGATGCATTTGTTTACAAATGGATTTTAACTCTGTGAAAAATGTGATTTATTCCATGTATAATGTGTAAGTCCCACTGCAGCTTAAAAAGTAAATTGTAAAAGAGGCACCTTTCCCTGTATACATTTGATAGGCTTTTAGAAAGTGTCCTTCAAATACGAAGCTTCTGTACTTAAAATCTTACTCTCCAAGAAGTGATAAAAGTGCTGAGATAAAGAAAGATGTGAATTTGGGGGATTTTTTTTTTCAAATGCAGGCCTTTAAAACTGTTTGGATACTGGATGAGCAGTTTTAGGTAGTCTGCTCATAGGCAGACCTCGACTTACTAAAGAATTTCTTGCAGTGATTTTGAAAAGACACTTGAAAAGAGCCAGGTGATTGTATGGAAATAGACTTCATCTACCTGTAATGCATGCAATATTCAAGAAGTGCATGTAGGAATTTTTATTGGACTGTCTTCATTTCTGGCTTCTTTCTGCTGTGAAAGGGTCCAGCTGTGTGAGCTAGTGGGGAAAGGGTATGTTAATCTTCTCAGCTTTCATAATCAAGTGACCCAGGGCTGCCACAGCTCAGCTAAACCCTGTCTGTGAAAGAAGGCATATCACAGGAAGTAATTTCAAGAGATCATTAATTACACTTAAACTAGGTCTTGAGTGATCAGCAATCTCTATGTAAAGTTCTGTTTTGATGACTAAATATATTTGAGGATATATACCCCTCAAATTATGTATTTTCAATATCAAGGCATCAAAGTGTTGAGTTGAAAAAGATGATCTTCTGCTGGGGAACTCAACAAGATGCTGAGGATTGTTAGCAGCCCGTGCATTTCTTACCATTCAATTTAAAATAAGTTGTGGTGGGAAAGAAAATCACCATGCCACCTTGCTTTTGTTCACTTCTCTGAACATTGACTACTTCTCCAAATACATCTCTAAGCTTTAAAATCCTATAATCATCAACCTAGCAGATTAGTCTTAGTCTAGAAAGGTACCTGGACACAAACTGAGTTTGAGCTGCATTCCAGATAGTGAATGGACCATACTTGAAGTCTCAGTCTTAGGCTGATGCATTTCCAAGAGGCTTCTCAAGACTGCATTATGCTTAGATTTCCCTTCCACCTAATCTGATGAAGCACCTGAAGGCTGCATCAGGCCTCACAGAACCCTCAGCACAGCAACTCATTAACGTGCTGTTAGCTTACAAGCTGCTAAGCACACCAGGATGGGCTGCCCACAGGCACTCACAGCACCAGCAAGTACAGTGCCTGTCCACCCCTGCCGTGGAGTGAGAGAGTGAACAGCAGAAGAGACTCCCAATGCCTCTTCAGAGCAATGCAGCCAACCTGCTGGCTTAAGGAAGGAGCAAATGTGTGTTGAAACATTGGTTATGTGAGGATGCTTCTGTGACTCAGGGTCTGTGTATTGAAAGAAACCCCTCTGACACTGGGATGTCTATGCTCTGATGAGAAGCCTGAGTCCCAAAAGGAAGACTGCAGAGAAAAATGTAGATGCCTAATGGTCCTTCAGGGAGAGGGGCATAACTTTCACTTCCTCTTGCCTTTTTGCTGACCAAAACCTATGATTCCTCTCTGAGCAGTCTTCAGCCTCTTGAACTCTTCCTAGATTAAAGTTGTTCTGTAAAAGTGTAAATGTAAAACTTGGTTTGAATCCATTTCATTTTTATCTAAAAACCTTTGCTCCCCGCAAACACTGCATATTATTTCAGACACAACAGCAAAGTATCAAAGCCGAGTGCAGTTTAATAGAATTTTTCTTTTACTGTCTCACAATTTTGTCTTATTTGCTAACAGGCACGACAAATCTTGCAAAATCTCAGAGTTTCAAGCATAATTGATGCAGGGATACGAGCAAACTACTCCAAAAATTGCCTTGTTTTTTTAAAGACATTGAGTTAATTAGAGAGATATTCTTGTTAGTAGTGGTTCATTAAGAAATCCTTCATGCAACTGAAATATTAATTTTAGCAGAAATTATCTAAGGGACACAAGTTATTAATTGATGCATGTTTAATAGTTTTTTAATTAGATGCTTTAGTAGCAGAAATAATACCAAAACTGCAGTGACTTCTAGATGTTTAACAGTTTGTCTACACCGAATTGCTTTCCCTGGCTGCATTATTACTGCCATCTTATTGCCATTCCCAGTCTGCCTCCATTTGTGTCCAAATTGCAGTGACTACTTTTTAAAGTGCATTTGTTTTGCAGGCTGTGATTAACAGGGCAGGGTGTTCTATTAGAAATACTGGAGAGTGAGTAAGGAATAGAAACAAAAAAGCCAGTAGGTGCAGAGGCAAAGCGCTGTTAATCAAATTCTACAACAGATGTTTGTGATTTAGAGACACAGAAAGAAAACCTGAGAAGGGTGGGTCTGCTCGGTCTTGAGAAGAAAAGGCTCTGGGGAGACCTCATAGCTGTCTACAACTCC
Source organism: Sakesphorus luctuosus (assembly GCA_013396695.1). Lineage (NCBI taxonomy): Eukaryota > Metazoa > Chordata > Aves > Passeriformes > Thamnophilidae > Sakesphorus > Sakesphorus luctuosus. The sequence continues at coordinate 108,846 of VWZD01005515.1, read as the reverse complement.
CTGATGAAAGGGTGTAAAGATCAAACTCTTCTCAGAGATAAGCATTAATGGGAGGAGAGATGATGGATAGAAGTAGAAATGAGAGAAAGACACAGAGTAGGAGCCTTAGGATTTGCAACCTTGGAGATATTCAAATGCAACTGGGCATGTCCCAGAGGAACCTGTCCAAGATGGACCCCCTTTGGATGAGGTGGCCTTCAGAGTTGCCTCCCCACTCATTTTAGCCTGTGATCCCATGATTTGCACTGCAGAACTGGTGACTGTGCAGGGAGAACAGCCCAGCAGGTTCCTCTGGTACTTCCAAGACATGACAGTAACCCAAGAAACGGATTGTAAATTGACCTCCCAAAGGGCAGATTTACCTTCGGTGACAAATGAGAGGTCCCAGCCACAAAGATCCAGTACATGCCTTCTTGGAGATACCACAATGCATGATATCCTCTTAAATGTGCAGACAATGGGCTGACAACCACATCAGCCCACTAAAAATCCTGGATAAAATAAAACAAAGAAAGATGCCACAATATTTTCTGTGCTCACAAGTTCAGGAACAGTGACACTGTTTCAGTTCCTATGGCCTTGGAAAAAGTTGGCAAGGTCTGGGAAAGCATTCTTGTAATGCAGTATTGGATGTGATGTGTGCAACAATGAGATTCGATTGTATTGCAAACATATTCTTTGTAGCTTATGTCTCCTCTGATGCTGAATCAGAAAAAATCAATCCCTGTAAGCCAGGACTCCGGCATCTGTCCCCAAAAATATTCTTCTTTTCAGCTTTCTTCAGAAATTCATATTAAAAGGCAGGTTTATTAAAAGAAAAGAAAAAAAAAAGCCAAACAGTTGAATCATTAGTCTTGAATCACTCAACTGAAGTCAGGGTTGTACCACATCACTAATTTTCCTGTCTGTTCCCTCTGTTTCACGACAGGCTACAGGCCGACATTGCATATGGCTGTGTTAAGGGTAGGCAGGGGAAAGAATAGATCTAATATTTATCTTTAACGGATGATTTTAATAGGTTCAGAGGCTACAGAGAGGGTAAGACAACTAACTGATAGGAGATTGAATTACAGGAAACTGCTGTAGAGAAAAGACTTATATCCCAGTGGATTATTTTTTCCCTGACTGAAAAACTGTGGTCTAATTAAATAACAGATGCAGATGGTTTCATTCAGACTGTGTCCAATATTTGCAATTAGCAAAGGAGAAATTATGTTAATTTCTAAATTGACACAAGCATTGGTGGAGGTGGGGACAGTTTGTTATTCTTTTTGCTCTGGTGTTGTGGATTTTTGGGATTGCCCTTCTGGCTTTCTCAGACAAGCCAAGCAAGCTGCCTTGAGGAGGGATGGTGGAACAGGAAGCCGATCCTGGATAATGAGTTTAGATGAGGCTTCTCACATATTTCTGACAGTTTTCTGAGCTTTGGCACAAGCCATTGATGGGTTTAAGTGGGTAAAGGTTTTGGAAAGCACAAAGGCCAGTGCTCATGCCATATATATGGAAACTCCTTTTCAGAGAGATCAAATGAGATGGCTCTCCCTTCCCAGGCTACAATACTAGCCTGTTCTGGACCAACAGGGCAGGATTCATGCATGGTGAGACCTAAATTTACAACACAGATCTGCAGTGAAATTGGAGAGTGTATGCCTACAGAGGCATGGGTACTGCTGTGGCCTGGTCCCTGAGCTGTGCTGTCAGGGATGCTCTGAACCAGCAAACTGAGCACCTAAACCCTGAGTGGAGTAAGCAAAGCAAACAAATAACTTTTCCTCTTATCCTCCCCAAGCCCACAGCAGGAGTCTCTCTGCCCAATATCTCCTGTAGCCCAGAATATCATGGGTAAGTAAGTTAGGGGGACTTGTCACCAATCCTCCCCTTACCTGTGGACAGAAGCTCAGCTCTTGTGCTCTTTCCCTCACCCTCAGACACTGCCTTATCTTCCGCTGTTGCAGACATACCTGGACACACTCCCTGTAATGGAATGATAACAAAACCAACATGGGGATAAGCTGATTAAATCCCACTAAGCCACAGGTAATGATGCACATAGGAATCAGACAACATAGACTTTTGTTTATCACTGAGTGTGTCTTATGTGGCAGACCAAGTATTACATTTTCCTTTTATCTGCAAGAATATTTTTGCAGTAGCCAACTTTGAGCATTGGACTGAAACCAGCAGCTGAGGAAATTATTTGCCAATAAAGAAAAAAAGCTATTTCTACACCACTAGTCAGTAAAGGAATTGATTCAGCCAGTCAGGGAACAGTTTTCACACGTTGGCATCAGAAGGTAAAGCTTCAGACTCATCTGGTATTTTTCCACTAAGACTTCTGAACTCAGAGAATTCCATTTGCTGATCATTTTACCAGAAAATTATCACTTCTGAAGGAAAGTTATTTACTCTGACTGCTGTATTAGCAGCTGCAGCACAGAGCAGGTGTGCACAAGAGCTATGAAAGAGTGCCATCTCCTGGGCCTCGGGCAGCTCTGGGAAATAAATCTGTGTTTGCCCATCCTGGCATGGACATATCAAAGACAGCTGTGTGAAAGCTACTGTTCAATTAGCGGATAATGCTGATTCTAGGAGAGAAAGGAGGGCAATTTGTTAATGTCATCATTTAGTAGCCTGTCTCTTGGGCAGATAAGTTCTGAGAATGCTTCATTAAAAAAAAAGGCAAACAAACAAAAAAAAAACAAATTAAGAAAAGAACCACTGTGCTAATACTGCATAAGCTGAAGAATGGCAGCAATTATAATGCTCATGCAGCTGTCGTGTTAAGGAGGTAGGTTGAACTGCAGGTGAGGGGGAGTAGTTTTCACAGAATGAATCCACCCACAAGCACTTTGAAGTACCTGCAGCACCAACACCAACCAAGCTGCAGGGAAATCAGATCCCTGCAGCTTTCTTTGGGGATTTTGGGTTTGGGGATATCTTTTGGATGTTTTTTTTAATGTTTTGCTGTCTTCATTTTTACTAGCTGATGAACTCCTCCCCACTCACATGGCTCAAATGCCCTTTTTCAGTAATTGAAGAAACACAAAGTTTCACCCTCCTTTTAAGACTTCTCAGGTGACAGAGCCAGGCTGGGGACAAGAGTCCTGAGGAAATATGTGGTTCTGTGATTTGCAAGGAACAGCTGAAATCTTCTGCCTTGTGCCCTAGCTCGTACTGCTGTACTAGTCCAAAAACATTTTAACTCCAGCCTCAAGAAAAAGAAAAAAGAACAAAACCAAAAGGAAGTATTATTTGATGAGACCCATTGCAGTCAGGGAGCATCCCAATTTCTAGGGCCATTAAGCTATACTTTGTCCTGCCTGTAATTTCCACATTTTAGCTTGATGAGGGCAAGCTACTGTCTGTCCCTATTGTTCCCAAATGATGGTGGGCTCACCCTCAGTGGAATTAGTCATGTCATTATTTCAAACTATAATCACCTGCACAGAAATTATTGAATTTCCAGTAAACACTGTCACCTATGTTTTATGTTTCAAATTCCATTTCCATCCATTATCTGAAGTTGTTTCCTTATTTTCTTGGATGTCATGGTTTAACTCTGAGGGCCAGTTCAACCACATGTAGCTCTCACTCTCATCCAGTGGGATGGGGAAGGAATTTAGAAGGGTAAAACTGAAAAAACTCATGGGTTGAGATAAAGAGAGTTTAATACATAAAGCAAAAGCCTCACACAAAGCAGAACAAGAAATTTATTCACCACTTCCCACTGGCAGGCAGCTGTTCAGCCACTTCCAGGGAAGCTGGGCTCCATCACATGTAATGGTGACTTGGGAAGCCAAACACTGTATCTCTGAACACCCTCTCCTTCCTTCTTCTTCCCCCAGCTCTGTGTGCTGAGCATTACACCCTATGGTGTGGGATATCCTTGTGGTCATTTGGGGTCAGCTGTTCGAGCTGTGTCCCCCTCCCAACTCTTTGTGCATCCCCAGCCCTCTTGCTGGTGGATGGGGTTGAGGAGCAGAAAAGGCCTTGACTCTGTGAAAGTGCTGCTCAGCAATAACTAAAACATCTCTAGATTAACAACAGTTGTTTAGTCAGAAGTCCACAACGTAGTCCCCTATCAGATACTCTTAAGAAAATTAACTCTATCCCAGTCAAAATCAGTACAATGGACTAAACTCTGCTCTCTCTTTATTCTTTACCTAACTGTGCATCACAGAAAGTATTGTAGGGCACTGAAGTTTTGCTGCCTTCTCTATGTCTTTGAATTTTCCCAGACTTTTCCCTTACAAATGATGAGAGATCTTAATTTATTTGCTCCTTTTTTTTTTATTACTATAGCCTTTTACTTCTTTTTCTCAGATTTTCCTTATGCTTTTAAGATTTGTGAAGTAGAAAATAACACAACAGACTAGCTTTTGCAATGGGTTTGGTAGCAACCTGGGAATACCATTCTGGTTCTAAAATTATTTCTATTCATTAAGAAATTCAATCACAGTCCATTTGTCACTGCACTTAGCATTCCAGACATAATGAAAAGCTTTCCAATGATTCTTTACATTCTGCACTTTCACTACCCAGAAATGCCACTAAAACAAATCTTGGAGTATTTTATTTTTAGAAGATATAAAGCTACTGTAGATAAGATAGTATTAAAATATAAAGACAGATATTTTCCAAACAAGAAAAAACAGAGAGTGGGCAGAAACCCCTGGGCTGCTGACTTAGGTAAAACTTAAAAATCTTAGGCAGATTTATAGTCCTGTAGCCAGCACCATGCTTGGGTCACCAGTCAAAAGAAACGCCAGAGACACTCGTCAGAACCCGATAAGCACAGTCCTGCCCTCTGAGTGCCAGGCACCAGTGCACATACATCTTGCTGCTCATGAGGATGGGGATGTGGGAGAATAAGCAAATGAACTCTTAGAGAAAAGGGTGCATATGCATAAATTCATCCTGATAAGAGAGTTTGTAAATAAAAATCATCTTCCCTTCTGTACCATCTCACACTGAAGTTTTTCCCACAATTCTCCCTATTTCTTGCTAGTGTTACTGGTTACCAAGAACATCACAGGGTGAAGAACAAGCTCTTGACTGAAGGCAATAATCAGAGCACTTGCAGAAAAGCTCTGCATTTGTCCACTTTTTGAAGTGCTAGTGGCTTGAGAAGGAGTGTCTGAATGGACTCTGTTAGGTACAGGAGATGCACAGTGCAAGAGCAGTGAGTGTTGGGTCTCCAGGGGTTGTCATGTTTGATGATCCAGTGATGGAACAGCAAAGACCATAGGACCACTAAGGGGGTGATGTTAGAGAGAACACCAAAAAAAGTGGAAGAGAAGAGAGGAAGTTATACATAGGTGATAGAGGACACAAAGAATAAGGACATATAGAGGTGAAAGAAATGGGGAATCTGAGGATAGAAGCAAATATATCACATGAAGAAGATTACAAATACAAAGATTATTAGAGGAAAGAGAAAAATAACCTAGCAAAATCTCGGATACAAAGTCAGAGCAACTGATAAGGAGAAAGAGTAAGGAGACTATGTGAAAAAATAAGTAGAATATGAGTAATAATAAAATGTGTCATTTGTGGCCTGTTTATGAAGTCTACACATTTCACAGGAGACTAGACAAAAGGAAATAGAAAATAACATCTCACCCTGTGTAGGTCATAAACTCCTTGGAGGATGTTCGAGGTTTTATGCATTTATTACTGTTGAATTATGAAGCTGTATTGATAATTTTTGAACTGAGAAAAATAGGAGAAAAGTAAAAATTCTGGCTGGTTAACTCTTTCAATTATATGACAATTCTGTGAGGGAGGGGAAGAATCTTGAACTCTGGGGGGTCTGAATTTACAAATTTATGCTTTTCTCTCAGTTGGTGCAGTGAGAGAGCAAGATTAATCCTCCCTCTATGCAAGGCAAATAGCCAGAGTAGGGAGATGGTCCCTCAGTCCTCACTCAGCTATTTTCAAGCTACAGGTAGGCACTGACAAGAAGACTTCCCCTCAGCACAGCATCAATTGCATTCTTTATTTTGTAGCACAGGGACAGGCAGAAAGCAACACAAGTACAGGCATCAAAAAATAGGTTTTGCTCCCAAAGGTGCTACCAGGAGCTCAGAAGGAGCCAGTATGGCACATGGCATCAGCATCCTCACCCTCTGGAGGAGTCATGCTGAAGACTTTTCAGAACTTCATAGTGTGAAGTTAATACGTATCCTAAAATGATATCCCCACATTCCATGATACTGGGAGAAAGCTGTGTCCTGCCTTCCTCCCAGCTACCCTTCAAGGTTTCTGAAGTGTCTGGGCTTCTTTGTGGTTATTCCTGGGTCAGCCAGGCTGCAGAGTATTAAGCTGGCACCAGGGGAGATATCTGGTGGGAGGTAGGATGTAGGTCCCCATGAACTAATACATGGTCTGGGAGCACTGAGGTTCCCAGTGGTATCAGCCTTCCAGTTTCCTTGCCATGCAGTTGGGTACCTGCGCATTTTGGCTTTGCTGTTCTAGGATCAAGTCTACCTCAAAAGTAAGCATGTTCTCAAATTTCTATATCCTTCTAGCAGAATATTTCTCAAAAAAATTAATGTTTTTCAGTTCAGAACATAGTGTCAACAAAAGGCCTGCCTTTTAACTAGCTCTGGACAGAGACGGATAGCACTGGCAGGCTAACCATGTTCACATGCTCGTGTTGTTTGAATGAAAGGCTTTGTTATTGTCATGTTCCAAACCTATTCAAGCAAACAGAAATATAGTGTTAGTTCTCATTATGTTTTCATCAGGTAAGTAGACTGTAGGACAGTCTTGCACTCTGTCCATACAGAGGTTTTCTATTTATTCCTTCCTGTAATTCAACCACACTGTGTATGAAGATCAATAGGATGGAGATATCAGCTACTTTGTCTAAAGCAGAGTTGCTCCCTTTGAACACAAAACTCCTTTCTTTCATAGTGGGCTTGAGGAACACTTGGAAGAGCTGATCCAACTTAGTAGTGAGTACAAAATTAAATTGAAATTTAGGCTGGCTGAGTGTAATCAGACATTTGCATACTGAGGTGATGCCCTCATTGCCCACTATGGAGAAGAAGCAATTACTGCAAAGAAGCAAATCTTCAGAGTTTGAGGATTGCAGAGCTAAACTTCATTAAACAGTTGAGATTCTTTCTCAGAATTAAGGGGCTACGTCTCCCTCTGCCCAAAGTGATGCCACGCAGCATTCCTCAGCCAGACTCACAAGCAATATTGCTGTACTCCTACAGCAGTCCACTTATAGTAATGGATGCTCTTTCTCAGTGAAGCTAATCATCTGGGACAGAGCTCCATATTGATATGATTACATATATTTCAACACCCAAGTAAGCTTGGATATCCAAACTTACAGCTGTATTGCCCATGGTACTTACAAACCTAAAGTAGAATTAATTTACTTTAGTATAATACATTTTGAAAGTGACTGAACTAAGTCCATTGGGATGACTTCCATCCTGAAGGAAGAATGTTTGCATAGGGATTTACTAAAATTTAACTAAATTTGCGTGAATTTTGAAAGCAAAACTTTCTTAGGCAATCTATGCCTAACAAAATCCCCAAAAAACAACAACCAAAAAAACCCCCAAAACGACAACCCCCTCCTAAAAACTACACCAAAAAAAGAAACAAACAAAACAACACCAAAAAAAGAAGCAAACAAAACAACACCAAAAAAAAGAAACAAACAAAACAACATCAAAAAAGAGAAACAAACAAAACACCAAAAAAACCCCAAACAAAACAACACCAAAAAAGAGAAACAAACAAAACAACACCAAAAAAAGAAACGAACAAAACAACACCAAAAAAAGAAACAAACAAAACAACACCAAAAAAACCCCACCCACCCAACAAAAACCCCCAAAAAACAAAAAACAAGAAACCACAAATAAGATCAGTTCTCCTTTTCTTTGGATTAGGGAAAGATAGGAAAATATACTGGAGTTGATTTAAAATGTACTCTCTACCTGCCTGTCTGTATAAGATGAAAAAAACGTCTGGCGAAGTGAAGGGGTAAAATGTTCAGGATTTTCAGATTTTGCAGTTCATGCCTTTGACAAAAATGTACCTTCTGCTACTCAGCTTATACTTTTTCTCTATTGCTTTCTGTTTCCTTTGAGACAAAGGATAGGTGAGGAAGGGAGAAGGCAGGGATTTGTAGGTATGTCCATGAAAACAGCTTTTGATCCCTTCAGAGTGCAGGAGGCGTTCCTTCCAATCCTCCTCCATTTAGTAACGGTCCTAGGCACTGAGTTTTAGAGGTTTAAACCAAACTCAGAGGTCTATGACGTGTGGAAACAGTAAGGGGAAGGCCCTCGGGGCTCAGTCTGCCATCTGGAAGGCTGGTGAGATTTTATAAACTCCCACTCACAACTTTCACAGTTAGCATGTACTGAAGAAACCATGAATAAGAGATAGCAAAGTACCTGGCACTTGGCAAGTTACTCAAGCTTGCACAAAAGCAGCTTCATATGCAATCTTTTTTTTCCCCTTGATATACTTGACCTTCATATTTGGTAAATAAACATTGCATTTTTCTTTACCATTAAGCGTTCCTGTGTTGTTCAGAGGAGAGTGAGTTAGAGAGGAGGCAAGAGGAATCACTGTGAAACTAATGAAGTTGGAATGCATTGTGTCTCTGTGGGTAGAGAGCAAAAACAGATGTTCTCCTGGTAGGAGCTGGAGGGCATTTACTGCCCATCTACAAAGGATTGTGGTGGAGAGTTGGTGCCGCTGAGCACTGACCTGTGGGAAAAAAATTCCCTCCAGCCACCACAAACTAGCACTTATCCTGCAAGGAGCAGGTAACAAATGAAATGTAGTGCTCCAATAACACCCGAACTGATATCAGCTATAATCCTTTTTGTTCTTTTAATGTACTCAATGGAACAAATTGTTTGGAATTGTGGTGATAAAACTCTACACACTGGATTGATTTTGTTATGAAAGTTTACAGTGCAATTTACAAATAACTTCAGCTGCAAAATGCAAACAGGCTCTTTCCTTTAGCATCACTTCCTCCTTCTCTCACAGACTGTCTTTAGGGTACACTGGTGGATGTCTAGAAAGAGTTCATCTAGGTCCATTTATATCTTCAGGCTTAATGATGCCCAGGGTCTGTGAAGGACTTTGGCAGAGATCCAAACAGTCCAACAATAACCAGTGATTTTTGGATGAGTGATGTGAAATTCAATAAAAATGCAGAATCAGGTGACATAATTGGTTTGGACATTAAATGAGGGAGGGGGATTAAAGGGCTTAATATACTGAAAGGTGAAGTTAGCAGATGGAAATATGCATGGCTGAATCTTTTCCAGTAAAGTGTTTGATACAGGCCAAGAGAAGGAAGGTGGATTGCTTATGTTAAAGTGTGTGCCTCCAGAAAAGGTTATATTTAAAAACAAGAGTGTGGTATGCAAAACTGGCAAAGCATTTTGTCAGAATGGTTTCTTACCAGAAAACACTTTGGTTTTGCAAATAACTTAAACTTTTCAGAAAAAAAAAAGTAACTTTTTATTAAGAGGCTTGTTTGTATCCAGTTTGTAGGAGAAAGGGAGAGTGACACTCAGTGGTTTTGTGATCAGAGAGAAGGCCCACATGCTGATACCTGAAAAACTCTGTGCAAGAACCCTTACTTCTACTTCTTTTTTGGTAGAGAAACCCTCTCTTTCTTTTGTCTGATCTGAACTTTTTCTGAAAGATATAGAATTCTGCAGGCCCTTAAATGAAATTGAATCACAAGAATTTGCAGTTCTTTAACACAGATTAAAAGATAATTAAAACTCTTTCTCCTATCTTGTATCCTATTCATTGAAGAAGTAGAAACGTGTTGCAGGTAGATTCAAAGTTTTAATCCCTTTTCTCAAAGCTTTGCTTAGGATCTGCTCCTCTCTTTTCATTGCAGCAAGGATAGCCCTCAGCTAGTTCCAGGCTATCACCTATTCCTCTTCTTTTGCCTTCTAAAACCTGACCATCATCTGTGTAACTGCATTGAATACCACTCTCAAGAGTAATTTACAGACCATGGCAATCCCTTCCTGTATAAACATGTCTCATTCACTCATCACTAAATTCCATCTTCTGAATCATTCAGCCAAGGGTGATAATATAAATGAGCTTCTTCACCCATGAAAAATTCTGCCTGTACATATTGTGTTGTGCTGTGCACCATGATCCTATCTCACACTGCTGACCAACATTTTCATAACCCAATAAAAGCATGCTGGATCTGCTTTAACAATGTGCTCTGGCCATAATAACATGTTGGTCTTGGCATTACCACTGACTGGACAAACCATGTATTATATCAGAAGCCTGGGAGCACTCCTCATGCTTCCTATACCAGAGGGTACACTGCTAGTAATGCAGCATGGACATGGCTGCTGGAATGTTCATCATGTAATGAACACATCCTTTGACAGCAAAGTATCTCCTGTCCAAGTGTAGGAATTAGTTGCTGATTTCTGATTCTACCTCTAGAAAAATGGCTGAGCCCTCAGGGACAGGCAAAGTTTCTAACTGCCAACTTCTAATGGCCAGTAAAGTGCACCCAACAAAAATGACCTTCAGAGGTGGGAGTGCCATGGGGGCATCAAGAGACTAACAATGATTATTCCCTTCTGCACCCTCTCTCTCCCCCTGTAAATGATCTCAGAGATAGATAGATAGATAGATAGATAGATAGATAGATAGATAAACCTATCTACAGATATAGGTGAAACTCATGGAGAGACATATATACATCTGTATCTGTATCTGTATATCTATCTATCTATCTATCTATCTATCTATCTATCTACTCTCTTGGCTGGAGTCTACAGCCCACAGAGTGGTGTTTCTGAGATGCAAGAGACTTAGACTGAAGTCTTCATTGTGAATCACCTAATTTTTTTTTTTAATAGCTCATCTGGAGCTCAGGGGAAACAAATGTAGCCTTCCTCCTTCAGTAGACCAAGAGGTAATATTTAACATGAGATAATATAGGAAATGGCATATGACAACTAGTAGTAAATAAATAAGAGTGTGAGTAGTTTAATACTTTTTCTTTACTTCTAAAGGAAGCATCCATCAACCTAGCTATACTTACACTGAGTGGTGATTACAGGATAAATATATTTTAGAGGAGTGAGAAAATGATGAGCCATGGTTGTTTACAGGCAATAGGTGAAAATAAATGTTCTGAACGTTAAATAGTAAGTGTTTTTTTTATTTTTTTAGTCTAATAGTAAGTGGCTTAATCACATCCAATTAAGTTATAAAAATATTTCTAACTGCTGATTGAGATAACGAGAGGACCAGAACCCACTTTCATTCCTCTGTCTTTGAACCTATTTTCATCCAGAAGTTCTCATCTACAGATATCATCACCCATATTAATTGTGAAAATTAAGTAAAACACATAAGATTTCTGCCTAAATATATTTTCCTCTTTTTAATTTCTTAATCAGGTATCCCTGATTTTATATATCTACTTTTTCCCTTTTAGCATTGTTTTCATTTTCATTCATTAGGCACATCAATATTTTTTAACATTTTCTGCATACCGTTGTAGCATCTGAATTTGTCAAATTATACCAGCAATTTTTTTTTGTTTCCTGACAGAAAAGCCTAGTGGGGTGAAAAAATGTCTGTGGGGTGAATCAATTTCTCACTATTATTTGTGAGGCAGCCAAAATAAAAACACTCAAAACACCTTGAAATGTGTTGGCTGACAAATTATTTTCTGTTCTAGCACCTGTTGCAATTACCAATCATTTCATCTTCATTTTTTCCTTACACATAAAAGTCTTTGAAGTCCAAGCAAGATAGTCTGAAAAACAAATTTGTATTTCTGCCATGCATTTCCTCAAGTGGAGTCTATCTATTTACGAACATATTTACTGACCTCTTTTTGTATCTTCCAATGATTCTTAACTCTATTTGGAACAATTACTACGTGTTATTACTCTATTTCTTTCTTTTCTTATTTTGTGTCTTAAAAGAGAATACAGCCAAGTGGTTTAAAAAATTCCATTCTAAGGTTGTACTTTCTACTTTGACACACAAGCTCTAAAAATGCTTAGAGCTGAATTAAAAAAAAAAAGTACAACCAGAAAAGTGAAGAAAAATTAGAACAGAAAGCTATAAACTAATTTGTAAAACTCCATTAGGAAAATAGCCCAGAAAAAGCCGGAGGGGCCTCATGTTAGTTGACAGTGATAAGAGAAATGGAGTATATTGAGAGCAAGACATTATACAGTAGAAGTCAGAGAGGCAGCTTGAGGGGTAGGAAACTCATTTATTCTCAAACAAGAGTGTGCCCTGATTATAAAATACAAACATGCTTACTTTTCCAATAAGTTCTCATATTAACAGTATAATGTTTCACATGAATCCCAGATCAATAATTTATCACTCCATCAGGCAATAGCTCCAGTCTTTCCCACTTCTGTTCATGCAGTTTTAAGTCAACAGTCACAAGAGCTGCAACAAAAGCTTTAGTTAAGATGAGAATCAAATATCACTGTTGCATGCATGCACATGAATTCATTCACACAGGCATACCCTTATTGCTTTGGCATGTATCAATAGCAGTCAGACTTTTAATTAAGAGTGAAAAACTCTTGAGAGAGTAGGTCAGAATCTGCCCATCACATCAATATATTGGCCTGATTGTCAGCAAACTAGATATTAGACTTAAGTATGAAGAAGTAAGAACTTGATTCCTCCTGTTGTCTGTGCTGAATTGTTAATGGAATACAACATGACCACTATATAAGAATCACTTTCATCTGTTGCCAGAGTGAAATTTCATGACAGAAAATCCATCAAGACCTGGATCACTGTGGTGGTTTTTCCCTGGCTGGATGACAAGTGCCCACCAAAGCCACTCTTGTCACTTCTCTCCTCAGCTGGACAGGGTAGAGAAAATATAATTGAAGCCTTATGGGTTTGTCTTCAGAATGGAGACAGATCACTTGTCACTTACAGTCATGGGGAAAACAGGTTTGACTTGGGGAAATTAACTGAATTTATTACCAATCAAACTGGAGCAGCAAAATAAGAAATATTACCAAATCTTAAAAATAAAGCTTCCCCTAGTCCCCAACTCCACTTGTCCCCAGGCTCAACCTCACTCCCAAGTTCTCTACCTCCTTCCCTGCAGCTGTGCAGGGGGACAGGAATGGGGGCTGTGGTCGGTTCATCACACATTGTCTCTGCTGCTGCTTCTTCCTCAGGGGCAGAAGTCCTCACAGTCTTCCCCTGTTCCACCATGGGGTCCCTCTCACGAGAGACAGTCCTGCATGAACTTCTTCAATGTGGCTACTTCCCACAGGCTGCACTTCACAAATTGCTGTAACATGGGTTTCTTCCATGGAGTGCATCTTGGAGCTGTCTGGCATTGGCTCCATCAGACATGGGGGAAGCTTCTAACAGCTTCTCACAGAAGTGACTTCTGTAGCCACCTCACTACCAAGTCCATGCCATGCAAACCCCATATACTCATAAAACTCACCGTTGACTTAGTAAGCCTTGAAATTATCAGCAGAGGATGGACTTTACATCAACCAGCAACCCCTGGTAGTGTCATTGTCTGAACACATTCATTCTTACAAAAGGATACAATTTAAAGGGATCTGATGAAACTGGTTGTCAGAAAGGGCATGTGCCTTTTTCCAGACCACTGAATGTGACAAATGAGAGAATGTCAAGTAAAAGAAAAACCAAAGCTGCATAAATCCCTCAGTTTTATTTCACAACTGTAATGGAACACTCAATGTGTAATCATAAACAAGCACTTACCCACTCACTTTGCTGGTGTAAGTAGGCTTAGTAATAAGTTTTATTCAGATAGAGGGTTGAAAAGTGATTTAAAGGGAGTTTTCCCTAAGTCCTTTCACTGCAGTGATCAGTTCAGGTACGAGGACTATCACATGTCAGATCAGGGAAGACAAATTTCCCTCTGCTTGTCACTGGAAGCAGATTTTGAGGAGACAGTTTATAATTGTGGTTGCACAGCTGCAGTGACACACATTGCAACACAATCTATGGGGAAGACTAAGAGGATTGAAGAAAAACTTTCTTAAATCTTCCACTGTGACTCATGGAAACCAAAGTTTCTTACAAAAGTGTCACTTTCTGTCAACTTCTAGTTTTGTAAAAAAAAAACACAATGAAAAAGGAGAATTGAAGCTATCAAGCATTTTAAATGATTTTAATTTTTTTCCTTTCAAACTTGCTACAGAATTATTATAGTAAAAACTTTAAACTTAAACTAATTTGCAACTGCTACAAAATATTTGATAATCTAAAGGAAATACTCCTTTACTGATGAATCTGACTTTTTTTAAAGTTATTATTCCAGTTTTGGATGGAACAGAGCCTTCCCTAGCAGTACCAATGCATGATAGAAGCAGTGCTCTACCACATTTATTTTTCCAGGGGAAGGACTGACAGTCCATTAAAGTTAGTTTATTTGAGTGAGATCTGAATTCTTCAGAGTTCAGTGGATCTCACATGTACATCTACTGATCTCTCTGGTAGAACAACTTCAATTGCTATTCCAGGACACTCGTCAATGCCCTGGACCTCAGCAGTGACAGACAGTGCAAACATGCTCTACTCAAGCACTGACGTTGGTCACAGAGGCACAGAGGTAACACTAGGCTCATTTACAGCCTTTTCTTCCAGCTGTGAATTCAGCTGTTACCAAGAGAGCTCTGAATAATTCTTGAGGTATTTTAGTTTTCATGAAACTTATCAAGCCTTTCTAAACAGTCCTTGTAACCAAAATAACATCTGAATAATTAATGGCAGATTAATGCAGTCATCTAAAACTAATGGCACTAAAATATCTGTAAGTCATTATCACATCTGAAGAAATATCACACTATAAATTAGGATGGGATTAGTGTTATAGGAAAGTAATTTAAATAACAGGTTCAGTGACTGGTATTTTCTTCCATCTTAATCCAGAAGCCTGTAAAAACTGTGTGTTCTTTAGTACATAATGAATTTCTACTGCATCAAAACACTTTCTAATCAACTCAGGCTGCATGAATGATCTATCTACTTTGTGTGCTTTCCAGTTCTTTAATACAGAACAATCTTTAAAAATAACCTGAAATAATGCAAACTTCCTACTTATGTTTTATTAAGGAGATTTATTTCTAATTTTTCCCTCCTCATTTTTCACTTCCAGTGTAGAAGGATTTACTTACTTAAGGCCTGAGGGAGTTGGAAAGGCATTTCATTAGATTTACTTGAGACTCTCCTAAAATAATGGTGATACTTGCACTTATGTATTTCTATTATGTTCAGTCTAGGGTACCTTAATTAAAATAATTTTGAAAGGACAATTTGGTTTACCCACTGATTAAAAATCAACCTGGAAATGCTTTGGCTGATTAATTTCTGAAATATTACAGCATCTTTGGATTAAAGTTAAGGCCTCAGGATATCCTGGACAAGAAAGGCCAATAGATATAAGCATTAGAAAGAAGCATTTAAAAATTCTCATAATGATTCTAGGGTGGGTTTTTTTGAAACTAAATGTATATTTCCAATAGAAAAGTGGAAAAGAGCAAAATATTAATTTGAATAAAGGTTGGGCTTCACGTCTCCTTTTTTTTCCTTTTGGATAAGTGTGAATTGTGAAACACAGCGGAAACCCAACCAGCTGTACCAGAGCAAAGACACTGTTCTGTGTAAAGGCCCTCTTAGAGGAGACCATGCTTTTCCTCTGGCTGCAGCCATTTCTCTTCTAGTATTGATGTTCTTCTCCAGATGGCTCGTGTTTTAAGCTCCACATGTCTATGCTATAGGATGTCCCAAATGTCTATTGTGAACAATCAGCATGCTCGAAACACATGGCAATAACAGATCTATGCTTAAAAATACAGAAGACGTGCTCTGGGATGTGGTCCCAGCAAAATTGGGAGGCACAGTAGAGACCAAGTCAGTCTGCAGATGAGATTAGCATTCAGGGAAATAAAAATAGGGAATGGTTCTCAGCTTTTGTTACATCTACAAGCCTTACTGAGAGTGATTAATAGGAAACTGCTGACCTTTTATATATATCCTCTTATTCTCTTCATTTTCTCTGGAGAATAAGCAGCTAATTACTCCAAATTACTTGGGAAGTGAGCCACAAAAGGCTTTTACTACCTAATTTTTGCCTAAGTCTTAAGTTGTGATTCTTCAAAACCAGTCTCATCAGGTTCTGAAAGCCCGTGAGTGCATATAGATATTTAGTGCAGTATCCATATGAAGTCAAGCTAGATTTAGGTATTCCAAGTAGAAATTATGTTTCTAAACCTTAAACACCCATGTCCTTCTTTCTTGGCCCATTTTTGCATCCTCCAGGCACTCACAAGCTAGATACCTGTCTCTGTGCCTGTGGAGGAGCCCAACATGCCATATAGCTTCATACCACATCACCTCAAGGTTGTCACAGCACAGCGACAGTCAAGAGGCAGGGCCAGCACGCAGGAGCTCTGTTCTCTTGACTCATCCTGTGGCTTCACCCTCCAAAACCAGATGTCTAGCTACTAGATCCCGCATCTGCTAAGGCTTCCTGGACATGGAGGAGTTTCAATAGGCTTATCTCCCCTCATGTCCAAAGCACATCTCAGATTGCATTTAGCCAATAGCTTTATGAATAGCACACTTTGGTTGGAGTGTCCAACAGATCAAAATGGAAAAAAAAAAACAACAAAAAAACCCCCAATACCTTGAATAACTTTGAATACCCTCTAACTAACAACCTGCATAGCCTTAGTCTTATTGCCCTGGAGAAAGATTAAATCTTAATGATCCAACTGAGTTCTTATGGGAAATCTTGACTAAGCATTTACTTGGGAAAAGGGAAGAGTGGGTTGAATGTAAAACTGCCAGCCAAGGACTTGTGGCCAAGAGGCAGGTGACTATACCCCACAGTAGGCTGGGATTTGAGATCTAATTCTCCTCCTTGTATTTCTGAGTAGTGATATTAAATATCTCATTGTTCAACATACTAATTCCTGATTATCTGGCTCTGACACATCTCATTTTCCCACTCTTCTGCGTTATGGAGTAGTGACCATGTTCTGGTGGTCAGACATACAAAAATTCAGATGGCAGAGCACACAGCCCTGAGAGAGCCTCATTTTCTCATTTTTTCACAGTTGGTGTTTTCACAACATGGAAACTGAGGTGTAGAGATGAGCTGCACTCACCCATGACCTTGGATGCAACTTGATTGAAGGTTATCTAATAAAACATAATCTCTAATGAATACAGGCTCCTAAAGTGTTAGCCTGCTGTGCTTGTTTAAATAGATGAGAAAAAGAAAAGGAAATTTCTGAATATAAATAAAGTTATCCTTTTAAAATAAAAATCCCAGGAGTAATTTCTCATATTGAACACAAGGCGCCTCTTACTCTTGAGAAAACGCTTGCCAAAATCTTTCTGAGCCTTATTTCCACGCACTACCAAATACCAGCAGTGCACTTGCCAGCACCAAACTGGACACCAGTATGTGCTGAAATGGGACATCAAAAGAAAAAAAAAGATGTTTGTGTACCTGCACAACAACCCTCAGAGGAGATTTCAGTGACTAACCTGGTAGAAGCAGGCAACTCAGGCTAAGTGTGAAAAGGGATGTATAGTTACAACATCCTTTACAAGATATTGTCCATTTTTTGCTGGTTTTCACTATGTAAGTAGAATATTCTTGGCTTGTTAGACCTCTTCTTGATAACAAATAATCTACACTATTCTTATTTGCCATATAATACTCTTAACAAACCAGTTCTCTGTGCACATACAGAGGTCTACAAAAAAACTTATCATCAAGATCTTCAACAGAAAATTGGCCTGAGTGATGTCATAAATAACATAACCTCCAGGAAAATTCCCTACTTTCCTGCTCTTTTGCTTTAAGGATGAATGACTCAGACATCCAGAAGACCACATCCTCCCTGTTTCCTCTTGCTGTTTCCCTGGAAGAGTGGGAGATTATAAGTTTTAAATAAAAAAGAAAAGGGGTCTCTTCTGTGCGGTGTGGAGGGAGAGGGAGAAACAAGAGTTCCAGGCAGTTGCAAGGCAGAGAGAATTCTCTTTATTCAAAAAGGCACCTGTATTAACAGACCTTGGGGGCGGTCCGCAGGTCTGGCTGGATTGGGTGAATACCGACGGAGAGGTAGGGTCAAAGGTCCCTTGACCAATAGAACTGGGACAGGGGCAGGGCTGGTTGGGGCCCTGGCACTGCCCCCTCCCAGCCACGAGGCACAGGAGACCAACACAGGGTTTCCTACCCTGGAGTGGCAGAGGCAGTGAGGGGAGGGGAGCCCGGGGCCTCCGACCACGGGAGCTGCTGGGTATGGAGAGCCCTGCCTGGGCCAGGACAAGGCAATCTAACTTAATGTCTGGGTCCTCAAGAGAACAAAAGAGCTCCAGGGAACACAAAGAAGGCTGGCTCGGGGGACACAATGGACAGGGTGTGGTCGTCATCAACCCAGCAGACACAGGGTAACAGAACTAAGCAGGGTAACAGAACCAGAAAAACTGCTTTCTAAAACTTCTAACTGTCAGTCTCTGAGTTGTCCGAGGTATTTGTCCAGTGCTGGTGCTGGACTTCAGTTCTGCATCTTCCTACAGGAGATGTCTGAGCAGTCCTGTCACCGTAAAGTCATGCAGGCAGTGGTCATTGACAACAATGTGTAGCCATTTTATATATAAAACTCAGGGGCTTTGTCTGCACTCTTATCAGTGCTCCAGAGAGGACAGAGCTCTGGGATCCCCACTGTTATGAGTCACTGAGGCAGTTGCTAGAAATTTTAACTTTTATTTTATTTTATAAGGAAAAAAAATGGATTAGTAGTTTAATTAGTGATTTCAGCAAGTAGTGATCAGCTCCAGCCCTTTGGCAGAGGTAGTGATCAGCTCCAGCCCTTTGGCAGAGGTAGTGAT